>JADRCH010000152.1:2144636-2285517 GCA_019843965.1 Rhynchomys soricoides | reverse complement strand
AGTCCATGGGTGTCTGCAGGAGTCCATGGGTGTCTGCAGGAGTCCATAGGTGTCTGCAGGAGTCCATATGTATGTGTGATGTCTGTATGTGTGTGTTGTTTTAGATTTTTCAAAACCTACTTTTAATGGTGTTTCTTAAATGCTTCAACCTCCCTTCTAGCCCACCACCTACCAAGGGTAAAGAGAAAAAAAAGGTTAACATGATATGGGGGAAGTGGTTCTTTGGAGCAAATCAGGAAATTAGCAGTTCAGTTCACAGGTCAGGAGCTGCAGCTCGATCCACTTGCAAACCCTTTACAGATATACCAGCAGTCCATTTCAATAGTGTCCAGATAACAACAGCGGTGGCATGACCTAGCAGGAACAGCCAGGCCTCAGTTGAATCGCCACAAGTCAGCAGAAGAGACTAGGACTACCAAGAACACCAGGAGTTCTTGACTGTGCCTCTCTCAATGAAGCAAAGATCAGTGAAGACCAAGAAGCACTGCAGAGCTAGCTCTACCAACAAGCCCCTCTCACAGTCTGTTGAGTCTTAGTTACACTCCCTTCAAACATCACGTGTCTTGCCTCAGCACATAAGTCTGTCTTAGCAAAACTCTACACGAGTCTGTATCAGCTGACAATACTCTGCCAATAGGCATAGTCTACCAAAGAGGCAAGAAGCCACCAGCACACCACCAGAAGGTTTTTTGTTTTTGTTTTTGTTTTTGTTTTTGATGCATTTCTCTCTGTGGAGTCCCAACAAAATGCACTGTAAGGCAGACTAATAAATACATGCCTGTTGTTAGTGAAGACTCCTCATCATGTGTCCTTTCACTGCTTGCTTTATCAGAACAGCCTTTCTCCTGTGTCTGCTTCAGTGAAACGCACCTTAGTGAAACATCCATTCACCTGTGTCAGCTTCAGGAAAGTACTCCTTCACGTGTCTGCCCCAGCAAAACACCATCTGACACACCTGACTCTCCAAAGATCCCTTAAGTTTCCGGTTCATGTGTGTATAGGATATTGTCTGTGTCTGAAGGAATTGTAGGTGTCTGAAGGAGTGTGTGGGGATCTGTAAAAGTTTTTAGAGGTCTTTAGTCATCTATGGGCGTCTGTACAAATTTGAAGGTGTCTTTAGGTATCTGTACATTTTTTTAGAATTTTGATGGTGTCTGCAAGTTTCTGGAGATGTCTCTAGGTATATATGTATGTGTCTGGAGGGTTTAATAGATTTTTGTAGGAGTCTGTGTGTCTATATATGTTATTATAAAAGCCTGTAAATGTCTGTAGGACTCTATAGGTGTCTGCAGGAGTCTATGTGTATCTGTAGGAATCCGTGTTTCTGTAGGATTTATGGATGTCTGTAGGTATCTATAGGTATCTGTGGGAGTCTGTGGGTGTCTGTAGGAATCTACAATTGTCTGGTGGAATCTATAGTTTTTAGGGGGCTATAGCTGTCTGTAGGAGTCTGTAAGTGTAAGTGTTGGTAACAGTCTATGGGGTGTCAGTAGGAATCTGTAGGTGTCTGTAGATGTCTGTGTTTATAGGTGTTTGTGACTACAGGTGATATCAGGTGACTGTCAGTGACCACGAGTGATTGTAGGTGTCTGTAGGTGTCTGCGGTAATCTGTGAGGGTCTCTAGGGATCTATGGGTATATGTAGACGATGGTAGGTGTCTGTAATACTCTGTGAGTGTCTATAGGGTTCTGTTAGTGTGGGTAGGTGTCTATAAGTGACTATAAAAGTCTATGGGTGTCTAGGAATCTATAGTTGTCTGTAAGTAACTATTGTTGTCTGTAGAAATCTGTGGGTGGGCCTGGAGGGATGGCTCAGCACTTAAGAGCACTGACTGATCTTCCAGAGGTTCTGAGTTCAATTCCCAGCAACCACATGATGGCTCACAACCATCTGTAATGGGATCCGATGCCCTCTTCTGGTGTACAGTGTACTCATATACATAAAATAAATAAAACCTAAAAACAAAAAATCTTTGGGTGTCAATAGGAGTCTGAGTCTGTAGGTGACCGTAGGTGTCTGTAGGTAATTTACGTACCTATATTTGTGTGTGCGACTGTAGAAGTTTGTAAGTATCTGTGGGATTCTTTAGGTGTCTATAAGTATCTGTTGCAGTCTGTAGGTAACTGGTATCTGTGGGTGTCTGTAGGACAGGAAAAGTCTGGGGTTTTGTGGGAGTTTATGTCCATAGGTATCAATGGTTGGCTGTAGATTACCACAGGGGATTGTAGATAACTCCAGGCAACTCTAAGTGACTGTAGATATCTGTAGGAATCTCTAGATGTTTGTAGAAATCTGAATGTGTGTTTCAGAGTCTGTAGGTGACTTTATGAGTCTGTGAGTGTCTGTAGGAATTTATAGTTACTGTAGCAATTTGTGGATGTCTTAGGGGTCTGTGGGTGTCTGACACCCCCTAAGAATGGGGGTATAGGTGTCTGTAGGAGTCTGTATTTGTATGTTTCTGCAGGTGTCTGTAGGAGTTTTTAAGTGTATATATTGTTTTGGGGTCTGTAAGATTTCTATAGGAGTTTTTAGGTGTCTGTAGTAGTTTGCAAGTTTCTGTAATCTGTATGTTTCTGTAGAAATTTGTATGTGACTGATGGCGTCTGTGGGTGACAGTATGTATCTGTAGGTGACTGCGAGTAATTTTAGGTGACTGTAGGGGGCTTCAGACAAGTGTTTAATTCACATGCATAGTTTTTATTGGTATTAACTTTTTTCTGCAATTCTAATCATAAATCTGGGTTCTCCCTCATATTAGACATGAGCACCACATGCTTCCAGCCCTCACTGGGGAACTCTGGGCAGGGCTCAAACCCTGACCACGCCTCCAGCCCCCTCACTGGGGGACTCTGGGCAGGGCTCCACCCCTGACCACGCCCCCAGCCCCCTCACTGAGGGAGTCTAAGTGGGGCTTTACCCCTGAATTAAACCTCCAATTCTCTTTCTTTTTCCAGGCTAGTCTAGAATTGGTAACCATCTTTCCTCAGCCTCCCAAATAACTGAGATGACAGTCCTTCCTGAAGCCTGCTTGTTGCTTGTAAGTTGAGTGTCAGAAAACTCAGATGGCAGGAGCAGTGGGAATTGGAAGAGCACTTGTTCTTCCAAAGGATCTGTGTGTTTGATTCCCAGACCCCACATGATGGCTCACCATCATCTTTCAGGATTCCCTGAACTGGGGATCCAACACCTTCTTCTGGACTCTGTGTGCATGTAGTACAAATCTGCCTGTAGGGAAAACATTCATGCGCGTTTAATAACATTGAGGGGGATTTTCAAGATAGAGTTTCTCTGTATAGCCCCAGGTGTCCTGAAATTCACTATATAGACCAAGCTGGCCTTGAACTCAGAGATTTACTTGCCTCTGCCTCTGCTTCCTTCCTGAGTTCTGGTATTACAGGCATGGTCCACCACTACCAGGCAACATTTTTAAAGGGAAGGATAGTTGTGGACCAAATGGTCTCCATGACAACCATACATAGGCTCTTGCAGAGAAGAGGCATCCTTATATAGAACCAGTGGGCGTGGCCATTTACCAACAAAATTTTATTATAAACTGAGTGTCCATGATCTAGGAGTGGAATTTCAACTTCTCTGGAAAAACCTCAGTTTATGTTGGTAAGGTCTCACTGATTTTGGTCTCACTGCCCCCTTCAAGGGTTAACTGTGTCTTCACTGTCCTTTGCCAATGGACACACACATAGTACTCCTTGGCAGCAACAAGGAGACAGATGTGTCACCAAAACCCTGGACATGGTGGTCTCGCCCAGCAGACAGTTGTCAGCCCTCAGGCTGGAGTACACCCTGGGAACTATGGCTTTACACATGGTCCCTCCCCACACTCTGCCCTCGCCCATGCACACCGGTAACCAAGGGGATGGCACCTCTGCATTGCAGTGGACGAGTTCCCTGTGGCCACAAACCCCAATTTAAGCTTCTGAGTTGTGCGATATTTAGTGCCAACTATATACCGCATACGCAGCCATTAAGCGGCTTCCTTACATTAGTTTCTTCAGACTCGTTACCCACACTCCCACTCATTGCAAATCCGTTTCTCAGGGACTTCAGTCCTGGGTTGATTCGAAGTCCTAGAAGTTTGTTCCGAAGGCCCTGCATGCTAACAAGCCAGATGAAACAGTTCTCAGAGCATCGTGCCCCTGTTCCTACCTGGCACCTGGCCTGCTGGACTCAGCCTTCTGCACAAATATCCATCACCAAAAATGGGGGAGGGCAGGCTGGCAAAGCAGAGGAGGGGCCAGGAATCCTCCCCCTCTCCCAGCCTAGGAAACCCCAAGCTAATCTGCCTCGGGGACAAGCTGTGTGCATTGCAGAAACCCATCCCTGCCCTTGTTTGTTTTCAGCTCTAGGACAGTGCCCAAGGCCTGCCACTTTTTAATCATTCCTTAAAGGGTTATAGGATTAGAAGACTCCCGCCAGGCCTCTAGAAGACAGGGAGCCTCAGTCCACCCTCTGTGCTCTGGCATCTCCTCTGTTTCAAGCAGGGTGTAGGTAGCCCCATAGCCCCTCCAGCCTGTTATGTCTGAGCCTAGGTTTCCCCAAAAGAGGAAGCATGTTTAATAGTCCTGAGTCCAGCCTCCTTGAAGTGTGATTACTTAGCACCAACTGCATCCCTGATGATCACTTAGTTTAGGCCACCTATGCACCTGATGCAATTATTCATTGGCAATTGCATGCCAAGCTTGTCCAAACAAGGCAGATGAAAAAGCCACACAGTGAGAATTCACTTAACCCCAGGATGTGACAACGCCCATCCCCACCCCATGATAGGACACCTGGGTGGAAGTGAGCCTCGGGCCAGGTGTGACACATGACACCTAGGTGCAGAATCACCTACATACCTTCAAACCCATTGGTTGAGGACCAGAAGTAGTAGCTGCCCCAAAGTTGTACCAGCCCCGTTGTACAGATGGGGACAGACATGAAGCTCTGGGACTGTCACACTAAGGGCGTCCGGGTGTTTCTATGCCCTTGAGGACCCTGTGTGAGCCCTCAGGAGCCACATCTCCTCCCCCAGCATTCAGTAAGCTGGGGACAATGCCCACTGCTTCTGACATCAGTGCTTGGCTTCCCCTGTGGGAAATAGAAGCAACCCAGTGAAACCGGGCTGCTCAGCCCAGCTGCACAGGAAGCTGAGGCAGGAAGATCATGAGTTCAAGGCCAGCCTAGGCCTATAAGAGGAACGGGCCTCAAAAAAAAAAAAAAAAAAAAAAGGCTGGGGGCGTGGTTAGAGGTGGAACCCCACCTAGAATCTTCCAGTAAGGGGCTGGGGGCGTGGTAAGGGTGGAGCCACTGACTGAAATCCCTCAATGTGGAGGATGAGGGGCAGGACCTTTCAGATGTCAGGGATTAAATGTTCCACTGTCCAGCTGGACAAACTGAGACTTATGTCCCAAAGCCACTCATAGACAGAGCTGGACTTTGAGCCTTGCATGGGGTGTCGCCTGTCCCTCACCCTTGAGCATTAACGTCCACATTCCCCCAGGAGCTCCAGGTTTTCCTCTGTAGAGGCCATGGTGTGTATCTCCTACCATTGCCTTAGCCACAGCAGTGCCGGAAGTCAGAGTGCCAGCTTCTGCCCTGCGGGGCAGCGCCCTCCTCCCTCTACTTCCTGTCATTACCATTCACCCTGTTGCCAGCACCCAGCCTGCCTTCCCCCAACTTCAGTGCACACACACACACACACACACACACACCACACCAGTGTCCTGTGTCCAGCGGTTTCTGCCCTGCACTGACCAAGTAACCAGAACACAGGCTGTGACCAAGGTCCCTGAGTCATCTGCCAGGACTATCTGATGACAGGACAACTGTACTTAATATATGGTGATACTGAGGCACAGAGCCCGGCCTTCAGGTGGCAGAGCGACAGCAGCTGGGGGGTCAGGGAAGCGAAGGCATTCTAGCTGTCATGTCAGCATCCCGCTTAGAAAGCTCCTGAGCCTTCTGCCTCAGTTTCTCCCTGGGGTGAGACTGGGGGCTCCTTGGCCGTGCTGAGCGGCCCAGGCCCCAGTGTGTGTCGGCAGCTTTCGGTTCCGGGAGACTTTGTGCCCATGCCCCTGTATGTGTGCCAGGCCCTCCGGGCAGCCAAGCCAGAAAGATGTGCTTGGCCTCAGCTCAGCTGCTCCTCAGCTGGAGAGAAAGGTGTAGAGAGGAGAAAAGTACCAATTTCTCTCTTTCAGAAATTTCCAGAAAAGGGGTGAAGGGAGTCTCACAAAGGAGGTTCAAAGAGGCCTCGCCTTCTGGTCGCGGGTGGTTGTGGGGTCTCCAATGCGCAAGCCCAGAGTGATCTGTCTGCTGAAAGCAGCCTTGAGTACTGGAGTACACCCAGCCTCAGTTTCCCTATCTGAAAAAGGGAGGCAGTGGTGCTGGAGAATTCATTGATCACCCCTTCCCACCCACAGCGGAGTCCGCTCATGAAGGCTCAGAGACCACAAGGGTGAATCACACAGTAGAGCCAAGAGCAGGTGAGGGCAGCGCCAAAAATAAATATGGAATCGGGGGCGTCAGGGGCAGCTGCCAGCGGTGGCCAGTCACACACGGTGGAGCTGCAGTCTGGCCAATCAGAAGCCTGGTCATAAGGACCCTAGCCAATAGACTATCCTGAGGAATATGGTCACGCCCCCAAGTGACAGGCTGTGGGAGGGGCTCGTCCGCAGAGCACGTGTGAGGCCCAACTCCCAACCCCAGCAGCAGACAGACAAACAGACATCTGGGCCTGGTTCATATTCATTCATTTTCACATTTTTGCTTTTGAGTCGAGTGATCACTTAGCCCAGGCAGATTTCCAACTATATAGCCAAGGATGACCCTGATCTCCGTATACTTCAGGCTCCCAGATGGGGTGACAGGAGTGTGACCCCCAAGCGTGGTTTCCTCTCACTGCCAATACCAGCTGCTACCACGCGGGAAATGCTCCTCCGAGGCTCAGCATCTGCAGCTCTTGTTTCCGGTCTGTGAAATGGGTCGGATGGCACAAGCCCCTGCCCTGGGGGCCCTCGCCCGGAACTGCAGGGTCAGCTGAGTCTGTGGGAGTTGAGATGCGGCGGGGTGTGGTGGGGTGGTGGGGGACATGGCTGGTGATAGCTCATGCACCCACCCGAGACACATGTTCACGCGGTGGCGCACGCTTGACACCCCAGCCTTGAGGCTCAGGCAGAAGGCTCTGCAATTGAAGGTCAGCTTCAGCTATAGTGAGTGGGCTAGATTGAACTATATCATCAGAATTTGTCCCCATAATTGTCAAGTCAACAGAGAAGTGTTGGAGAGTGTGGCTGGGGTCCTTGCGCAGCACATGTGCAGTTAAAAAAAAAAAAAAAAACCACTTTCAACCACTGTAAAGAGTTTGGCCTTCCACATTGCCTTTTCTTTTTGTAGTAAAGAGCTCGAAGGTCAAAGCCACTGTGGGTCAAAGTTCACAGGTTCTACCAAAGTTCAAACCCCAGACTTAGCAGGTCTTTGCTGGGTGACTTTGGAACCATCTCTCTCCCTCTCTGTGCTCTTCTTCATTCATGAAACAGAAATAAAGACAGAACCGACAGAACTCGCTCCCCATGTAGTCCAGGCTGGCTTCGAACCCGAAAGCTAATCCTCCTGCCTCAGCCTCCCCGTGGGAGGGGGTGCTGAAATGACAGGCATGTATCATCACCGAGACAGAGTTGAGAAAGTGACACACGACTCCTGTCTCAGGGCTGAAAATATTTACTCTGTGGCTTTTACAGAACAAAAACATGACTGACCTTGGAGTTAATGTGTGACCAGGCCTTGGCTGGAGCTGGGTCCCAACTCACACTCTCCCCAAACCCACAACCACCACGTGGTCTGAGCATCTTGCCCAGGCTGGTTTTGAGCCTGCCACCCTCCTGCCTCATCCCTGCCTGGCTGCCCCCAACCCTTATTCTCTGTTCTCCCGCCCTACCCCAGGGGGATCATGCTGGAATTAACAGAGAAGAATTAGAGGTGAAGAGAGGAGGGGCAGCCTTGAGCTTGTGTCTCCGCGCCTGAGAAGTGTCCCGAGAAGTGTCCCGCCCATCCTACGCACCGCTACGGCCTTCAGCCCTGGAGACAGCAGAGCTGGCAATATGCTGCTGGCTTCTCCGTGCTGTTCCACCTCATGGAGGTGAACTGCCCTCTCTGAACTCCATAGATTCGGTTACAGGAATGAGGATGTGGGTGGGGAATAAAGGCCAGGACTAGGGGGAATCTACCGGATGAAGAGGTGAGGGAAAGTGAACAGGCGTGCACTAGCGTGCACCCACCCTGAACTGTCCCTCAAATACTAGATCAAGGCTTCTGGCTGCGACCTGAGGCCAGGGTGAGCGGCAGAGGCGGATGGCAGAGAATCCCAGAGCGGGACGCCTGGGGAGGCGAGTTGGAGGGGTGGGGACTGCGGCACTCCTAACTCCCCCGGGGGGGGGGTACACCTGGCCGGAGCGGAGCCTGCAGCGTGGCACCTGTCAGTCCTGTCCTGCGGACTCCACTCCACGGCCTGGAGGCTCTTGTCTGACACGTTGCGCCGTGCGCGACCCGGTGTCACCTGCACGCGTGTCCGCGACCGCAAGTGTGCACGAGCACGCGCGCGCCCGCGGAAGGCGGACTCGCCGCTGGGGATGCAGGCGCGGACACCGGAGCAGCGGCAGCCTCGGTCTGCAGCCGAGGACCGGCCAGAGCGCGGACTGGGGGGGGAGAGGCGGCGGGGGGCGGGTCGGGGGAGGGTCCGCGGGCGGGGCGGGCGGCTCCCCACGCGCCTCCCCACGCGCCTCCCCGCCGGCCGTCGCCTCGCCGCGCAGCGCCATGGTACGTCTCCGCCCCCGCTCCCACTCCGCGCGGGGGGACTTTCCAGGGGCGCCGCGCGTGGGGTCTGGGGGGAGCTGCGGTTTCTGGAAAGAGGGAGGGATGATCCGAGTCCTCCCTCCCTCCCTTCCTCGGGGGCGGAGCCGAGCCCGGCGCCGCCCGGACCCCAAGTGCGCGAGGGTCACCGGTGTGGACAGTGGGGTGTGCGGGGCGGGGCTCCCGTGCTCCCCTGTCTCCGCCGTTCCCCCCCTCCCCGTCCCCACCCGCGTTGGGGGACTCAGCGGCGGCGCGCGCAGCTTAGCGGAAAATGGCCGCTGGCCCGGTCGCCCCGCCCACCGCCGCCGTCCGCAGCCCCGGGACCGCACTCGAGAGGCTGCAGCCGCTGGCCAGGCCCACGCACGCGCCGATTCTGCGGCTGCGGGTGCGCGTGCGCGGGAGGAAACTCGGTCCCGGGACTGGGCCGCCGCCGCCGTGTCCTTGTCTGCTCCGGAGGGGAATCCCCGCGCGAGTTTAGTTTTTTATATCATCTTCTAAATATAGACCCGTAAGGCCGAGCCGGCAGCCGCTGGTTTTGCTTTGACCTCTCACGCCGTTGGAGGTGTTTGGAAAAGGGGAGCACAGGGGGAACCGCAGGACACCCCTCCTCCCAGTGCTCGGACAGCTGCAGTCCACGGGCGGGAACGCGGCATCCGCACAGACAGGCCCCGCCGCACAGACCCCCCCAACCCCCGCAGACCGGCCCGAACAAACTGTCACTAACCCCAAGGGACAGCCTACACAGCTCGGGGTCCCCTCCCAGAGCCTCCGTTTCTCCCCTGCAACCTGAAAAAAGCCTCCTTTCGCACTCCTCAGCCATGCCACCACCCTGCCTGGGTGACCCCTGTGCGGCTTGCAGTGATGGCTCCCTCGGTAGTGACACCTGGAGGGTGGGTGGAGTGGGGTCAGAGACTGACCCATTCCAGGAACTTTAGTCTGTTCTCAAAAGTTTGTTTAGGGGGAGCTGGGGGCGTGGTTTGGGGGAGCCCCACCTAGAATCCCCCATGAGTGGACTGGGGGCGTGGCCACTGTCTAGCCTGCAGAAGGACCTGGGTTAGGCCCAGGAGCAGGTAAGGCTAAGGAACTATCTCTAGTCATAGCCACGCCCATCACCTCAGTTGTCCCTGAAGGGTCCTTGCTCAACCCCCTGCCGATGCTCCACAGCCTGGGAATAGCCATCTTACAAGTCACACAGTCGTTTATGACAATGCCTGTCTTCCCCACACTCAGGAGGTGTGTGGGGAGTGGGGGAGAGGATGAGGAATTCAAGGCTAGCCTGGGCTAATGTGACCCTGGCTGGAGCAAACCTACACAAAAGGAAGTTGAAACACTGAGTTTTCTGGCTGGGTCTGTAGCTGTGCGTCTCAAGCAGGGACATCTGTGCTCTGGAGACAGTTGTGAGTTGTAACTGTCAGTGTGGAGCAGTTGGAAACTGGTATCTGAAACACCCTGTCCCAAACCCTGGTGGATTAATGACCGCAATTTCTGCCTGGGGACCCTGCCTGGATGGCCCTTGGAGACAGCCCCAGGGATCAGCCCTTCCTTGCCCTCCTTTTTTCCTGACTGTATATGATTTCAGCTTGTCCCTGGCTGAGGCCTGGGGTTGAGTTGCCCTGTGCTGGGCACGATGCTGCAATCCAGTTGGTGTATGTTTGTGTTGGTGTCCATGTGTCTCCCCTTAGTGCAGTTGTGTTAGGGACAGTTCCAGAGGCAACTGTGGTAAGAATAACAACAGCAAGATGTCTTTATTTTTCGATAGCATCTCTCTATGGTTAGCCTGAAGCCCAGAGATCCACCTGCCTCTGCCCCCTGAGTGCTGGGATTAAAATTATGCACCACTATGCCTGGCTTTAATTTTTAAATTTAGATTTATTTCTGTTTATTTTGTTATTCATTTCTGTGTGCCTGCAGAGGCCAGATAGGGGTGTTGGGTCCCACAAGCTAGAGTCACAGACAGTTGTGAGCCACCCTGTGGGTGCTAGGAACAGAACCTGGGCCCTCTCCTAGAGCAGCTGGTACTGTAGCTGCTGAGCTGTCTCTCCAGCACCCTAACTTTTTATTTTTTAACAAATGAGTCATATGCTGCTGAGTTACAAGTCTAGTGTCCACCTGTTCCCCTGCACCCTTAGCACATGGTCACCTCAGTGCAGGTGTCTGCTTGCATCTCCACAACCCAGAATATTAGACACCCATGGGGAAATTGAGGAGCAGTGACTACAAAGTTTGTTGGCTGGAACAGAGCTACACCCACACATTATGCATGCATTAAACCTACTGTGTGCTGCCCCTAGTATAGGAGGTGGTCAAGATGGGCTCACGTAGCCCAGGCTGGCCTTGAGCTTCTGACCCTCCTGCCTCCTCATCCCTGCTGGGATGACAGGTGTGGGCCCTGGTGTCCTGGGCATCCCAAGGGTTCACATCCACTCTGCCAGGTAGTTTGGCCAGTACCAGTGGGTGCTCCTAACGTGCTAACACTTCGGTTAGTGTCACAGGCATCTCCGGGGGTGTGGACCAGGTGGGCACCTGGGACCTGACATCTGAACCAGTGGTTTCCATCTCTGGACTTCGGCTTCATTACAGTTACAGTGATAACTGATTGCCCTGTAGCACCCCTTCAGCCTTCATACCCCACCCCTAATCTGCTGAGCCTGCATCCCACGCCCTTGGGCCCCTGGGAGAGAAATAACTGAAAATGGCCTAGCCTTGTGCATAGATACTGGCAGCTGGGGTGGGAGTGCCCAGGCTCCTCCAGATACCTCCTTCAGAAAGGTGATCTTCAGCTTGGTAAGACCCAGCATACCTGTCTTCCCAGGAGGCTGAGGGAGGAGTATCAGAAGTTCCAGGTCATCTTTAGCTACATAGTGAGTTCAAGGCCAGCCTAGGCAACATGGGACTCTGACTCAAAATAGTAGTAATTGAAAGAAAGGAAGGAAGGAAGGAAGGAAGGAAGGAAGGAAGGAAATGTAAAGTTAGTTGGAGTGAGATTTCCCTTTGACTCAGTTTCCCCAAATATGAAATGGGCAGTGTGGATACTGACCTAAGCTTGGGGATCTGAGTGGCCTGGGTCTGCTCTTTATCACACAGTAGTATCAGAGCCTGGCCTGGCCTGGAGTCCTGCAAGGCACCCTCCCCAGGACCCCCGTAACTGCTGCCAGACCATTTATTGGCCATTTAAAGGAAAGCCTCCCACCCTGGTCCCCCTCTTCCCTACTGGCACTGGCCAGTTTGAGGGCACAGGTTGGATGTGGGGGGCAGATGGGGTTTGGGGTATGCTGGGGGCAGAGGCAGGCTGCTGCAGGGACTCAGGTGAGATGTGGGGGGCAGCTAGGGGCTCAGCCCCATCTCATGGGCCTGGTTGCTGCATCCTCATAGTACTTTAAGGCAGATGGATAGATCTAGAGGGAGGGGACTTGGGGGTCCGCGTGTAGAGCCATAGTTTGTTTGTTTGTTTGCTGTCGGCGATTTCTTTGAAAGTTAGATGCGGGCGGCGGGGAGGGAGCGGGGGCGGGCGAGAGGCGGCGCAGGGCGGGGAGGACGGCGGAGGGAGGAGCGGGAGGGCGGCTGCAAAAATGACTCAGTAAGTTCGGCGGCCGCTCGGCCTCTGCGCCTCCAGTGCCAGCGCCCCGGGATGTATTCCTCCCCGCTCTGCCTGACCCAGGTACGCACCCCGCTCCCGGCCTGGCCCTAGCCCGCACCCCGGCTCCACCTGGAACCGCATTCTTGCAGTCTGGAACCTCCCCTCCGCAACGGGGGGTGGGAAAAAAAAGCGCGCGCGTCCTCCCTACCCACCCCCTCCAGGCCAGGGTGTTCCTGGAATGGACCTGGGGTGCGGGCAACTCTTGAGATTGGGGATTCCATCCTCGTTAAGCTTGGTTGCACACTTGGAACCCCATTTTCTGGACCCCCACTTTGATCTGAATCGGCTGTTTTTGGAACTCTCTCCCCTCTTGGCTGGATGGGGAGGGGGACTGGCGTCCTCTCTACAGCCTTCACCCTTTGCACCCAGGAAGTCTGGGTCCCCTCCAGATGGAGAAGAGAGTGGGTGTACGTAGGAAGTCCCCCCACCCGCCTGTGGGACTGATCTTGGGGTTCCCTGCTGCACTGTGGGTCTCCCTAGCTGTGCGGGAACGGGACCTCCAGGCTGTCTGTTCCCTAGTTCTCCATTTCCCAGGTGCCCCCCCCAGCTGGCAGTGCCCCCCTCAATTTCAAACCCACGTGTGCGCGGGAGGGGGAGGGGCGCGCGAAGTTGGCGCGCGGGGGGAGGGGCAGCCTTGCGGGTGTCCATCGCAGGTCCCCCCCTTCCCTGGCTCAGCTCTCCCCAGCTCCGCATTGATTCTTGAATTATTGAGCCAAAGCAAGCTCTGCCAGGCGGCTGGCGGGAGGAGCAGAGGCCAGGGCTGGAGGAGGAGGAGGAGGAGGAGGAGGAGGAGGAGGAGGAGGAGGCGGCGGCGGCGGCGGCAGCGACGGCAGGGGACTGGCTGACACTGCAGGCTTCGGACTAGGTGGCCAGCACCTGCCCTACTGCGCCTCTTTGGCTGGGTTCCAGCATCTAAGGGAGAGGGGGGAGGGGGGCACATCCATCCCACCAGGGGATCCCCTTCAAGGAACCCCCCAGCTGTGTCTGCCCCCTAGAATCCTAAGCCTTTCTTTTCCAACTCCACAGCCCTCTTGTGATTTTTTTTGCTGTGTACCTCAGTTTCCCCTGAAAAAGAGTGAAACATAGTGGTCTCCAAACTGTATGGTCCTGGAGAATTGCTGTTGTCTGATGTCCTGAGGAGAACTTTGTGAGGGGCAGGGTTGTTTTTGCCAGGGAAGACCCAGGTGGATGACCTCAGGGACGGGGTCCCCCATTCCTGCGGGTCCCTCTAGCTTGGTAAGAAGTGTAGTTCTGTGATCCCTAGGAGCGGCCCTCATACTGAGGGAACCCCAGCTTGCCCTACCCAGGGTTCCCTGGTGACCTTGGATAAATGCCTGCTCCTCTGCAGGCCTCAGTTTCTACTTCAAGCGAGATTTGGTAAGGAAGCACCCCACAGCCCAGGGCAGGCATTGCTTGGTTGCCGCCAGAGCACCGGCATTGGCACCGGAATTGCTGTGTGACCCCAGGGAGACTGGAGTCTCTGTGCTGACAACTGGTGGCTGAGAGGTCTGAGGCAGACGTGGCTGGCTGGAAGGCAGCCTGGGCACGTGGAATTCCCCGTCCTGGCCTTCTGGAGGCCTCTATCCAGGTTGCTGCTGGGAGCTGGGGGCGGGGGCAACCCCAGTGCTGGCTTTGGCCCTGGGAACTTACTGTGTGGCCTTGGCCTCAGTGTCCCCCATAGGAGGGTGTGGGTCGACCTGGTGGGGAGGACGGGGGGGGGTGCAGAGTAGAAGATGAGAACAGAGAGAGCAGAGGCACCACAAGATGGAGGGGATCCCAGGCTGCCCTGAGTTTGGGGTTCTCCACCCCTGTGATCTCCCACTCACCCCTTCTTACCCTGAGGGAGTCCCCATGGGATCTCAAGAGTCCCCTGAATCCTAAGTCCCCAGCTCCACACAAGTGAATGCTAGACAGGAGTCTCATCTGTGAGGGCTCAGAAGGACCCCAGGAGCAACGCTGCAGCCTCCCAACCTCCCAGCCCTGCCCCCCCACGCCACTCATGGCGTCTGCCTTGACCTGTCTCCCTGTCTCTGTCTCTCCTCACCCATCCCTCCCAAATCGGCTAATTTTACAGCCAGGGTTCAGCCTGAAATAACTCCTTTGCTGATCCAACCGGATCCTACCAGGAGCCTGGCCCGGGGCGGGGTTGGCCCTGATGTCAGTGCCCATGCCAGGGCACCAGGTGCCCAAGAGGATCCTGGGAGCCCCGTGGGTCCCCTGTGCCGTCTTTCACTCTGGGTGGTGACTCGGGCCCCTTTTCACTTTTACTGTCTAGAGGAAGCAGCCGTTGCTTCCATGAATCCCAAGCTGAGGCGTCCCTTCCCCCTCTTCCTCCTCCCCCTCCTTCCTCCCCTCCCTCCTCCCCACCCTCCCGCCCTACGTTAGTTATTCCCGGTTTGGGGCCAAATCCCTGTTGGCTGAGGTTGAGGATTCCCTGGGCCCGGGCTGAGGCCACCTCCCTCCTCCTCATAGCTTTGCCTTTCTCGGCTGCCGTCCTGGCAGTGGGGAAACTGAGGCATCACAGAGCATCTAACATTTGGGGTCTCATTCCAGAGGGGTATGGGGGGATGGGATCAGAGAGAGTGAGAAGTGTCCTAGGGCAGCACAGCATGGGCTTGGTCCTCAGTGTGTCCCTGAGTGGGTTCACAGTGACATCTCTGTCCCCATCTCCTCCACTCCCACCTCACTGCAGAAAAGGTGCCTCTGCCAGGGCCGAGGCCTGTAAATCAGGGCGCTGGATTCTGGCGAGTCAGCATTCTGACCTCTCCCACCACAGCCTCTGCTCCCTCTCCGGCTCTTCCTGCCTGTTATCCTGTGGAGCGGCCACCATGCATCAAACACAGGAGTCTCCTGCCTCCTTCCTGTCCCCTCCTTCAGGCCTCCATGCAGACCCCCCCCCCCCAGTGCTAGGTACCCACCGCCACTGGGCGTGCATGCTCACCCCACCCCCACTCCAGGTATCCTCAGATATTCGGAAATGGGAGTCCCTCACATCAGCCCAGAATCTCAGTGACTACCTCAGCTCTTGGTGGGGAAGTATTTATTTGCTGGACACTGTGTGCCAATAGGAGCTCAATAAATGCCACCAGACACAGGTGGTGGCATACAATGGGCATTCCACAAACGTTTGGTGGTAAATGTCTGTTGGTATGTCACCTCACACAGAACTGGGGAGCCAGGATCATGTGCCCTTCAGACACCCACAAATGCCACACTCATGGCCCAGAGCTGGGTATACAGTCGATGCCCAATGAATGCTGCAGCTGTGGCCATGTGGCGATGCTCAGAGGCATCTCCCAGCTTTTCTTCATCCTGTTGCTTAAGTCATGCAGACTTGAGTTGGGAGATGGGGAACAGTGGTAACCCCCAAACACCTGGGCACATGTGTAGGTCAGTGGTTGCCCACAGGTGTCTCCTCAGTCAGGGTCAGTCTTGTCTTGAGCCTCTCACAGGAGGCCGAGATTTGAACTCAGGCTCTGGCACTTGCAGGTAGTCACCTCCCCCAACCCTACCTCCTGCCCTGGTCTTGAGTTTAACCAGCTCCTGGAAGCTTCTGGGGTGTATGATAAATGCAGATGCATGGGATGTCTTGGAAGAAAGCAAGTAGACCCAAAAATCCACCAGGCAGTTGGGTAGTGGTGGCCCACACTTTGATCCCAGCCCTCCGGAGTCAGAGTTGGAGGATCTCTGAGTCTGAGGCCAGCCTGGTCTATAGAATAAGTTCCAGGACCGCCAGGTCCATACAGAGAGACCCTGTCTCAGATACAGAGAGAGAGAGAGAGAGAGAGAGAGAGAGAGAGAGAGAGAGAGAGAGATCCAGATCCACCAGGCAAGGTGGTACACACTTGTGACTTTAGTACTCAGGAATCTGAGTCAGGGGGATTATTATGAGTTTGCGACCCTATCTCTCAAAATGAAAGTGTATCTGTGACCAAGGACTGAATGAAGGATCCACGGGGAGTTAGGGGAATATAGGCTAGGGATGTACTCTTCTTGTGTGTCCCTTGCTCCCTCTGCTCCTGCCCCAGGACCTTTGCACTGGCTGTGCCAGGCTGGCAGAAAGTAAGTGCTCAGTAAATGCAGCTAATGAACCCCTCCCTGGCTGAGGTCAGAGCTTGCCATAGATGCCAACTAAGCTCTGAGTTTTTGTAGGGGGCACTATCACTATCCCAGACAAGTGATCATGATTCTAGAGTTTTAATAGGTGCCTCACCAGCCACATGGTGAAGGGTTTGGGATTAGAGCGGTGAAGGATGCTTCAGAGTCTGGGAGTATACAAGCAGATTCTCAGAACTGCGCAGTCACTTTTGTAAGGAAGACTGTGGGTTTGGGGAGTACAGTTGACAGCTCTCCCCCAGATTTGGAGGGAGGGATCAGGAGTGGCCCAGCAAGGACCATTCCAGAGGCCCAACTATGGGAAAGGCCTGCTTACCAGTCCTCCATTTCCATGAGGGCTCCCCAATGCCAATCCTTGGCTGGAGAATGCTGCATGAAGGAGGGGGCACTGAGGACTGGGCATCTAGGGGTGTGTAAGAGTTTGGAGAGTTGTCAGCCCATGCCAGTTTTGGCCCTCCTTTGTTGGTCTGGTGACAAGGTTCTGGCTGTGACTGAACCTGTGGGACAGAGAGGGGCTGCCTGACCAGGAGAGCCCAGGCAGCATGGCCAACAAGTCTGTGACCCGGTTACTTAGTGTTTACCTTCCTGGCCAGCTAGGGCCATCAGTGACGTGGGCACCCACCACGGCCTCCCTGAGGGGGCAAAACTAAAGAGCACTGACAAATGGGGCTTAGAGGGCAAATGCACTTAGAATAAATTTAGAGACAGGACTCCTGGATGCCAGCACACCTCCCTCGCTGACCACTGTCTGATACTGCACTCACAGACATGTACCCTAGGCAGGGGACCCTCTACCCACCCTGCTGCCCTAGCCCAGCTGAGGGCTCTGTGAACCTGGGAAGGTCCCTTCTGTCTCTGATCTCATGTGTCACTCACCACCCAGACCCAAGAAGAGCTCTGCCCCTGTCCCCAGGCTAGCCCAGTCTCCCCACCTCCTCAGCCTCAGCAGGCATTGGAAGCACCCTGCCCCCCAGGACCAGGCCAGGCCACAGCTGTTCCAGTGACTCAATTCAGAGGACATTAGCCTAGGGACGGGGTGGCCTGAGCCTGGCCCCCTCCAGCTCACAGGCTATTTTCAGAGGTTTCGTAGAAGGTGGCATTTACCTTGTCCAGGCCCTGAGGTTTAGGGACCTGGATCTCAGAGCAGGCAGGTGCTATGTGGGTGCTCCTCCGTGAGCTTAGGGGTCCAGAGGAGACCCCCAACTCAAGAAAGAAACAAGCTGGCAACCAGTGATCCAGCTCCTCAAGGCCCCGTGGGGATCTTGGGTATCTCTGCAAGGCCTTGGCCTCAGTTTCCCCATCAAGCCACAGGTAGTGGAGCTCTGGGGGGTGCTCCCTGCTGGTCCCTGAGCAGCCACCCTCCCTGTGGGCAGGCTCCTGAGCCCCGGCAGAGTCAGAAACAAAATATTGTTTTCCCTTAACTTCCTGGCACTTTGTGACTGGGAATTGGCCCTGGTGTTCTAAAGATGAGCCCTCTGTACAGGAGAGGACACCGTGTTGCTCCCAGGGTCGAGGGGAAGTCCCAGGGCTGCTCACCTCAGGGCTGCCCAACCCAGGGCTACTTCCACTCAGGCCTGTGGCTCATGCATAGTTCTGAGTGCCACTGTTTGCTTGGCCCTGCCATATGTGGTTGGGGACCTCAGGAGCCAGCTGCCATGTGGGGCTGATGCACTTGTCCCCTTCAATAAAACTTTATTAATAAAGTTAGCTGTGCTGTCGCTTTTCCCTGTGCCCAGGCTAAGGTGTCACTTACAGACCCATAGTGGGTCTGCTCTGGAATGCTGGCTGCGGGCAACCTTTCCGGACAGTCCCTGTTCTTAGAACCTCAGTCTTCCCATCGGGGACATGGGTGTCCCCAAGGTCCTCAGCTTGTTCTGTCATCCCCTGGCAGTCCTGGTGGGCTATCTAGGGCTTCATATCCTGACTCTCTTCCCCATCTGTTGTAGGTCTATCCAGGCCTTGGTTTCTCCGTCTGTGTGGGATAATCTAGGCCTCAGTTTTTCTCCCTCCCTGGGCAGCAGGCCTGAGTTCACAGGGCCACGTGGGCAGTGGGTCTATGTTGACCTAGGCCTCAGTTTCCCCGCCTCTCCGCAGGATGAATTCCACCCATTCATCGAGGCGCTGCTGCCGCATGTGCGCGCCTTTGCCTATACCTGGTTCAACCTGCAAGCGCGGAAGCGCAAGTACTTCAAGAAGCACGAGAAGCGCATGTCCAAGGACGAGGAGCGCGCGGTGAAGGACGAGCTGCTGGGCGAAAAGGCCGAAGTGAAGCAGAAGTGGGCTTCGCGGCTTCTGGCCAAACTGCGCAAGGACATCCGGCCCGAGTGTCGTGAAGACTTCGTACTGGCTGTGACTGGCAAGAAGGCACCGGGCTGTGTGTTGTCCAACCCGGACCAGAAGGGCAAGATGCGGCGCATCGACTGCCTGCGCCAGGCCGACAAAGTGTGGCGCCTGGACTTGGTCATGGTCATCCTTTTCAAGGGCATCCCACTGGAGAGCACGGATGGTGAGCGGCTGGTGAAGGCGGCTGCTTGTGCGCACCCCGTGCTGTGTGTGCAGCCGCACCATATCGGCGTGGCTGTCAAGGAGCTGGACCTGTACCTGGCCTACTTTGTACGGGAGCGCGGTGAGTGTGCGGTGGGGCATGGAGAGAATCAGGGCCATGGTCAGAGGCGAGGCCCTGCACAGAGGATGGGTTGCGGCCAGGGGAGGGACCATGGACAGGGGCAGAACCCTGGATAGGGTCATAGTCAGGGGTGGGAATGGGGTCAGGGTCATAGTCAAGAGCTGGACTGTGATCAGGGGTGAGACCGTAGACAAGGGGCGGTCTGTGGACAGGGGAGGGACCGTGGTCAAAAGGTAGGACCGTGGTCGTGGACAGACTGTGGTCAGAGTCATGGTCAGGGGCGGGGCCACGGACAGGGGCAGGACTGTGGACAGGAGAGAGGTCACAGACAGGGTCATGGTCAGAAACAGGATTATTGCCGGTGGCAGGGCCATGGTTAGGGTCATAGTCAAGACCTATGCAATGTCTGTGGTCAGGGGAGGGATCATAATCAGTGTTGGGCCATGGTCAGGGTCAAATTGTCCGGGGCAAGGTCAATGTCAAGGGTGGGATCATGTTCAGAACAGAACCATGGTGGTGTTCAGGATCATCGTAAGGGACATCATAATGGGGTTACAGTCAGAGGCTAAGCCATGGTCAAATCACAGGATCTGGGCTATGATAGTGGTCAGGGGTGAGACCATGGTCAGGGTCAGGGTTGGGATCAGGATCATTTTTGGGTGCACAGTCAGGCCATAGTCACCAGCTGGTGCCATGGACTGAGGCAAGGCCTTGGGAGTTCAGAGCCAGGGCTGGGTTACTATGGGAGGCACAATCAGGATCAGCATCCATGTATACCTGTCCTATTTCCAAGCAGAGCCCGGTGAGCAGTGCTTGGTCAGGCCTGGGAGAAGTAGGCAGATGCCAAGTGTGTGGAGCCACAGAAAGGGGTGGCCATCAAAGAGCTAACCTCCACCCGACCACACCCTGTGTCACCTGGGGAGTGTGGGTTAGTGGGCATAGTGTCCACAGATCTGAGGCAGGGGAAGAACAACCTATGACCAGGACCCTAAGCAGGTGCTGACTTGGAGCTGGGGTAGGCGTGGCCAGACAGGGCGTGGCCGGACAGGGCATGGCCACTCTGGTCTACAATGTATAGGAGGAGCTAGAGATATGGACACAAGCCGTGAGGTGGGGCCTTACTTGTGGGCGGGGACAGTCATGGCTCCGCCCACTTCTAGTCCTAGATGAATTAGGGTAGGTGAGAGCCTTGCTGGGTCCTCGAACTGTTGCGGGGTGGCCCAGCAGAACTCGGGAGCAGAGGCAGGAAGATCACTGTGAGGTAGACAGTGGCTCATGCTCTTCCTGAGGCTCAGCTTTGGAAGCCACCCATGTACCCAGTACCCACATTGCTGGGCACGTGAATCATTGCAGGAGAACTAATCTGTATGGCAGAGAGGACAGTGTGGGCTGGGTAGGCTGCTCCTAGCTAGGTGGATCATGTCTTCTCTGTGCCTCAGATTCCAGCTCTGTCCACTGGTGGCCAGGGTCTCTCCCAGCTCTGACCTTGAGTCTGGCTGACACTGACCTCAGTCTCTACCCAGCCCTGCCCCCACCTCCCATCAGCTCCCAGTTGTGTGGGTCAGAGGTCACAGATCAAGTGACAGGAGTGGGGGTGGGGAGGCGAGCTGGGGGTCCCTGGCTCATTGGCATTCAGGTCCTGGTCTCTCCTCTGCCTCCTTGGAGCTGAGCTGATAAAAATTTCAAAGGTACTTTCTGCTGTGTCAGCACAACTTCCCCACATCTCCCCTCCCCAACCCTCCTCTGCCTAGCCTCTGCGGGGCCTCCAGAGACACCTTCCCACGGGTCATCCTGCTCAGCTGGTTGTGTCCCTGGAAGGTCGGGAGAGCCAAGGTCTGCCAGTCTGGCATCCCATGGCTCTGTTGCTAGCTGGCTGTATGACCGGAGTAGGTCAGTCTCTGTCTCTGTACCTCATTTTCTTATCTGTAGAGTAGGATGCTCAAAAATAGGCAACCCTGGAAGATGTTAGGGATTCCTCAAAAATAAAAAAGAAAGAAAGAAAAGAAAAGGGACCAAGATGCAGCAGGCACAGGCTGTGCCAGAGCCATCGGCACTGTCACAGACTTCAGCCTTAGCCTTCAGCCCACCGTGTCCATTCTCCCATAATGCTTTCCCCTAAGCAAATCTCTCCACCATATTCCAGAACCCTAATTCCCAGCTCCATTCTCCCTCCATTAGACTTTTTTTTTTTTTTTTTTTTTTTGGATGCCTTAGGTTGCTACATAGCCCAGCTTGGGTCTTGCCTCCACTCTCCTGCACTGAGACCCCAGGCTGTGCCACCATGCCCAGCATTAGCAACTCTTTTGGAGTCTGGGCAGTGGCCAGTAATGCAGAAGCCAGTTTGACAGAGGAAAAGACAGGGTCAAAGAGGAGACCTGCCCTGACTGGGATGTCACAGCCAAAAGAAAGCTAAGGCTTGCCAGGGCCACCAACGCCCCTTTCCCCCCCCCCACAACACACACACCTGAAGTGGAGAGGTCAGTCTGACCACCTCCGTGTTCCCCTGCTAGGTCACTGAGAGACCCAACCCCGCAGCCCCAGACCCCCAGTCTCCTCCCCAGGCCCCACCCAGCTCTGTCTGAGCTAGCAGCTAATCAGTTCGGTGGAGGGCACAGTCTCTTGTCCCCCTCTTGCCTCACGGGTTCCCAGCCCCCGCCTCCACCACCTGCGATGCAGAGCTTGGGTTGACCTCTTGGGGGACACATGGGTCTGACATGAAACTTGTAACGATGAGGACAATGGTTTTAATTGGGGGAGGGGGCTGGGCTGGTTCTAGGTTCTGTCCCCAGAACCACAGATACTGCCTGTCATCACAGCACTTGGGAGTTCAGGGCCAGCCTGCACTACATACTGAGTTTAAAGCTGACCTTGTCTCAAATGAAGAAGTGGGGAGAGCAGTGGAGGTAGGAGCCCAAGAAAGACAGGGAGAGCCTGCCTGGTCAGCCAGGGCAAATGTCCTGGGATCACAGAAGCCCAGAGCACAGAACAGAGAGAAGCCTGCAAGGAAAACCGAGATGCGGGAGAGCTGGTGGGGAGGAGGCCAGTGGTGGGAGGAATAGAGTCAGGCTCCCCGACTTGGCCTGCTTTCTGGAAGGAGTCTGGGAACACTGGGCCTCGGGAGAGGCGTCTGCCAGCCCGCCCTGCCCTTCCCCCCTTCCCCCCCCCACCGCCCCGCTGGCAGCCTGCGAAACCCGAAGCGCGGGCAGGCGCCATGCCAGGGGGGAGGGGTGCCGGGCCCGCCCAGGCCGGCAGCTGCCAGCCCAGATGGTGCCCATGTGCTGGTCATGGCTGGACTCACTTCCCGCCAACAGCCACGGGGACGGGATGGCTGCCATGGCAGGATCCAGAGCTGGAGTGTGAGCGTGCTAGTGCCAGAGCTGGGGTGAGGGGGTAGGGGGGCTGGGGAGTGGGGGTGGGGGAAGAAGCTCCATGCTGCCCCTGTCGGTGCTGGGCGAGCAGGAGGCGGGCTTGGGGCTCCTTCCCCAAGGGGCAGGAGGAATGACTCACCCCTCCCTCAAGGGGGATTCTAGGCGGGGCTCCATCCTGACCACTCCCCCAGCCCCTTCATTGAGAGAATTCTCTACAAGGGCTTCACCCCTGATCACACTCCAGCTACTCACTGGGGGGATTCTGGGCGGAGCTCCGTCCTTACCATGCCCCCCAGCTCCTCAGCGTGTGGGTTCTGGGTGGGGCTCTACCCCCTGACCACACCCACGGCTAATCATTGGGGGATTCTAGATGGGGCTCCACTCTGACAATGTACTCAAACCCTCACTGGGGATTCCACAGGGTTCCACGCCCCAGTCCATCTTGGGGTGGGGGGTTGCCCCCTTTTTCCCAGCCTCACTTTCATCTATGAGCTGGGATCCCTAAGCTGAGTCCCTAAGTAACAGATTGAAACTCCTGAAAAAAAAAAAAATCAACGCACAATCCATCTGTCGATCTGGCACAGGACAGCGACCAGACTCCTGTGATGTTAGGACTAGCTCGAGCTACAGAGTGAGAACCTGCCTCAAAAACACCAGACTCACTGTGTAGCACAGGCTGGCCCACTTCCTTCTAGAGCCTCGGATCTTGCAGTCCCCAGAAGGAAGCAAGGGCCCACCATCTGCTCAACATCCTCAAGCCTGCTTTCCCCTCAGGGGAACAGGGGCTCTATGGTTATGCGTGTCTGGTGGTGTCTTTAGTGGCTGCAGAGGTAGGCAGCCATGGTGTCACTAGGCTTCTCCAGGGTCCAGGCCTGCGGGGGAGGTGGGGAGTGGATGGGTTTGAATGGGACTAGGGCACGGGAGGCTGTGGCCCTGCCCTGCAGGCTGTGTAGCCCAGGGAAATTTGAACATCTCTGGTCTCTACCATTTCCTCTGCTAAAGCACAGAAAGGTGTCAAATATCGTCGTTCCTATGGTAACACATGTGCTCAGAGTGTGAGAGAGGGGGGTCACCCTGTGGCACTGGTGTTCTGGGGCTCAGCAATGGACAACATCCCCCTGCACCTGTGTGCACCACAGTTGGTGCCCTGGCTTTACACCCGGGACTGGCTGGGGGCAGCTCAGGACATCTCCGTTCCCTCAGACAACAGCCCCACTGCACTGCCCTTCCTGCTGCATGGGCCTGAGGTCACAAGTGAGTGGGACTTTGCTGTGGGATGATGGACAGGACTCTTGGAGATATAGGGTATCCCGACCAGTCGGGGAAACTGAGGAGTTTGGGTTTCAAGAACGGGTCTTATGTAGCCCAGGCTAGACTAAAACATGCTACTTAGCTGAGGATGCCTCAGTTTCCTCATCCTCCTGCCTCAAGAACCTGTTTGGTTCTTGAGACAAGGTCTCATTTCATAGAGACTCACATCATTCCCCTGCTTCAGCTTCCTAAGCAGAGGGAAAACCTGGGAGAAGCTTTCCAGGAGCCCATCATGGGGCTGGGAACTTGCAGAGCCCCAGGTTCTAGAAGGTTCTGGGACAGGTTCTGTTCTGCCTCTGCTGAGGGAAGGCCTGAGGTATGGGGTCACCTTCCTGTGCTGCTGAGTGTCTACACTGCCTGATATGACACATTTATGTCACTGAGCCCTGAAAGCTGAGTTTGGTCCCTGAACTCAGCAGTTTTGAACCCATGCCCAGAGCGGGACCTGCAATGTTTGGGAAACCCTTCACCCCTTGGGCCAGAAGGACTTCCCTGTGGAGAGCAGGGAGAGTCAACTGATTTGGGAGTAAGTTTGGGGCTTGAGGTCAGAAGATGGGGCACACAGAGGCAGAGGGTCCCTTTATGGCTGACCCCAGGTGTCTGTCATTCTCCCCCTAACTCACCCCCACCAGTCCCTCCTGCCCAGGCCTGCCCTGCCCCAGCCCCTACCCACCCAGAACTGAATGGGCCCCTTGTTCCCAGCCACACCCTCCCCTGGGTCACTCTGGGACAGACCCAAGCCTCAGACAGCCTTAAAGGGCCAGCCTCAGGACAGAAGCCCAGAGGCTCAATGTGGTTCTCAGGGTGGGGCACAGTGGGGCCAGGTTCTGTACAGTAATAGGACACCTGCTGTTTCTGGTTGCATCGATGTGCAGTGTGAAGCAGACTGAGGCTTCCCTTCCTCTTTGCCTCAGTTTACCCTGTAGGAAGAAGCCTTGCCCTTTTTTCACAGAGAACTAGACGATCCCACTTTGGAATGCACTTTGGAATGCCTAAAAGGTCACTAGATATATGGCCACAAGGGTTGCATTTATTGAGTGCCTACTGCATAGTAGGCCCTAAGACAGGTGCAGCAGAGGGCACAGGAGGGGGTGTGTGCAGGAACATCATCATGCCCTGAGGGGTCCTCCCTGTGCTGTAGTCTGCGCTGTGCATCCTTTGGCTGAGAGCTCGCTCACTCTGGGACTCAGTTTCCCGTTCTGAGTAATGGGAACAGGACCCAGGTTCTGTGCTAGGTTGAAACTGGTCACTTTTCCTGGCTGCTGCAGAGGTTGCAAGGAATTGGGGGTCGGGGAGTGCCCAAGTGGGAGCCGTTGGCGGGGGACAGGGGGATGGCGGGGAAACAGGTGGGTTCCTTGGTGGGAGCCAACGGGAGGGGTGAACCCCAGCTGTGGCAGCTGCTGACTGGGCTGGGGTGCCGGGGCCTGCAGTGCGTGTGCTGGTCCCTGCCGGATGAAGCCGCCAGTTCCAGGCTTCCTTACATAACTGGGTTATGCAAGGACAACGGCCTAATTACATAAGGAGGCGCTGGCTGCGTGGGGGGAGGGGCTTAAAGGGGCCGCATCCCGGGATTGCATCCCCTAGCCCTCCTCTGTGGACCCAGTCAACCCCCTCCAATGACAAGGTCAGACACCCCAATCTGTAAGAGGGGAGAGCCTCACCAGTCAGCCTGTGGAGGGGCAGTGGGTTGTGATGTATGAAGGGATCGAGGCCAGCCAAGCCAGAGTGCAGGGAGCAACTATTAAGCACCTACTGTATGTAAGGCGCTGCTCCTGGCCCTGTTGACGCAGCCAAGAGCAACAGAAAAAAACCTAATGAGGGTGGAGCATGTGGGTGGCAGTAGACAGCTGAGCATGAGATCAGGGTGTGGAGGGGACCCGACCCAGGACCTGAGTTCAAATCCCGGTTTCTGGCAAAGACCAGCCTGGGGGAGCTCAAGGCAAGGTGGACCCTTGTGGATGACCCCTGACCTCCATGTGAGGGAGTTTCAGGGTCATCACTGTCCCCCATAGCCCACCTCATGCGATCACTCAAACGAGGTGATGGAGAAAGCTGGAAAGGAGGGATGAGCACAGCAGGGGTTAGGACGGTGCGGGGCCCTGGACTGGGAGGGAGGGGCCCACTCAGTGCTCACAGGCTCCCTATAGTGACTGCTGTGGATGATGACTGAGTGGGAGTTGGGTGACCTCCCAACTGGCAGCCTTAGCCGACCCTGCCCTTCCTCAATTTCCCCATCTGTACATTAGAAAAGTAGATACGAGTGTGCCACAAGGGCCAGAATACAGCTGGTATTAACTTGGTGCTTACCTGACAGGAAGCCAGAGGAAAAGGATTCACACTTGAACCCAGGACACACCTGGCAGACCATGGGGGAGGGGCCGAGCTCCGTGCTTGGTTCGTGCTAATTGGCCCCTGAGCTAAATAAGCCGCGTCTCAGCAGCTCTGACAGCTGGGGGAACTGAAGCCCAAGGAAAACCAGAGAGGGTCTCAGAAAGGAATCATTCAGAATTCCCCAGGTGTGGCCCCCAACCACCACCAGCACCACAGACGTTACCTGGGTTATGCAACCCCAGGGTAAGCCAGCCCAACTGCACATCTACAAAGACCTGAACTGAAGAGCTCCCGCCCCCCTTGAGGAGTTCCCCTGTGAGGGCATTGGGGGCGTGAGCCCCGCCTATAATCCCCCAGTGAGGGAGTCTGGGGGCGTGGCTTAGCAAACTCATAGTCATGCGTCCAGGCCTCACTTGAGTCCTCTTAGACACTGGAGACCGGGTAGGTGGAGCTTGTTTGGCCCCACCCCTTTCCATCCTGTCACTCTAGGTTGGTTCCCATTAACTTAACCTTCCTTCGGGTTTCCCAGCCCTGCAAGTGTCGTAGACGGCCAGCGAGCACTGGGCACACTCCGTAGAAGAGGGTCAATCTTCCGCACGATGGTGTTCCTCCTCCACATAGGAAGCCATGACACAGACAGGGAGGGTCATCCTGAGTCTGTAACTAGTTCCGAGATGGCCCAGCTGGCCTGGAGCCACCCAGCACAGGGCCTGTCCTCCCCCACCTCCCAATCCAGGCTGCTCAACTCACATGCCTTGAGGACATGACAGGGAAGAGGTGGGAGGACCCTGAGATCCTCCTGCATGGCTTTGGATGTCCTGGAGCTTTGGCCTGACTGTCCCCCTTGTGGTCACAGATGGATTCCTGGGACTGGCCAAGAAAGGGGAGCCGGGGAAGCCAAGAATCTGCTGAGTGTAAACACCGGTTATTTTCAGCTCTTCCCGCTGGCGCTGGCGGGTGACACATTTGACTTTGGAAAGGACCAGGGTCTGCCTGGCTTTTTTAACCTCCAGTCTCAAAGCCCAGGAGCCACCCAGGTGACAGGGCCTTGGTGTCACTGCCAGGTCAAGGGTGGCCATGACCACCTGGCCCCATGCCCCAGCTTGGCGCCTTCTGCTTATCCCTGGAGTCTGTTGAGCAGGCCACCATGCCCTAGACAGTGATCCCTTCGTTGGTCCCCCTCCCACTTGGGGAGGAGTTGGCACTGTGTCCCCGCCTGTACCAGCTGGTCCTTCCCAGCCATAAAATGGCTGCCCAGGCCACGGCAGTATCTGGAACCCCGAGGAAATGGCTGCCCAGTTAGTGATGTCACTGGCCATGTGGCCTGTCCACCAGCCCTGCGCCTTACTGTGCCTCTTCAGCCACATGCATGGAGTGACCAGGCCTGGATTTCCCTTCAGGGTCCCTAGGCTCGGCCATCAGCCAGGGCACAGGCCATGGCGCAGTTGGGTGTGGTTTTGGTGGCCCGGAGCATTAGTTGGCTCTGGCCCAGGCCCTCTGTAGCTGGGAAGCATCAGCCAGATGGGGAGTTTAGTCCTGCCTCCGAGTACCCAGGGGTCCCCGCAAGGCCGCTGTATCCATCTATTTGGCCCCTCTTTTATTTGTGCAACAGTGGATTGGCAGGCGTTTTAAGCACTGTTAAGTGCTCTTCCTAAAGTCACACAGCATTGCCAAGCTGATGTTAGCTTCTGTGGGTGGGTCAAGGGTGGCCGTTTGTGTCACTATCTGCCTGTAACATCATCAGGAAAGCCCGCCTCCAGTCCACCCTTCATGCTGTGTCTCCTGCAGAATTGTGGAAGAAGTCCACAATTCGGAACCCCATGGTCTGGACTGGCATTTGGTCGTGGGTGCCTGGGACAAGGCCTGTGTGTATACAGTAGGCATCAGATGTGTGCGGAATGAACAAAGGCACATTCTTATGCCAGATCCACAGAGACACAGGTGCAGGGTGGGTCAGGGGATCAGGGTCCCGAGCAGGTTGGAACTGAACCAGATGTTCGTGGGAGGAAGAAGGGGATTTCCAATCTTCCTGAGCCTGCGCCATGGCATGCTGGGGAAAAGGGAGCACCTAGCTAAGGTCCCTGGACAGGATGAAGCTTGTGCTCCAGCAGCTGGCAGGAGCACTCGGGCTGCAGGGAGGACGAAAGCTGACTGGATGCAGGCAGATTCCACAGAGATGAGCTGCAGTGGCCTCCTTCCTATTCCCAGATGTGTAGTGTTCCACGCAGCATGTTACCCCTTCCTTACTGCATCTTTAGTGTAGATCTGAGCCCCCATTTTTAGACCTTTAGGGACCCACGCAGGAACAGGGTGCATGGTCACATGACCATCCCTAACATACTTGCCATGGCCAGGCCCATCAGCGTCACATGATGGCTCCAGAAGCCTTGAGAAATGACAGACGAGTCACAGCTGTGGAAGATAGGCTGCTCTGGCATCCCCAGATATCCCTCACTGCTGGCCACTCTGTTACCTCACCAAACCCAGGTCTCCTGTGTCCTTCCCACTAGAGTTCTCAGCCACCGGGGAAGGACATGGTGGTGGCTGCAGTGCCCATACTCTATATGAATAAACTGGGGAGCCCTGGGGGAGGTGACACCGTGAGCTGCGCCATAAGCAAAGTGAACTGGGAAAGCAAGGGAGCAGCAGCCAACAGTGGAAACCACACCTGCCAGCCAGAGCCACCTAGTCTTATTGGGGCGTGGTCAGGGGTGGAGTCCTGCCTGGGAGGAGGGTCAGGGGGTGTAGTACTTTCCCAGCACGCATACGACCATGGTTCAGTTTCAAATTTTCAGGAGAGATTCTGTGAATGAATCCCTGACTCTGGGCCCCACTTACAGTGACCTTGGGACCTTCCCAGAAGCCTCCAGCCAGGCAGTCCTGCTAATCGTTTGTGCCCCTGCTAGGGGAAACTGAGGCCCAGGGTCAGGCTGTATCCCTCCCCCTCCCCCTTCCACTCATTCCCCCTCCCCAAAACACACACCACAGCAGGTCACAGTGTCTGCCAGGGAGGGAATTATCTTTACATAAAATGAAGGGAAAGTGCAGGGGAGGAGCCAGGGTGACTCTTGACACTGAGCCTGGAGATCCCTCTTAAGAAGCCCCACCACCATATGTGCCACCCCAGCACTGAGGGTGGGGGAGTGCAAGCAGGAGAGTCAGGACTTTAAGGTCATCCTAGTATAAAGGGAGTTTGGAGCCAGCCTGAACTTCATGAAGCCCTTCCTCAAGATAGAAGCATGAGGTCAGGGAGGAAAGGGGACCAGAGGCCTCCAGGATCTCTCTACTGTCCTCAGTCCTCCCCATCGGTAATATAGGCTGCAGACAGCCTTATAGTCCCTTTACAGCTGATGCTCAGAGGGGTCACTCACCAAAGGCCACACAGCACAGAAATGGCAGAACTAGGATCAGAGGTCCCTGCAGTGTTACCAATTGTCCCCTCCTCTCTTGGCAGATGCGGAGCAGAGCAGCAGCCCCCGGACAGGAGTGGGCTCAGACCAGGAGGACAGCAAACCCATCACGCTGGGTGAGCTAGAGCTGAGGCAGGAGAATTATAGTTTAAAAGGGTAGCCTGAACTAAATAGTGGGAGTGTCTAAGCAGTTGGGGGGAGGGGCACGGCCAGGATGGATGGAGCCCTGCCTAGAATCCTCCCAGGAGAGGGCTGAGGGTGTGGTCATTAAGCCCCGCCTAGAATCCACAAGTTAGGGGGCGGGGTCAGGGTGGAGCCCCTGCCTTAGAATCTCACAGTGAGGGGCAAAAGGGGTCCTGTTTCCTTTGGGGGGGGGCCTTTGCTCAGATCTCCCTGGTGATTGGACAGCAGTTTGCTTACATCGTGGGCCTTCGTTGCAAACATCGGTTTTCGGGGTAGGGGAGGGAAGAGCAGAGAAGCGCATGAAGCCATTTACTGGGCACTGGAGGGAGAGGCACAGGCCTGAGCCCTGCAGCCGGGCTGTGCCAGGAGACTCGTGACCCCGGCCATGACCCTGAGTCCTCCTGGGCCTCTTCCTGCCTCCTCTCATTCAACCAGATGGTGGAAGAAGGTGGGGCTCCAAGGGAGGATCCCAGTGCTCAGGACTCTCTTGCCTCTAGTCAGTGGGCCTGGTGGGCTCTGTACAAACAGGAAATCCCCCCCTCTTCCGCCACCATTTGGGTCAGCAGGAAGCGGGTGAGGCACTTCCATTGGGCACAGCAGGGCCACCCCAGCCACAAGGGCAGTGCTCAGCGTATGTGGACTGTGCTGCCCCCTGGGGGCCGGTCCCAAGGCTGCTCTGCCCTGTGTGCTCCCTGCTGCCGGCTCAGCCCTGGGGACTACATTTGCACCCCGGGCCTTGTACTGTCTGGGCCATGGCTTCTCACTTGCTGTGGTTGGGTCCAGCCTGCACCCGCCCCCACCCTCAGTGAAGCCCACTAAGTAGTTTTAGAATCTTCTGTTATACCAAGTCTATATCCACAAGAGTAACCACTCCACAGACCCATCTCCCAAGTAGGTCGTGCTGTGTAGTTCTCCATCATGGCTACTTCCCTCCATGTGGCACTCATACCACGTCCCCACCACAGCATAGGGCGCTGGGGGAAAGCACTTGCTGCCAGCGTGGGGACATGATCATCCACGTGACAGCTGAGCATGAGCTCAGCAGTGGATGTCACAAAACCATCAGGGCTCAGATAGGGTAAGGGGTTGCAGTGGCACCACGGAGAAAGGAGGCGGCCATCTTGGCCTGCTGACCTCTGACCCTGCGCTCTTTCCAGACACCACAGACTTCCAGGAGAGCTTCGTCACGTCAGGCGTGTTCAGTGTCACAGAGCTGATCCAGGTGTCTCGGAGTGAGTGTCCCCGCCCTCAGCCCCTCCATTTCCAGGGTTGGGTTGGTCACATGGGGCCACAGGGCTCCGCCCTCCCCGCCTCATTCGGATTCATCTCTGGATTCATCTCTGTCTCCAGCACCTGTAGTGACCGGAACCGGACCCAACTTCTCCTTGGGAGAGCTGCAGGGCCACCTGGCATATGACCTGAACCCGGCCAGCGCCGGCATGAGAAGGACTCTACCCAGTACCTCCTCCAGTGGGTAGGTGCTAAGGTTACCCCTCTGGGTGCACCCGGTCTCAGGTCCCCCACCGTCCCCTCCCCTTCTCACTTTAGCTGACCCACTGTTCTGTCTGCAATAACTGTTTTTACTTTACAGATAGGCTGATAAAACTATTTATTCATCAAAACTCTAGTCTTAGTGCCCATTCCCCGAGCCCTGGTAGGCCACTGAGTCCAACAAATTTCTCCGGAGATTTGTGGGACAGATCACGTGATGTGTCTGTTTTCTATATGACACCCTGCAAAGACACTGGGTGCCTCCTCGCTTCTGCCCCTGGTGTCTCTGGCAAAGGGTAATTAACAGGATGCGGTCCTGTGATGACTCCGTAACTCTCCCTACAAATGGGGAGTTAGCCAGCTCCTCCACCATCTCCGTGGTAACCAGACTGTTATCCCCACCCCCCTCCAGAAGCAAGCGGCACAAGTCGGGCTCGATGGAGGAGGACGTGGACACGAGCCCCGGCGGCGACTACTACACGTCGCCCAACTCGCCCACGAGTAGCAGTCGCAACTGGACGGAAGACATAGAAGGAGGTAGAACCAGAGGCAGTTAGAACCCCCGCACACAGGGCAGGAGCTAGGCTAATGTTGCACGGCCTCCTGGGAGCTGTAGTTCAAGCCGTATGTTACTGTAAACTAGCCCGAGCACTGCAGGTGCCATAAGTAAGAAGCAGGCCCAAGTCGCAAGGCCTCCTGGGAATTGTATGCCTCGTTCTGTAGCCATGTCCGGAAACTAGGCGTTTCCACAGATCTTGGTTCCGGGTACCCTCCCCCCTAAGTCCTGGGCATCTGGAGCCCCATCTAGGCACCCCTGAGATCGAAGCCCACAGGAGTCATCGAGTACAGCCTGGCTGCTTCTTGGTCATGCCAGCCTCTGAAGTCTCCCATTCCCCATTTGCAACACCTCAATGGCCATTCTTGAAGCATCGCGGGTGGGGAGGGGTCTAATCTCCCGAAAACCCCAACTCTGTCCCTGCAGCGCTGTGAGACTCCCTGCCAGGAGAGCAGAGTCTCTGGTCCCCATCAGTGTACAGGGCAGGGAAGGGACAGCCCATAGTTCACAGGCTAGGATGTAGCTGGGGGATAGTGAGACCTGGCCGGTGGGGGCGGAGCGCGTTGGGGCTCTAAGGACCTTGCCTGGCGCTGGCAGGCCTTGGCGCCAAAGGCTGGGCACAGACAGGCTGCCTTAATCCGCTTAGTGGCCCTAATGAGCCTGTAATGGGGACAGTCTAGACAAGAAGGGGTGTGAGCTGATGCTGCCCCGGGGACCTTGGGTAAGATGTCTGACTGGGGAGCTCAGGAGGACTGACAGGGATAGTGAGGCACTGTGGCCATACTGGGTGCTGCTCCCAGAGAGTCTGACCTCATCCCTTGTAGTCCACTTCTTATGTCACCCCCAAGAGAGGCAGGTGTCCACAGCTCTCTGTTCCCTCTCAATCTGTGATGTGTGTTTGTTGCCATGAGGTTGGTGAGATCAGATGCAGACTGTAGTTGGTACCCCAGCATTTGGGCGGCTGGGGCAGGAGGATTGCAATGCGTTGGAGACTAGTCTGAGCCAGTGAGATAAGGGACAAGCACCTGACTGTGGTCAGCCCCAGAATCAGTGTCCCCAGGGGACAAGAGAAAAGTCTCTAAAAACAGAATTGAACCCTGCCTTGAAGACATGTCAGGGCCTCTCTCCTGTTTGTGGCTGTGTATTATTCCACCGTGCACTCTCCTGAGCCACTAGAGGACTTTCTGAGCCCTCCCCCCATTCCCACATATAGCCTTGGGCTTGGGGGGTGCCACAAGAGATGGAGACTTGGGTTCCCTCCCCACAGGCATCTCATCCCCAGTGAAGAAGACAGAGATGGACAAATCTCCATTCAACAGCCCGTCCCCCCAGGACTCTCCCCGGCTCTCCAGCTTCACACAGCACCACAGGCCAGTCATTGCGGTACACAGCGGTGAGTGTCACCTGTGGGAGGCACAACTGACACCAACATAGCCACAAAAAATGCTGCAGGTTTCTGAGCATTGACCCTACTGCGGTAGCCTTCCAGCCAGGAAAAAAGATACTGTGGTGTGGTGGGGATGGCCTGCCCTGCTGTGACGAAACCTGTAGGGGGCGCCAAGTGTCACCTGTAGAGTGCCATAGAAAGTTTGATTAGCACCTGATCCCAACAGCTACTTCATTCATTCCAATTGTATGCATGGCAGGTTAGCCATACTCTGTGATCCTGCTAGAGTCCTGCGAGGGTAGAGACACAATCATGTGACCACCCACCCTGGGACTGGGAAGGAGTGGGGCGACCACTGAGGACAGAGGACTCCTGATGGCACTGGGGTATTACACAGCCTGTAGGTTGTATTTCAGTCTGTGCTCTGTGACAGGAAGTGTTTGTGTAGGGTCACTCGAGAGACAGGAAATAGAGGCCTGGAACGGGGTGGGGCAGTTGTCACAGCGCAGCATTGTGAAAATAGTGGAGATTACAAAACTGGCCATTTAGTTGTAATCAGGCAACACCTCACTTTTTAGCCCAGGCTGGCCTTGAACTCAGAGTAATCCTCCTGCCACAGCCTCGTGAATGCTGGGGATGTACCCAGGTGTGTGTGCTGGGAAGCACTCTGCACACTGCACCCAGACCCTCTATTTTCCTTTCTGTGTGTGTCCTTGTCACGGTTTACTGCCTGGTTCTTTGTGGAAAGAGCCTGTGGGGCACAGAGCTGCACTCACCCGCCCACCGTCTGTTCTGCTGGGGGCCACAGTGGCATCCCTTAAGCTGAGGCAGGAGGATAGCCTGAAGTTCCACCCAGACCGGGCATCATGAGAGTTTGGGGAATGTCTGTCCACAGGCATCTCGAGGAGCCCCCACCCATCCTCGGCCCTGCACTTCCCTGCCACGCCCATCCTGCCCCAGACAGCCTCCACCTACTTCCCCCACACGGCTATCCGGTACCCGCCACATCTCAACCCCCAGGACCCGCTCAAGGATCTGGTGTCCCTGGCCTGCGACCCGGCCACCCAGCAGCCCGGACCGGTGAGTGCCGGCTCTTGCCCAGCCAGGGTAGGGCAGCCATGGTCACCTGGAGCAGCCTGGTGACTCCATGGCTGCATGCTCTGGTGGTGGTTTGTGCCAAACAAGACATGTCTAAGATGTAAAGCATTTGGGAGGCCGAGGCAGGAGGGTTGCTACCAGTTTGAGGCCAGCCTGGGCTGCATGGTGACACCCACAATCAAGTGACAAAAAAGCGTGCAGGACTCAGGGCACTGGACCTGGCTCTTGGGGAGAATTTAGGGAAAATAACTGGTGTGCCAAGTCGCAGTGGATTGAAGTGATGGGATGAGATTTTAAGCGATCCAAGTCCCCATGGGTCCCCAGATGTGCACACACCCCGAATGTCCCAAACCACAAGTCACCAACCTTGGAATCTGCAGTCTCCAAAGACCCTGAAGTTCCCAGAAAGAAGTTATCGGGCCCCACCCAGCTATGGGTGCTAACACTGCCCTTCCGCACAGTTCGGCCCTGCCTAACCCCAGGGACTCGCCTCCTCCTGTGTCTCAGCTTCCACACCAGTTACATAAAGCAGTCTACTGTCATCCAGTGAGGGGCTGGGGCATGGTCGGGGTGGAGCTCCGTTTGGTAGACCACAGGAACGTTACAGATGCAAAGATGCCCTTTCTCCCACCTTGGGTCTTTCTTGCAATCCACTCCATTCCTTTCTGACCCCACATAGGCTGTTTCCCCTTTCTCTGCTCCTGGTAGTGCAAGAACAGCCTGGTCTTTTCCTCCCTGGTATCTAGGTTTTTCAGCCCTAGACAAGATCTGATGGCTAAGATTGAGATATGTAGAGAATGGGGCATAGAGGCACAGGATTGTCATCCCAGCACTCAGTGAGCTGAGACAGGAGGATAGCTGCAAGTTCAAGTCTAGCCTGGGCTACAGAGAGAGACTGCCTCAGAAAAAAAAAACATCAAAAGTCAGTTATATGATAAATAGATTTGTGCAGATACTCCATCCTCACCACACTCTTCACGAGGGGAATCAATAAATAAAACGTCCTTAATTATTGATGGCATTGTGTGTGGGATGCCGCCAGCCTGGCCACTGCTGGAATACCCTGAATTATTCACTGCTGGCCTTTGATTATTAATATTTTATTCGTTGTCTCAGCCCAAGGCTGGTGTCCCACCTACTTCACCACCTAAGGACCCCAGCCAGATTTGCCCCTGGGGGATGATGAAGGCTGCAGCCTCAAGGCCACTGCAGCTGGGTATGAAGGGAAGGCTGTGTGACTCCCAGGCAGCAGACACCCTCTCTGGGCCCCGTGCTCCGGTGCTAACGGGCTCTGGTCTCTCTCCTCCCACAGCCTGCTCTCCGCCCGGCACGCCCCCTGCAGACAGTCCCTTTGTGGGATTAGGACGGAGGGATCCTCTTGCGGGACAGGTAGGGGCCAAGAGGCCGGCTGGGGGGTAGGGGGTGGGGAAGAGGGGCCGGCCTGGGGGGTTAGGGACAGCAGGCTTGCTGGCCACAGCCCTAGCAAGGACTCACAGGAAGCCAGCCTCTCGCTCCCAGCCCAGGGCCTTGAGCCCCCCTGGGTGTGAGGTCTCCTCCATCCCATCTTCCACTCTATGGCTCCCACCCCGCAGAGCACCCAGGGTGGGGTGCGTTTGTCTAGTTGGGGAATTGGGGCTCAGAGAGGAGAGGCAGCCAGCCCAGAGTCACACAGTACACTGCAAGACAGGACTTCTCTGTGCTCCCTGCCCTCCTCTCCAAAGAGGCAGAGTAGAAAGGGAGGGTGATTGGGAGGCAGAGTGCAGAACAGGTAGAGTAGGGAACTAGTGTTGGAGAAGAGGCTCAGAGAGGGAAGGCAAGTTGCCTGTGGTTGCACAGCGGTGGGCCAGTGCAAGGGGTGGTCACCTCTGTCCTCACATTGATCAGAGGTTGCCTTGGGACCCTCTATAGCTGTCCAGGTTCCTAGCAGAGGCTCAAGGAGCCTTGAATGTAACTGAGACCAGGGGCCCAGCTGTTTCTTCCTCAGGTCTCAGCCTCCAAAGCCCAGCCCCCCATCTCTGTAGTAGCTTGGCCAGCCCCCTCACAAGGCGGAGAATGTTCTAGATCCACAAGCATAGCCTCACTCCTTCCTCTCCTGCCCTTCCCCACCACCACCACCAGCCCTCCCTCCCACAGAGCCAGAATCCATTCCTGACAAACTGAGGCAGGTGATGGTAGCTCCCTAGACCTCCTCTGGATCAGGGTTTCTGAGGCAAGGCCATCTGCCATTACTGGCTGAAGACAACACAGTGACCCAGTGACCAGGCCGGGTCCGTGGAGGACCAAGGGATGTTGTGGGCTAGGTAAGGGCAAGCTGGCCTCAGAATGCAGGCCTCATCCCTGGGCATACTAGGGAGCTGCAGAAGGTTTCAGGAGGAGGGAGAATAGACGGGACCTCCTAAGCGGATAGGGGTTGTGAAGTGGACAAGATCTGCACCCCTACCTGGGAAATCAGGAGGCTGCAATGTGGACTCTCCCCTCCCCCAGACCCCACCTCAGCTCTGGGCCTCTGCTCATTACACCCAGTCAGCACTTCCTGGCTGGCTACATTGTTATTCCTGGCTCGGCCTCCCTGCAGCCAGGTTCTCCCATTTGCCCTCCCCCCCATCTGTACACTGACCATATTCCCCCCCCCCCCCCCCTTACCCAAGCACACAAATCCCGCCGGGGGGGGGGGGGCTGAGGCTCCGCCCCCCCCCTTTGCTGCCTTGGATGCCAGCACCACAGTCCAACACAGGGCAGGGTCACACCCCACCCTGTCTGGTTGCCAACGGAAACCAGACATGAGGTAAGGGATGCCGGAGCTTGAACTTGGCTGAGGGCGGGGCTGGGAGAGGCACTGCAGGCCCTGCCTCCTTTACAGGCAGTCCCCCCACCCCTGCCTGCACTCTCAGGCACCAGGCTAGACAGGACTCCTAGGACAGTGCTCCACTGACACCAACCAAACTGGGACATGTCCAAGTTGGTCTTGTCCACTCTCTGAGGCCAGCCAGGAATTTCTAGCTGAGGTAGGGGCATGATTGTTGAGAAAATAAGGCCAGTGTGGTGGTTCGGGCCATTATCCTGGCACTAGGAAAACGGGCAGGAGGATGAAAGGCTCAAGGCCATCCTGGCTACACAGTGAGTTCTAGGCTAGCCTGGTATAATACTGAACCATGATCAGAGCTGCCCACACACGTGCTTTGTCAGGCCCAGGGTGGGAGTCAGGTTAGCAAAGAGGGCCCTCAGCCACCCACAGACTTAATATATTCAGGCCCAGTCCCTGACATCATATGGAGTGTCTCCACATATCTATGACATCATGCAGGATATACTTACAAAGTCCCTGATGTCACACCAACAGGAAAGGGATAGGTCTGCTGTTTTGCCCCCGTTTTTTGCAGGCCTCCGCTGTTTTGCCAGGCAGCCTTGTGCAGAGGTGAAGGGAGGACATAGACCAGTGTGACATCTTGAGTTATGGTCTGGGGTTCAGGAGTCCATGTGCTGTGGGGGAGGGGAAGAGACAGCTGCTTTCCTGACGCCCAGTTTCCTTCTTTCTCCCTCTCCTTCTCCCTTCCAATCTCTGTGGACCATGCAGTCCTGGTACCTGGGGTAGCCGAGGTTGCCTTCCCACGCCTCCTTCATTGCTGGTGGAGTCCCAGGGTAACAGTCCCTGTTTGCATTTTTGGTGGAAAATTAGACGGAGTGAGAAGCCCCCTGCTGACTCCCAGCTGGATGGAAAAGACAGGAGGAGAAAAGACAAACAGGAAAAAAAAAAAAACCTTCCTAACCAAGATGACAACAGATGGGAACTGTGGGTCTCTGTGGCACCTGCTGCTGATGGACCACTGCCTGCAGCCCTTCTGCGCCCTGAGGACCCTGCCATCACCCACAGACCAGGCAAGCCTGGCCTGGTACTTGCACCCAGCACCAACAGATGGGTGGAATGGATGGGGTGGGCCACCCAGCCAGGCCACCTCTCCCCAGACCCCTGCTGCCAGCCACCAGCGCCAGCCTCGGGGACCTCCGGCCGCCCTCACTGACAGTGTTTGCCAAAGACAAAAGGCTGGAGGTGGATGGACCCCACGGTGGGCGGAAGAGACGCATGGGAGCCGCCCAGCACTGGCCCTGCTGGGGACAGACATGCCATACAGGTACTTTGGGACCCCCGGGAGGGTTCTGCGTCCAGCCTCCATCTCGGCCCTCTGGCCCCTCTCTTCTTGCGGACCTCATTTAGGAAGGACACATCTCTCTATGCAATTTGTCCCCACCCCACCCCGGCATGAGAGGCCACGCAGCTCCCGACCCTCCAGCCTCCTCTCGCACATGGAAAGTATCAGCACTTTGAGAAACAGAGGTGGGGGAACCGGGGCTCCCCATGCTGAGGCCCCTGGAGGCAGGCGGGAGGTGCCGCGATCTAAGTGCCTAGCCCCTCCACCCACCCGCCGTCCACCTCGTTCATCAGGGACACAGAGTGGCCAGGGCACCCCCACCCTCGTCTCCGTGTACCCTAGCTCATCACCACAGCTCTCTCCAAGGTAGAGAGATGGGACCCCAGGGGGGTAGAGCTGGGTGTCCCGAAACCCAGGCTGGGGCTATGCGCGCCATCCCCCCCTACACTTCTGCCAGTGCCTTACTTCCTGGAGACCCACCCTGGGGTACCCCACTGCAGGGGGATACCCCCTTTGCACTTTGACCCTCCTGATGATGTGGGGCCCAGTACAGGGACCAAGAAGGCTGGTGGAAGTGCACTCGGACCCCAGATAGGAGGGCTCATGGGAGTGATAGGGTGACAGGGTGGACTGATAGCTGGGGTCCCTCATCTGCTATGCGCACTTCACTGACCTAAAAACACTAAGATGGAGCTGCAAGAGCCATGCCCAACCCCAGCTCTGCAACTCCCATACTCACCCACCCAGTCCCCATCTTGGAAGGCCCACCCTGGGAGGGAGTGTTGGGCGTTTTAAGGTCACGGGACCTATAAAGGCCCCTCTTCCCCGACCACCACCCATCTATCTTGGCCCTGTCATACCTGGCGCTGTCAAGTCCCCAATCCTGTGGAGGCCGCAGGCCATCACCCCAGCAGAGCCCCTCGGGGCCAGGCCCCGCCCACCTGCTGTCCTCCCTGAGACACTTGTAAGTACAAAGCTCCCCAAGACTTCCCCAGCCTTCAAGGCCTCAAACCCTCACCATCTGTCCGTCTGTCCTCAAGGACCCTCCAGTAGAGGGACCATTAGGGACATGACAGAGGCCACTGTCCAGATGGGGCTCAGGCCAGTGGGTGCGCAGGGTAGACCTGGCAAGTCCCCTCTGATCCCCCCAAACCAGCCAGCCAGGTCCCCCAGGGGTCAGGACTGACCAACTATTTACCTAACTGCATGGTGCTTACGGCCCTGAGACACCCAAGAGCCTCTCTACCCCGCCAGGCTGCTGTGTGCATGACAGGTCTGCCTACCCACTTCCTCACCGCCTCTACTAAAAAAAGGAAAGAAAAAAAAGATACACACACACATACACACGCTATACATACATATATATATATATATATATCTCCTTACCAAAAAAAAAAAAGATCCATTATTTCCAAATTTGCACGAACTTTTTACCACAACATGTGCCTTGCTCTTCTGAGGACAAGTATTAACTTTTAAATAATATCCGCGCACACAGACGCATGCCCTGCACGCATAGTTACAAACAGACAAGCGATTACACGAAATAAAAAATAAAATCCAAAAGGGTGGTATTTCTATTTGTAAAGAAAAAAAATCAAACAAAACCGAGATTTTTTTTTTTTAATATAAGAAAGAAGGCTGGGTGTGGTGGCGCACGCCTGTGATCCTAGCCCTTGTGAGGCTGATGCAGGAGGATTGCTCTGAGTTCCAGGTCAAGCCTGGGCTACAGAGTGAAACACTGCCTCAAGAAAAGAGGAGGGAGGGATCAAAACATAGAAATGAACAAGATAAACATGGTTTGCCACGGTGGGGGATTGAGTCACCCTGGTGCTCATTCCCTGAGCCCCCCACCAACCCTCCGCTCCAGGGCCAGCCTGAGGCTGCCCCTCCCCAAGTCCTCTCCTCTGTCTTCCAGCCATCCCACAAAGCAGAATATATGCAATATCTGTCCGTTCTTCTATCTGGGTCAAGCTCAGCTGTGGGGAGTCCCAGCGGTGGAGGGGACACAGCTGGCCCGTCCCAAGTCTGTGATACCAGTTTTTGTTTTTTGGTCTTACTGTTTGTAGTTGCCTTTGGGTTTTCGTCGTTCTGTTTTTCTGTCTTCTGTTAAATCTGCTCTTAAAAGTTCACCAAAGCTAAGACAGTTGCCGGGGGTTTAGCGAGGCAGATAGGAGTCCAGGCTCCAAGCCATCCCCTTGCCTCTTCCTGCCCCAACCCCACCTCCCACCAGTCTGCCTGCGCCCCACTTAGCCCTGAGTGTTGGCGCTGGCAGAGAGGCCATGGCAGGCTCAGCCTTGATTGGGGGGCCAGGGTGGGTGGGACTACTGCCCCGCCCACCTCGTCTGCCCACCTGTCACTCGTAGGCCTGGCTGACTTACAGCTTTTTCCTTCCCCATCCAGTGCCCACCCCTGCGCCAGGAGAAGTGGCACCATCTCTTGGGGACCATCAACGCAGGTGGGGGTGGGGACAGTGGACAGAGCATGCCTGGAGGCAGGTTGGGAGGGGCCACTCAGCGCCCCCCCTTTTCTCAGAAAATCTCCAGTTCCCACCCAGGGACCCCACACTGGCCCAGTCTTCAGGTGGATAACTTTTAAGTTGGGGCATGGCAGGAGATTTTCGGTTTTGTTTTTCCTGTATATGAAACTGAACATTTTTCAAACTATCTTCTTCTCAGACCACCATTCCTTACCCAGCCCCAAACCCGGCCTCGAGCCCTGGTGGAGCCCCCACAGCCTGCTGCTTTAGGGTGTAGTCTGTGACTGTTTTCCCAGGTAGGGACCAGAAGATGTCTGAGATCCTGAGCCCTGAAATCTTGATAATCAGGAATATCCAGGGTGGTGGGAATGACATGAGAGGGTGGCATCCACCCGACCCAGCCCCATCCCTCGGGGGTTAGGGGGAAACAGGCCAGGCTGCACTACAGTGTCCGAAGGCAAGACAGCGCCCAGGTCACCAGCAAATGTTCCGCCCTTGGGGACAGTGCGACCTCAGGCGTCTGCTGTTGTGCCGCATTTGTACATACACGCACATTTAGTTGGCAGTTAATCTCTGGAGCTTCCTTCCTCCGTTCAGTTTTTCCCTGAGACCTCTGCGTGGCCCTTGCTCCTCTGGGGTACTGGGTTGGAGATCCAGCCATTTAATTTCCTCACTGATTGTTTTGTTTTGGTATCTCCCAGACTGGCCTCCAACTCGTGGCAATCCTCTTGCCTCTGTTTCTCAGTGGTTCTCAGTTGCTCTGACAACAGGTGTGCACCACCTCTCCTGACTTCCCTGTCCAAACCTCATATCCTACTTGTTAATAGCTGTCTTCTCCCTCTGTCATCTACCCAGTGCTACATGTTCCAGAGCACTCAGCTTGGGACTGTCACCCACTGCAGGGCCCCGATGAGAGGAAGACTGGAAGCAAGTCCCCAGATCTTGTAGCCATGATACCAAACAGTCATTTCCCGATCAGTGCCTCACACATCTGATGGTGCAGTTTTGGGGTCCTCCCCCGTCCCCCTCAGTCCCCACCCCTGTACCCGTTGGATGTGGGACAGGAAACAGCAGGTGCGCTGGGTGGGAGGAAGGCATGTACCCCGAGCCACCACCCCTCCCCCAGCACCCAGCCTCACTACCCCAGCTTGGGGTACCCAGCTGGATACCCCCAAAATGCCACACCCCATCCAACCTCATATCTGATGCAGTTATCTGTGTCACCCCAACCAAAGCCCATTTGGGTCTGAGGGTTTCAGCTTAAGCACCCCGAGTTACCCTGCAGTGCCTGACAAGCACTGGGTTTGAGGGACTAAACAGGGCACAGCACAAGGCGCTCATGGGTTTCAGGGAGTGGGAGGAACCGTTTTTTTCTGTTGCTCTTCCCCTGGCCTCCCCTTGGGTTTTGGGTGTTTTCCTGCAGAGATTTTTGAGTTAGAGATTTTTTTCCCCCCATTCAGCCACTTTGTATTTTACTCCTGGGTCAATTCACCTCTGACCTTTAGCTTTTCATAACTGCACTTGTGGCCTCTGCCCCCTCCTCCCAGAGTGAATAGGGTCTGGATGGGAAGCAGAGGGCACCCCAGGCCCTTCCTGCTCCACAGCCCCCGCCCACATACCCCACCCAGAACCATATATTACAAACTCCTTTTGTTTTGTGGACCCGCCTAGCACCATTGCTTGCCTGCTGCTCCATTTCTCCCTATGCAAATAAACAAAAAAAGTGAGGGGGTCCAAAAAAGATAAATAAAAGGCAAAAAAATGAAAGAAAAATGTATAAAAATTAAATAAGCTTAAGCTTTGACTCCCCTTGTTTCTTCCTTTCTGTGCATCCATGAAGGGCTTGGGTTGGTTCAGGGAGGGGGAGGTGTCACCAGTCCTAGGGCCTTTTGCACAGGCTATGCCTTCTGCCCATGGGCACCAGCCTGTGTTCACAAGCCCAGGCCCACCATGTGGCCCCTCCTGCTGTGGGGCTGACTGCCTAGGCTCAAGGAGAAGGGATTTCTGCCTTGGGCCAGCACCCTGGACTCCATCCCAGCATGAGCTGTAGGAACTGCATGGTGGCTCGGGCCTGTCTGGGGGCAGGAGGATCAGGAGTTCAAGATCATCTTTGGCTTCATGGGCAACTTGAGGCCAGCCTGGCCCACATGAGACCAAGTCTCAAAATAAGAAAGAACCCAACCCCTTTAGAGAGTAAAGAGCTGGAGTCTCCTTACCTTAGGCTCCACTAGCTCTGCGGGAGGGGCTGAAGAGAAAATATCCCAGGACTCTGACCCCAGATGTCACAGAAGTTGGACCATCTTCCCAGTGCCCCACAGCACCCCATAGCAGAGTCTTTGAGACATGAGTCTAAAATCATGATCTTCATGAGAACCAACTAGACGCCTCTGTGGACAGCCTGGGCCCAGGCCCAGCTCTCAGTGGCTGAGGAACCCTGCCCCAGGCTCTGGCCAAAGCCCACACAAAGGGACTACAGCATTAGGGGCCTTTATTAAAGGAAGGTTCTGGGAGGTGACTTCGCCCCCTGGTGGGCATTGCTGGAACTGTCTGCCAAAAACAGCTTGTCCTTGAGGACTCAAGAACAGGAGACTCTTGGATGAGGTCCTCAGAAAGAACCAAGAGACCATAGGGCAGAGAGCTTGGACCACGGGGTGTCTCTCCTCCAAGACACAAATGGCACAGAGGGTGGAAAGCCTCCCAGGAACAGCACTGGGGCTCAGAGACATAGGGAACAGTCAGGTGACACCAAGAGTGTGCCTGGAGGAGCAGATTGGATGTGAGAGAGGATGCAGGAGAGCAGATAGAAAGGAGTGGACACCAGGCCAGTGGTGAGTGTGTCAGTTGGGGGAGGGGGAAGGATGAGTGTGGAAGCCATAGGCAGAGCTGGCCTCATTTGAAGAGAGTTTTCAGATCCAGATGACACCAGTCCAGCTTCAGGTGGTGGCTGTGGCTTGAGGGGTGTGGATGGAGCACTCAAGAGGCTTCACAGGGCTGTTTTCTTGCCTGTCTCATCATCTGAAGACTCCTCCTCCTCCAGTTCCAAGCCCTCATTGCTCTGTCCGCCCTTCCTCTCCACGTTCTTCTTCTGCTTCTTCTTGTCAGTTTTACTGTAGGGTTACAGTGTCACAGTGAGAGACAGTCACTGCTTACCAAGGAACCTTGTCGGGCTATGTGAGGATGGGGTCTGCGGTCACCTCAGGATGACCCCACAGAAAAGAAAAACGTTCACTCCATGGAAAGAAAAGGGTAGATGGATGGATGGGTGAATGGGGGGGTGGATGAGTGAATAGGTGGGTGGGTCACTTAAGATAAAGTGATGAGCCGGGCAGTGGTGGCACATGCCTTTAATCCTAGCACTTGGGAGGCAGAGGCAGGCGGATTTCTGAGTTCGAGGTCAGCCTGGTCTACAGAGTGAGTTCCAGGACAGCCAGGTCTACACAGAGAAACCCTATCTCGAAAAACCAAAAAATAAAGATAGAGTGATGGTCATGGTGTACAGGAAATCATGCTTCCTCACAGGGCAGGCAGCTATGTTCTCTGTAGTTCTGGGTACAGATTGCCCCAGCCTCTCCGCAGCCCTTCCTTCCTCAGGACCCTCTCAGGTTCACAGGGCTTAGCTGTATTTCCAGCTGCCTATCCCAACCCTTTCCCCACAACTCTCCCTCTCCCAGATCCAGAATCTACATTGGAGAGTCCAGCTCAAAGCCCACCTGCTACGCACTGCCTTCCCCCTAGCTGGGCCTCGTAGGACTGTCTGGGGGTAATTACCCACAGGGTACCTTAGCTTTGAGTTCTCGTTCATAATGTGCTCCATTCTGAATGTAGCCTCTTCATCCTCTGCTCTGCACACATAAAAAGAAAGATTGTATTCCCAACTGAGGTCACGAACTCCAAGAATCGGAAGGGATCAACAGAGAGCAGCAAAGCAAGGTGACCTCCAGGCTGACCCTGGGAGGGAGCACAGAAGGGTGGGGAGGCCACAGGAGGCCCTGGGTGGGGCAGGGACAGGTCCTCACCTGCCTTTGGAGCACCAGACACGATTGGCCAGCATGAGGATGAAGACTATAAACAGGAAGCCCACTACAGCAGCCAGGCCCACTAGCCAAGGCTTCAGGCGGCGCTCTGGGGCTGTGAAGGATAAGACAAGTCAGAGACAAAAACGAAGGGTCTGCAGGGAGAAGAGGAGCCTGCAGGAGAAGTGGGTTCAAAAGAAGGGTCTGTGGGGAGAAGAGGGGTCTGTGGGAAAGAGGGAGGGCGTTAACGGAAAGGGGCGGGGCTTAGAGGGCGGGGCTTAGAAAAGGCGTAAAGAGGCGGGACTCAGGAAGAACGTCCGCTAATAGGAGCTACCAAGGGCTCAAGGGGGTGGGAGGGTTGTGAAGGAGGCCCGGCCTCCCAGAGAAGCTGGGCTCCTAGAGGGTGAGGCTCTCAGAGAAAGTAATTGAAGGAGCAGGGGGGAAGGGGAGGAAGGGGAGGGTTAACTCAGAGAAGCCTTGAAGGAGCTCAGAGAACCAACTGGAAAAGGGCCTCAGCTTAACAGTGTTGAAAGACAGGAGAGAAGGGTGTCAGATAGGAGTGGTCACTGGAGAGCACCCATCCCCACCAGTGCCCTCCACACTTCCTCTTTTCCTGTACACTTTCCTTGTCTCAGTTTCTCCTAATGGGAAATGAGGCATCGAAGAGCCCCTGCCGCAGATCCTAACATCCACCCAGCGCGGGCTCCGCACCCCAGTCCTACCCTGCTGGGCCTCAGCAGGTGTCAGGAGCAGTGTAGCCAGCAGCAGCAGCCTGCCCAGGGTGTCCATGGCCAGTGCGCTGTATACAGGTCGACGTTCAGCTGCAGGTGTGAGCTGCACAGAGCTCAGGTGGGGTTAAGACAGGGTGGTTGGGTGAGGCAGGGTGGGGAACCTGCAGCCTGTAGCCCAGCCTCCTATGCCTGCTTGGCTGGACATCAGACCCCTGCAGCCTCGGAGGGCAGAGTCTACAGCCAGTTTAATATTAACCTGGACTGTCCCTTCCCCCATGCCTTGCACTCCTCCCTGGAGACCAGCAGCCCTGGGGACAGCCAGCACCAGGTGACAGGTCCTCAGCATCCTCTGCAAGAAGTCAGGCTGCACAGATGTGACGTCCATGTCTTCACATGCATACAACCAAGTGTGGTAGTCAGGCTTGGTGGCTAGGACAAGCTTGGCAGCTTTGTCAAGTCAGCCCAGCAGGGTTGGTAGCTCTGTGAGCACCAGGCTGCGGGTGACACCAGGCTCCCAGAAGGAGGACTCTCAATGCAGTGGCAGAGCCACCTACCTCCAGAGCATCCAGACACCTTCATACACACACACACACACACACACACACACACACACACACACACACGCGCGCGCGCGCGCGCGCGGCACAGGCTTCTGCCCTCAACCTTGGGCCTCAAGCTGATTAGATATTGAGCCCCACCTGGGCAAAGGAGGACCCCACCCAGAGGTGTCACGGGTGCAGCCACAGCCTGTGCACGTGAAAGAGTTAGGAATCAGGGCATTGATGTCCTCATATGCCGGTCATTCCCACACACCAGAAGCCTGAGGCAGAGGATGACTAGGTCCAGGACTAGCCTGGGCTCCAGAGCAAAAGACACTGTCTCAGAAATAAAAACGTGTGTCCGGGCTGCAGCTCAGAGGCACAGCAATATCTCAGCATGCATGAGGTGTGTTCCATCCCCAGCACCCCAGAAACTAGGTGGGATGACACATGCCTGTTGTCCCAGCATTCAGAAGTGGAGGCAGGAAAATGAAGAGTTCAAGGTCATCCTCATCTACATACCAAGTTCGAGGCCAGCCTCACAGAGTTTGGAAAACGGTTTTGGCTTTTTTTCTGGTTTTGTTTTTTGAGACAGGGTCTCTCTGTGTAGCCCTGGCTTTCCTGGAACTTACTTTGTAGACCAGGCTATCCTCAAACTCAGAGAGATAATCCTACCTTTGCCTCCTGAGTGTTGGGATTAAAGATGCCACCAGGAACCCAACCAAGCATGCCTATATTAAGGTTCTACTGTATACTCATGGAGTCCTGTGCTGAGAGGGCTCATCCCAGGTGGGATGTCAGGAGCCCAGACTGACAGGGATCCTGTGGAGGAGACCTACACCACATGGCTCCTTTTGCTTCATAGCCCAGGCTGGCCTGGAATGTGCCATCCTGCCTCAGCCCCCTGAATGCTGAGGATGACAGGCCACTAATGTTTGGTTACTCCATGCTGTGTGTGACAAGTTCCCTAAGCCAAGAGACCTTCTCCCAGACATTTCTCAGTGGCCTGCCTCAGTTTCCAGTCTGTGCTACTGGCCTCATTGACAGCACCCAGGAGGGTTTTGTGGGAGTATGTGGGACAGGGCTGAGAAAAGGAGGCCACAGGCACTTGGATAGTGAGATGGGCTTTTAATTTGTATGTGAATTTGGTCTCATTTGTTTCTCCTCTCAGCGAACACTCCTGATGCAAAAGGAGTCTGTGAGGAATTATCAGTAATGAAAAAATGTTGCAGGCGATGTCTCTTAGTTCCAGGACAGCCAGGGCGGTTACACAGAAAAACCCTGTCTTGAAAAACCAAAACAAAGAAAGAAAGAAAGAAAGAAAGAATGGGAGGGAGGGAGGGAGGGAGGGAAGGAAGGAGGGAGAGAGGGAGGGAAAGAAAGATGTCAGGGCCTCAGGCTGGCCCAGCCTTGTAGGAGAGCCTGGGCTCTGTCCTCAGTATCACATAAGCCAGGTAGGGTGGCCCAGACCTGTCATCCCAGCATTCAGGAGGTGGTGACTGGAGGATCAGGAGTTCAAGGTCATCCTCTGCTATATATCAAGTTCAAGACTTGCCTAGTTACATGAGAACCTGTCTCCGAGTCTTAATAAAGTGGAAGTGGAGTCTGCAATCAGAGCACTCCAGCCTAATCAGGTGAGTTTTGAGTTTCAGCCAGACAAACCCTGTGTTGTACAACAGACATGTTACATACACAGGTGGCCCAACTGAGGCAGAAGGAATTGCCAGGCCCACCAGCATAGCACGTGCTGTTTCTCCAGGTCAGTCCAGCCTCCAAAAATTAGTTTGCACCAGTGGGTCCCTGAAGGTGATGGAGGTGCGTCGAGGAGCATGGGCGGGGTCCTCCTCCCCACGCCAGGCCAGGGCCAGCCGAAGATCCAGCTCCTCCAGGTCCTCTGCGGCCAAGCTGGCACGAAGCTCCCGGGGACCTTCCTCCTGGTCAGGCTTAGGGCCAAAGGCCCAGTCTGCAAGGACAAGCGGCTGGTGAGGGCATGACTAGCCACTGGGAACCCTGAGCAAGCCCACCCCTCCGCCTGACCTTAGCTATGCCCATTCCATGGTCTGACTTGGCCGCGCCCACCCCTGGCCTGACCCTGGCCTGGATCAGAACTCCATCCCATGCCATCTGTGACCCCAGCCCAGAATGCATTAGGTGGGAATGTGGCTCACCAGCCAGGTCATGAGCTAGATCTTTGATGAGGTGGCCAACGATGGCGTAGGCCACGGCCACCACCAGGATGGCGGCCATCAGCAGATACAGGGCATAGCGAGGCAGGCGGATGGCATCCAGCGAAGGCGGTCGGTATTCCTCATACATTGGAGGGGCTGGGCTCCAGTCCTCGGCCTCTCTTTCAACCACTGACCCTGCCATGGCTGGAACACCTTTTAACAGAAGCCTGAGGGAGGTGCCCACACACGGGAGCATTAGGGGATGAGCTGAAAGGATTAGTACAGCTCCTCCTGGCCATCTGTCCAGGTCAGTGGTGAGTCCCTGGTCCCTCACCAGAAGTGACGCTTACATCCACACTGACCCCGGGCCTTTGCAGGCCAAGTTCTCTTGACCAGGTGCAGGCAAGCAGAGGGCTCACCTGTGCAAAGCTCTGGGGCAGCTGGGAGCCTGGTACTCTTGGGGAGCATGCAGGGGGCTCATGCCACTGTGGCCAACAGAGCAATGGAGGGTCAGAATAGGGACTGGGCAGGGTGGACAGGGCTGGGTGGGTAACTGCAGGCAGAGCAGACTCTGCTCACCAGCATCCTCTGGTGGCCACTGTTGGGGAGGAAGGTTGTAGAAGGTGAGAGTAAGTGGGTCCAACGGCCTCTTGCTGGGCCCTAGGATGGAGCCCTGGGAGGGTCTAGAAGGGATCATCCTGAGCACTCTATGAGACAGGGCTCAAATCCCAGTTCAGAAGGTTGCACCGTGCCGTGGCTGTCCCAGCTCTGGTAGGGTAGATTTCCTCATAGCAAGGGGTTGGTCATCATAGGACAGTTAAACCCACATACACTGCCTCTGGCTTCAAGTGTTCAGTCATCCCATAGAAACCCAGCATTCAGGGGCAGCAGAGCACTGCAGCTGAGACGGACACCAGATGGTGGTCTTTGCAGTCTGTAACATGAGTTTCATGTCCCAAGAATATCAGGCAGAGGAGGAACAAAGGACTGGAGGTGGAGAGAGAACGAGGCAAAGGGCCAGGCCAAGAAAGCAAAGCCAGGAGTCAAGGAGGGGTCATGTGAGGGTGGTACTCTCCAGGAAGAGGAAGACCAGCCAGGTCAGATGGTATCAGGGAAGGCAGAGAACGGATTTGTAACTTGGTTCTCAGGAGGGCTCCCATGGGCAGTTCCTAGGACACAGCAGCCACGCTTGGCACAGGTTTAAACCACAATGGGGAGAATGGGAGGTAAGGAAGCTTGAGTCTGGAGTGAGTGAATACCTAAGTGAGGAGACTTGGCAACCTCCCTATGCTATGAGTACAAAGTGACTAGCTAGGAAGAGTGGTACCCAGGAGACTGAGGAAACAAGATTGCCATGAATTTGGCTAGCCTGGGCTATGCCACTACACCGTCTGATTTTAAAAAAAATTTTAAGCTGGACATGATTCCCACCTACTATCACAGACTCATCTTTTGCTATACTTCAGGTTGGAGTTCAAGGCCAGACTAGGCTACATGAGACTCAGCCTGTAGAAGAACAAAGACCAAGAGCTAGCTCATCAGTCAGCACTGGATGCTCTTGCACAGGACCTGGGTTCAATTTCTAGGGCCCACATGTCTAAAGTACAAACCTAGGGCTGGGGGCTAGTTCAGACTAAGGTTCTTATCATGCAACTGTGAAGACCTGAACTCACATCCCAGGAATCTATGGAAAAGCCAGGCCTGGTGGTCACAACTATAACCTCAGCACTGGAGGGACTGAAACAGGATGACCCCTGGTAAGTGCTACGGCCCAGCTGGCTCAGCAAGCTCCAGGTTCAGTGAGAGATGATGCCTCAAGTAAGTAAATAAAAATAAGCAAACAAAAACCAGTACATCAAAAGTACCCAGGTGTTATCAATGCCAACCACTGGCCTCTCAGCACATCAGCCATAGTGGTAAGGACACAAATCAGACTCACTTTGGAACAATGTGGAACCCAGATTGCCTGCAATCTGCCTGAGGAAGAGCAAAGAAGGCAGGGGCCACCCACCAGGCCATGACATCATGTGCATGGGTATGACATCTGAGCCTTGGAAGCTGGAAGAGATGACTGTAGGCTGCTGGGATCTGTGTCAAAAACCAGGAGGTGGATGAGGTCCAGGGAACTGGGTGTCTCAGCTAGCATGGAATTATGGGAGCCTGGATGGGAATCCACAGTATGGGCTCTTAGCTGTATCAGTGAACCCCTTCCTCTGTGACCCCCCCCAAAGGCCATGTCACCATCCCCATACAGCAGGAGCCAGCACTTGTGAAAAATAACTTATTTAACTTATTTTATTCATGCAGCGCTCTGAGGCTGACCCGTGCCCCCTGCTTAACGCAGATGTAAGGTGCACCCCACGTACCCCTGCCCCAGACCCCACAACTTTCCCAACAGCTTCCTGAGCTGGGTCCTTCCCAATGCCTGCAAGTTTCTGCACTGCCATCTGAGCTGGTGTGGAGATGAGACACAGTCACAGAGCAGACAGCACCAGGTGGCACTGCCCACAGCACCCAGCAAGGCAGGTATGGAGTGTGGGAAACAAGGCCCCTCAGCTGCTTGGCTCCCTAAATCTGGATGGGAGGCACAGCCAGCAGAGAGTGCCACACAGGACATGTGGCCAGGGCTAGGGCAGGGGCAGAGCCCCAGGTCAGAGTGGTGGGCGCGGGCGCAGGCGCTCCAACCCATCCGCATACTGGAAGTCCGGCCCGGCCTCGTACTCATACATGTCCAGGGCCACCTCGCAGCTCTCCCGCACCACTCGCTCAGGGTCTGTGATGTGCTCCCGCAGTGCAGCCAGGCAGGTAGGCTTGGCAATGGCACCCAGGGCCTCTGCGCACTCATGTCGTACCATGGGGCTCTCAGTGGTCCGTGCCAATGTGGCTGCCAGCTCAGACACAGCCGCCTCATGCTGCAGCTGACCCAGCACATAGCCCACCTCGTGGCGGAAGAGTGCACTGCCACACCGCAGGCCTGCAAAGCAAGGGCCAAGAAACAGGGTAAGAACAGCTGGGCAGGAAACGGTGGGCGTGTGGGATCTCAAGGCAAGGACTCACCAAGAGCACAAAGGTCAGACACCCAGGGTAAGTCCCCAAGGTGTGTGTGGGGCACCTGGATGGGGAGAAGGTGGCCTCTGGGACTCATAGCTGCCCCAAAGGCTGTACAATAGATCACCCATGTCTAAGGCTAGGGTCCAACCTCACCTTCAGCCAGGGCCAAGGCAGCCTCCTTGCCACCTACATTGCGCAGGGCAAACATGGCACGGTACCGCTCAAAGAGTGGTCGTGCCTCATCCAGCAGGGCCTCCCGCAGCCTCCCCACATCATGTTCTGCTGCAGGGGGTGCTGGGTCCACTGAGAGGTAGGGTCCTGCACATGCGGCCTCCCCTGGGTGCTGCTGCAGCCACTCTAGACGCCCAACAGCGAGCTGGCACGTTTCGGCCACCTGCAAGTAGCAAAGAGAGGCAGCTATGGGTCCCCGATGCTGGGAACATGGGGTGCATGTCTTGCTCAATCACAATTCTCCTAGACTTCTGGCTGAGTCAGGTGGGGTGGCTTCAGGTTGAACATAGACCAAAGAGTGGCATGAGCAGGCACTGGGGACAGGCAGGGACCTGGGGAAGCATAGAGCAATCTGTTCAAAGGCCCTGGGGCTGGACATCAAAGGAAAAGCAAGGGATGTGAGAAGCAGGAAGGAAGGCAAGGTACAGACTCATGCCTAGGGCAAAACCAGAGATTAGAGGTGAGCCCAGCAGCCACAGGTACAATAACAGACACACCTGCACTGCGCACTCACACACTGGAGTATTACTCAGCCATGAATAGGAGTAAGGCACAGCATGGACCAACCTTCGGAACATGGTGCTCAATGAGACACAGACATAAAAGACCATACAATACAGACTCCATGACAGGAGTGTACAGAACAGGGGTATCCAGGGGTAGGAAGTAGATTTGTGGGTGTAGTGTGGGCAAGGGGAAGGACCATATAGATCATAGGCATCAGCAGTGAACAGTAGAAGTCAAATTCTCAAGGCTGGGGACCCAGAGCTGTGGAGAGAGCCTACGGGTGGCCCTGCCCACCTGCCCCTGCTCTTACCCACTCCATCTCTAGAGTATTCTTTTCCAGGAAGTTGCCCTGGCAGAGATGGGCCAGTCAGAGTTTCCTCACCTCAACCACTGGGTCGGTGGAATACTGTTTCAGGAGGCCTAGAACTTCGGGGTTACCAATCGCCCCCAGGGCTTCCCCTGAGGAGACAAATCAGTAGGAAGGAGCTTGTTTGATGGCCAGCACCTGACTGGTCTCCCAGGCCATAGCTGGGCCTACAGCCTCTGAGCTGGCCAATCGGAATCCTTACTCAAGAAGTTGGCCTGCCAGGTCTAAAGCCACCCACCCCAGCCAATGCCCCTGGGCAGAATGAGAAGTCATCACTAGACCAGACTGGCAAACCAAACGGACTTTGGGCCAAGAGGGATAGAGTGTACCAAGGCCCTGAAGCTAGGGACAGATCGGCATGGAACCCAGCTCTCAGAAGCCAAAACACTGGGACAGATCGGCATGGAACCCAGCTCTCAGAAGCCAAAACACTGCTGCTGGACACAGGTGGCCCCCTCCATTTGCTGCCCACAGCCCTGTGCTCCCATCTTCAGGACCTCCCTGCAGCTGCACCCAGCAGTGTCCCAGATACAGAGCTGTCCTTCTCACCTGCCTCGTGACGCACCATGGGCTCCTGGCTCGTGTCCTGCAGCACATCCACCAGCACAGGGATGGCCCGTGGATCCCTCATCTGGCCCAGACAATAGGCTAGCTCATGCTTCAGAAGGGCAGAGCTGTCCTCAAAGCCCTGGCTGATCCAGGCAATAGCATCAGAGCCACCAAGTCCCCGAAGTGTAAACAAGGCACGGAAGCGGGCCTGCAGGGGCTGCTTGGGGTCCACTAAGGTCTTCCCTATGGCCTCTACCTCTTGCTCCATTACCATGGCAACAACTTCCCCAGCACGTGATCTGCAGGGCCTGGTTCTTGGCAGTAGAAACCTGCTGTAGAAAAAGGAGAAGGGGAAACCCATGTTATGGACACACCTGCACACCTGCCATTCCAGCACCAGGATGCTGAGGTAAGAGGATTCCTGAGTTCCAGGCCACAGAACTTTCTCCACATCCATCACCCTCCACCAGGGTGAGGGTTGGGGGGGGGGGGAGTAACCAGAGCACTCTTCACTACCATCTTGGTCATTTCTGCTGTGCAGCTCAAGTAAGTTACTTTCTGTCTCTGGGACTCAGGTTCTATGGCTTCTCCCCTGTGTATCTGTCATAAGCTCCACACAATGCCCGGAGAGGCACAAACAGAAGCCAGGCCCTGGGCATGCAGATCTAGCCCTGAATCATGCTCCCAGTTAGAAAGCTGGTCCTGGAGGATCCCCCCAACCCCAGTAACCTAGCCTCACGGTACTCAACCCTGGAACTGAGAACAGACTCCTTCAGGACAGCTTAGATGACAGATCTAGAAACTGCCAATTGCAAAATGGATCTCATCCCTGCCTAGAGTAACCTCCCACAACACCTTACTACTGGAGGCTCCCTGTAGCCCTCAAAGCCCTGTGGGATACACTTTATCCCTCCTCTCCTCCCTCTGGACTACTCCCTGCTCCCACCTTTGCACAGCTTTTACCCTCTGCATGGCCCCATAGATGCAGGACAACACACCACATCACAGGTGTTTTCTTTCACAGATGAATTAACATGGAACCAGACATTGTCGGGTAGAAGAGAGCCGGACCTATGTCAGCCATCTAGACACCAGCAAAGACACCAGCAGATGCATACACAACAAACTGGACTAACAGGCTGTGGCAAGCTGGAAGACATTCTGGGCTCTGATGTCATCCAGCGGTGATGCCCATCATAAGACAGTCACACCTTGAAAATGTAATTAATCGCCGGGCAGTGGTGGCGCATGCCTTTAATCCCAGCACTCGGGAGGCAGAGGCAGGTGAATTTCTGAGTTCAAGGCCAGCCTGGTCTACAGAGTGAGTTCCAGGACAGCCAGGGCTACACAGAGAAACCCTGTCTCGAAAAACCTAAAAAAAAAAAAAAAATGGAATTAATCAACACACATGAAGCAGGTCCACGGGAGCTGGCAGCCATTGTGTGGTAGTAAGACCCACCTCCCAATTTACTCAGTGCAACAACCGAGACCAAGGGTCTAAGAGTGGGCCGGGCAGTGGTGGTGCACGCCTTTAATCCCAGCACTCGGGCAGAGGCAGGCGGATTTCTGAGTTTGAGTCCAGCCTGGTCTACAGAGTGAGTTCCAGGACAGCCAGGGCTATACAGAGAACCCTGTCTCAAAAAACCAACCAAACAAACAAACAAAAAACCAAGGGTCTAAGAGTGCTGCTCGAGGTATGGGGCCTCCCTCTAATTCAAAGAGGCTCCAGGCTGGGCAGGCCCGGGAAGAAGAGGCTGAAGCAGGAGGATAAGCGGTCCCAGGAGATCCTGTCTCCAAATACTTAAGCTGAGTGGTTAAGCGTGGGCCGGGCCTGCACGAAGCCCCAGCTCATCCCAGTATCCGGCGAGCCCCGCACAGACGGCAAACCTGTCAATTAAGCACGGTGTAGGAGGAGGCTAGAGTTCAGGGCCATTCGCAGCCACACAGTGTGTTGGAGGCTAGTCTGAGCTACGTGATATCCTGTGTCAAATCGAATACGCAAGTAAAAGGGGGCAAAGTCCTCCAATTCCCCATAGGAAGCCCTGGCGGCGCCCCGAGGGCCTCTCAAGGGCAATCTCGGCGCGCTATGGGCAGCGAGTACCTCAAAGCGGAAGTCCCCCGAAGGCACTTCCGGCACTGCTTACTCTGCTTTCGGCTACGGGGACTCGTCACTGAGCTCCGCACACTCCGGACAGGTCGAAGCGGGTCGCTGCGACAGCGCCGAGAACAAGTCAACTAACGCACCTCGCTCAGCATCCGCCGGATGCCGCCATCTTGATTGGCACGTGACCAGGCTGGGCGGAACCATCGCCGTGACTAAGGGTGTCCACACACGGAGCGATTCAGCAACGATGCCCCAGGACTGTCATAAGAGCCAGAGAAACGACTTCCGGTCTTTCTCTGGAAGAAGTCTTTCCGACTGCCCCCTATAAAGAAAAGAAAATGGTTTAATCCAAGTCAAAGGGCAACAGCGACCGATTCGGACAAAGCATGCGCAGGGTCCAGTGGCTGTAATAATGTTCTAGGGTGCGCGGCCAGTGGTCTCTGGGACCAAAACAAATGGAGAAAAAGAAATGGGAGATAAAATAGGGGTTCCGGGAGCTGGAGAGATGGCTCAGCGGTTAAGAGCACAGACTGCTCTTCCAGAGGTCATGAGTTCGATTCCCAGCAACCACATGGTGGCTCGCAACCATCTGTAATGGGATCTGATGCCCTCTTCTGGGGTATCTGAAGACAGCTACAATGTAACCATATAAATAAATAAAAAAGGGGGGGTAATCCCAGCAGAGGCAGGTGACAGCCAGGTTTGCACAGAGAAACCTGTCTTGAAAAAAACCAAAAAAAAAAAAAGAAGACAAAAATACACTATTTGTCAGAATGCTACCAGGAAGCCTGTTATTATATAGGCTTGTATGATACATGTATATAAATGTGGAAAATGCAAATGTGAGTACATACGACAAAAATACATTTTATACAAAAATACACTTTTATATCTTTTTATTTTTATATATTTTATATTTTTATTTTATATATTTTATATATATATACGACAAAAATACATTAGTATATGCCAAAAATTTCAAAGTAAAATGAACATTAGACTGGGAATGAATTTTTAAAACATTCATAACTGGGCACACTGCCTCACATCTTTGAATCACAGCACTCAGGAGGCAGAGGCAGGTCTACACAATCTAATCTTGTCCCAGCCAGAACTATACAGTGAAAACCTGCCTTAAAATGTAAGTGAAAATCATGTCCACTCTGATGCAGCTCTTTACTAGGCAGTCCTCCATGAGCAAGCAGTATGGGTGAGAAAACACTGCTGGGTCAGATGCACCTTTTGATTCCTTGGTTGGAGTTCCTCTCTGGATGTTTGTTTTTGAGACCAGTATCATACTCTGCAGCCCAGGGCTGGCCTCCAACATGGGACACTGCCTCCTGAGTTCTGAGACCACAGACCACAACCATCCATGTACATCCTGTGGCTCTGAAAGTTGGCTTCCCCAGGTGAGGTGTGTGTGGAGGCAGGAGGATGCCAGGAGCACCCTGGCCTACCAGCCTGCTCCAATGGCTGAGCCCCAGGCTGAGTGAGGAAGACCCCTTCATCTGTGCACGTGCACATGCACAGAAAAAAATAAACAACACACATGGCCGAAGTTAACCGACCACACTGCCACCCTTGCCAGCTCTGACGCATGTTTACATGAAGCTTCAGGAAAGGCTGTGTGTGGTGGCTGTGTTGGATCACAGGATCCGGTGATACCAGGTGTGATCCAGCCCCCATATCAGCCAATGGGAAGCAATGGGCCCACGGGTACAGGAAGCAGATATGAATTCGGCCAGAGCTTGGCGTGCTGCCCAGGCTGCCCTGGAAGGAACTGATAGCAGAAAATACTGCCCAGTACCCAGCAACCATGACTTTCTTCAGCAGCTTTTCCATGACAGCTAGAAGTCGGGCATCCATGAAGCTACAGGCCCATCTCCCCTTGGAGGTGCTTTCCTGCTTCACCAGTTATAGTTGGTTAGCTAGCAGTGATTAGCTTGTGGCCCCATCACTCCTGTCTTTATAAGTACAAGACTGGGTTTTGTTAGCCTGGCAGTAGAGGCACTGCCATTAATCCCAGCACTCTGGAGACAGAGGCAGGTGGATCTCTAAATTTGAGGCCAGCCTGGTCTACAAAGTGAATCCAGGACAGTAAATCCTGCCTTGAAAACAAGAGTGGGGTTTTTCTTGTTGAAATGAACCCAATGCCTCTTCCTGCCTCAGGGCCCTAGCTGTGGGAGCAGAAGCCTGTGTCACTGAGATTGGCTGTTTGGCTCTATTGTTATTTTATTTTGTTACATTTGTGGGTAGATCATATATGCCAATGTGCCATGTGCAGAAGTCAGCTCCTCCTTCTACAACGTGTGTTCCAAGAATAAACTCAGGTTCCTTAGCTTGGTGGCAAGCGCTTTGGCTGCTCAGTCATCTCAACAGCCCCATGACTTGAAATCTGAACTCCTGTCTCATGTTCGCACGGCAAGCATGCTACCCACTATGACATTGCTCACGCCTCCAATTTTTATAATTTTTTTTCATCTATTTATGTTTTGACAACAGAGCCTGGTGAGTAGGGCTGTGCCCCTCTGCAGCCTAGATAGGCTGGCCTGTAGCTATTTATTCGCTGAGGTCTGCCTGCTCAGGTTCCAGGCACCTCCAGCAGGCTGGTGCAGGCTTCTCCATCACCACATCCAGTTCTGTCTTCTCCAGACCCAGGGACTAGGCTTTTCTGCCTTCCCCCTCCCCCCAATCAGTTATGTCAAGTTAATCAAGCTTAATAATAAAATTTACAAAGGAATAGATAAACTTTGCTATAACATCAAAATAGCTTTTCAGATTTTCTTCTTTGTTCTCTTTTAAAGGGTTGGTGTGTGTATGTCTGTATGAGTTTATGTGGAACACATTTGTGCAGTGTCAGTAGAGGCCAGAAAGGGCATCAGATTCCTCTGGAGTTGTGAGTCGCAGCCACATGGCTGCTCCTGATCCTGACTCCACACCCCAGTGCTGGGATGATAGGCAAGCCCCACCCTGCCTGGTTTGTGTGGAGCTAATGGTGTAAGGGGTAGTATGTGCCAGGTAAGAGTCCAGACCTGGCTTAAAAGTGCATTTTAATGTATTTTTTGGTTCATGTTAAGCAAACACTCCTATCGAGCTATCTTTCCAGTTGTATTTATTTACTCCAGTATTCCCAGTTGAATTAATTGAAATCTTTAAATGTTCCTTTCTTGTGTGTGCTCATATGTGTGCATACCACAACACTCCTGTGGAGGCCAACTGACAAGGAGTCCATTCTCTTCTTTCTCCATGTGGACCTGGGGAACTTCAACTTTTCAGGCTTGGAAGAAAGCACTAGCTTCTTCATTATTTATTTTGAGCTATTATTATTCCCTGAATGTCCTACCTTCTCACCTGAACCTCCTCCAGCCTCTGGCATCCCTGAATCTACCTCCCATCTCTGGATATTTCCTGTCAGAGTCCATAAGGTGGGTGTGGCACTTTGTGTCAGGCCCTCTCACTGAGCACAGTTGGTAGATCACTTTTGGGTCTCTCTGCTTCATAACCCACTAGATCCCTGGTCTTTTTCATGGCCGTGTTATGTTCCACTGCAGGAATGAGGCTTGCTCTCTTCTCCAATTTGTGAATAAAGGGGCATCCATGCTCCTGTAGGAGGTTCTGAGTGGGTGGGTGCACTTTCAGAGGCCTGGTCTTCAGTCTTAGCTGTTCCATTTAGGTTTCTGAACAGCTGCCAGCCCCTCTCTATCCTTGGCTATGGATATCACAACCTGCCCAGTAAGGACTTGAGTGGACACCACAGGAAGAGTGCTTAGCCACAGGAATCTGAGACTGAGACTGCTGTGTGTGCTGAACACCAGAGATCCATTGGACAACCACTTCCTGCTTTGTTCACTGACCTCAACCTGAAGCTTGCCCTATATGAATTTAATGTTTTAAAAAGTTCTATTTGTGCCTGTCGGTGGTGGTGCATGCTTTTGATTCCAAGCAGATCTGAGTTTGATGCCAGCCTGGTCTGCAGAGTAAGTTCCAGGACAGACAGGGCTACACGGAGAGACCCTAACTTGAAAAACCAAAAAGAGCAACAACAACAACAAAATCTAACCCTATTTGTTTAGTGTGTGTCATTTAGTCATGGGCTGGAACGTGTGTGCCTGTGGGATGGTCAGAGTTACACCTTGCAGGACTGCGTTCTCACCCTCTACCAAGTAGCTCTGGGTATTAAACTTGGCTCCAGTTGGCTTGGCTTAGCTCTACTTTTTGAGCCATCTCGATGGGCCCAACATGTATTGTTTTGAACCAGGACCCTCTTGAGGTTTGTTTCCAGCTGTCATCTTTTGGGCTTCTGAGAGTACTCAGGGGCATGATAAATATTTTGGGGTGTCGGGGGTAGGTGGCTTATAGTCATTCTAGCAATGAGGAAGTTGAGGCTGGAGGACTGCTTCTAGCTCGAGACTAGCCTGGCTAAAGAGAGAGAGGTATCTCGAAAAATTAAAACAATAAATGCACAGTGAGTAACCAGCAGCGTCCGCGCGCCATCCGTGGGGTAGTCACCTGACTGTTGAGTGAATCATAGCTTCAGGGAGGCGCGCCCCATTTCTTCCCCAAGCAGGAGCCACACCTTCCTCGATGCCCAGTTAAAGTGGTGGCTTTTTTTTCCCTCCATTCACACTTGGTCTCCAACTTCCCAGACTGCTCGTCCGACCACGGTTGCCCCGGGCAACGAGTGCCGCCTCGCTTCCTGTATTGATTTAAATCCTGAAGGACGTCCCATACTCCCGAGCTGCTCCGCGCTGGGGCGCGCAGGCGCAGCTGCACGGAGTAGGCGCGAGCACGGCACAAGGTAGGCGTGTCTGGGGGGGGTCGTGTGTTCAAGGAACGGGGCGGAGACGGTGCGGGGGCGTGTCCCAGGAGAGGAGTTGGTTACTCGAGGGGCGTGGCTTCAGCTCAGGGCACAGGGTGTTGGCGGGGAGAGCAGTGCGTAGTGGGCGGTGAGAGTGGCTGAGGGCGTGGCTTGCTCCAAGAAAACCACGGGGGCTTTAGAGGGAGGGCCTAGGGGGTGTGGCCAAGGCTCGGTGATGCGCTGGGCGGCAGGGCTGGTCGCGAGCGCGCGCGCGACCTGCGGGACAGACTGGGGGAGGGAGTCGGGTTGCCGCTGAGTGCCGCCATATTAGCGACCGCGGAGGCCGGGGGATTCCCGTGAGCGGCGGCGGCGGGGCCTGGCGCAGCGGTGGGGCTTCGAACGGGCTCGGAGTGTTCCTGGGACCGGCGGGAACCGGCAGGAGCCGGCTGGCGACCGGAGCGAGGCAGGTGAGGACACGGGTGACTTGGGGACCCGCCCCCCCAGCCGACCCCTGCCTTCTCAGGGGCTCCAGTGCCGCCTGACCCTGAACCCCACATCCCAGTGTAAAGACTCTGGGGAGCCATTAGCTTTCCGGAGACCCTCGGTGAATACCATGGAGTCGGGGATCGATGCAGTCAGCAAGAGGATTTTATTATTCCAACGCATTGGGGCCGTACCACACCCGAAGGAGAGGTCGCGACCCCTCGTGACCCATTTGGCGAGCCTTTATACAGTTTTCAGAGCAACAGCCACTAGGTGCAATGTGATTGGCAGAACAGTGTGACTTTTAAACCGATTGGTCCTTAGGGAATGAGGTGGTCAGGACTCCCCTTGTCTGTAGGTGACCAACAGCTGGTCTGCCCTGCAGACTGTGTTTACATGCTCTGGGCGCCTCCCCTACCCGCAGGTGGCCGGATAGTCGTCCCCCACCTGTGGTCTGAGAAATGTAATTAATTAGCCTCTCTCTTCCTAAAGGGAGAGTTGCCTATCTGCGAGCTCTGTGACCTTTCTCTTATAAGAGGGGAGGGGTCTGGTGGAATATTCCAAAGTTACTGAGCCAATTTCTTCACCATCGACCTCCAGTTCGGGCCCTGATTTCACCAGCTCTCTGAGTCTGTCAGAGTCCTCCATCCCCAGAGCTCTGCTCTGAGCCGTGCTCCCCTCGAATCCAGGGCACCACCCGTGCTGCTCCCCCGAAACCCAGAATGTAAACCCACCTCCCCGATGAGGCCTTCATCACCCCAACCAACCCTGAGTCCCCTCATCTGGCAACCTCACCCAGACCTCGCCCTGTCCATCACAGCAATCATCCCCAGAGCCTTGTTCTTAGCACAGCAATGTCCAAATCCAAGGAATTCCACATGTTGCTGCTCAGGACCCTAGGTCAGGCTCCTTGCACTCCCAAATCCAAGTCATCTTTACTACTTCCACCAAAACCACACAGTGCAGATGAGGTCCTGAATCAGATCCCAGAGCCGTCTGTCCCCAGTGACCTCACCCTGTCATCACCACTCATCGCTATTCTTTTGAGCTGTATATCCTCAAGTTTAGGACATTCTCCTCCATGCTGATCACTCAAGACTCTACAGCTGCAAACCATTCATCTGCACCCTGTTGTAAATGTAAATGTAAATCCACCCCACCCCCCTACATCCAAACTGGGATCTGAGTCAGTGGAAGGGATTGTGGACTAAATTTGCCATTTAACACCCAGTGGTTCAGCCAACAACCAGGTGTCTCATTTCATCTCAGATCTGAACCTCCACTCTGTGTCTCCAAATGCAAGTCCAGGTCCCTCCATCCTCCATCCCTGACCCAAAGCCATTGTCCCCTACAAAGCCTTTAAACCATCCCACCAACCTCACTTGTCTCTGGCTGTAAGCATGACACTAACCCCTGTAGAGGTGTTACCTTCCTACCATGCTCCCCCAAATTCAGTCCTGGTTGAGAGCACCTGGGTGGGAAGCATCCTGCCCACCCACCCTGTGTGAGAGGTGACCTCATCCTCTGGCTGCTGAGCCCCAATCCTAGCTCCTTCCTGCAGTTTGAATGATTGTGATTCCTCAGTGAAGATTCACCCAGAACAGACAACATCTCTGGCTCTGGGGATCAGGGCTTGGAAAGAAAGGGAGTTTGGTGGCTCTGGCTCTCATGCGGCTGGGATGGCATGTGTTGTAAATATTAATGGAGTTCTCCGGTGTGGATTTGGTACTTGAATTTAGCCCATGGCTTGTGGGTCACTGTCTTATTCAAGGGTGTCTTCTCTTTGGCAGTGCTAGCCCTTTGCTTCCTTCTGATAGAGGGTCAGGAGCTAAGTGTGCACTGCAGGAGTCTGTGTGTTTTACTTCCTGGTTCTGGGCATGGAACTAAGGCCTTTGCTTAGAAGAGAGAGGTCACCAATAAACCACCCCTCAGCCCCTCACTGGGAGATTCTAGGCAGGGGCTCCACCCCTGACCACGCCCATAGCCTTCTTTACCTTTAAAATTTGTTTTTAAAAATGCATGTGGGTGCTGGGCAGTAGTGGTTCATGTAGAGGCAAAGGCAGGCAGATCTCTGTGTTTGAGGCCGGTCTACAGAGTGAGTTCCAGGACAACCAGGGCTACACAGAGAAACTCTGTTTCAAAAAAAAAAAAAAACCAAACAAAAAAACAATGTATGTGTGGCTTTTTTTGTTTGTTTGCTATTTTTATGTGTATAGATATTTTTCCTGCATGTATGTCTGGGTACCAGGTTTGTGCCGCCTGATGTTGGTAGAGACTGGAAGAGGGTGTCAGATCCCCTGGAAGTTAAAGACAGTTGTGAGCTGCTGTGTAGGTGCTGGGAATTGAACTCTGGTCTTCTGGGAGAGCAGCCAGTGCTAAGCCGCTAAGCCATCTCTCAGCCCTGAGCTGTGTTTATTTTTATGTATATGTGTGTGTATCTGCTTGTCTGTATGTTTTCGGGCAGGCAGTGCCCATAGAAGCCCAAGGGGGTGCTGTGTCCTACACCTGGAGTTACAGGTGGTTCTGGGTTGGTTAGTATGGGTGCTGGGAATCAAACCTGGGCTCCTTGCATGTGGTCTTTACAGCTGAGCATCTCTCCAGCCCCATTTATTTTTTAAACCATTTGCTTGGTGTGTATTTGTGTGTGTGTATTTGTGTGTGTGTGTGTTTCTGGATTTCTCTCAGTCAGGATCTGACTCTTGGGCTTTGGACTGCAGAGACTTTTGGTTCTGGGTTATGTAGAAGGAATGGGATCTGTGGTCCTCTGAAGGCCTGTGAAGATCTGAGAAAGAGGGGCTTGGAATGTTAGAAATTGGCCAATCTCAAGAGTGCCTGTCCTGGGACCCTTGAGTGCTGCTTAGAGAGGGGTCCAGAGCCTCTGCTGCCCCCTTGTGGCAGGTTCCTGCTCCACAGCCAAGGTCCAGGACAACATTCCCCTGCCTTAGCCTCTTACTTGGCACTTGGCCTCGCTTCCTTCCTTTAGCTATTAGGTGCAGTCTGTGGACCCACATCCCAAAGCTGTAAAGTTTTGATTGGTTGATTCGTTTGTTTTGAGACAGGGTTTTTCTGTAGCCCTGGATGTCTTGGTGAGTGAATTCACTCTTTAGACCAGGGTGGCCTCCAACTGGCAGAGATCTGACTGCCTCTGCCTCCCAATTGCTAGGATCAAAAGCATCACTGCACCACTTGTAGGGGTCTTTGTTTTGTTTTTAAGATTTATTTTTTTATTCCGTGTGTGTGTGTCTGTCTGTCTGTCTTAAGTATAGGAGCCTGAGGCCAGAGGATGTTGAATGCTCTGAAGCTGGTCTTAGAGGTGGTCCACCACCACAGAAGTGTTGTGTGCTGACTCAGCACTCTGTATCTCTGCACCCACCTGTCTGTGTGTGTGTGCGTGTGTGTGTGTGTGTGTGTGTGTGTGTGTGTGTGTGTCCCTGCATCAGAGGGAACCTGCAGGGGTGAACTCCCCATGCACCTCGTGGTCCCTGGGCTGCAGCTGGCCTGTAGGCTTGGCTGCACTTGCATTCTGAACTCTCTCACTGCAGTCTCACTCTAGCTCAGGGAGCCTAAAACATTCAACAATCCTCCTGCCTCAGCCTCCCCACAAAGAATTTGGGGGATGAGCTGCTGTCCGGTGCCTATCTGGGACTCTGTCTTCACCAGCCTTTCCTTTAGTAAAGTTGATTTTTATTTTTTATTCTTTAATTTTATTTTTTTAGATTTTTATCTGCTTGATGCAGGTAACATTCTCACACCCCACATTTTATTAAAATCGACAATTCTGGTTTTTATATGTTCACAGGATGATGTGGTGATCACCAGTATCTAGTTCTAGTTCATTCTACTGGGTGTCACCCCAGTCTCCAGAGCCTAGGAATCTACTTCTGACCTGATCTAGAACTTCTTGCTATGGTGTCCCTGGTTCATGTCACTGAAGGCTGGGGATGGATGCAGGTTTTGATCATCTCCTCTGCCCTGACCTGTAGCTAAGCCCCGCCCTCCACGATCCCCTCTCTTCTAGTACTCCCACCCCCCAACATAAAAACAAGAGAACATATTGTTACTCTAGGTGAGTTAGTTGTCCCATCTCATCCCAAGCACAGCGACAGGACCCAGGACACCACACAGAGAGCGACCTAGCCCTTGTGGTCCAGATGGGCAGTTGCAGTGCCCCACAGGGGACAGAGCCCTTGTGCCTGCCATAAGGAACCTGGGGATGTAGTGTTCGAGGAGGCTTTCACACACAGGTGGCACACATGAATGATGCACTGGTCACATGGAGACCAGCAGCAGGGGTCTTTCCCCACAGGTTGGGGCATCAGACCACCATGGGTCAGCTCTGAAGGATGTGATGGTCACCTGCAACCTGCCTGGCTGGGAAAGGGTGAGAGCTCTGGCTGTAAGAGTGCATGGGTGTATGTATGCCTACTGGGGGTATTCGCGCACCCTGGGTCCCAGGCTGAGTGAGGTGACTTGGTCAGACTGCAGACACCTGGGCAGCTGCAGTACCCCTGTGGTGTCCCTGGCTGATGGGAGCTGTCAGGATCTCCCTCTGCTAGTCTCCATGGCTGGAAGGTAGCTTAAAGGGAATAGAAAGCTAACTTAGGGCCTGTCATGGGCCTGTGTCACTGGGAAGTCCCTTCCTTTGACACCTGAGGGTATCTGGAGACTATAGGCTCTTGTCAACAATAAATTCTGTGCGACATCTGATCTAAGGTCACAATTGGGAGAGGCCCTGTGTCCAGGCAGTGCTACTTGGGCCTCCCAACATGGCTCAGTTCTTCAGGCACCCTGTCCCTGTGTGTGTAGCAGCCTGGCACAGCTCCACAGCCCAGACCATGTCCCCGTGCTAGTCTCCATGACTGGAAAGTGCCTTTGCCAACTGTGACAGGGAAGAATGGGGTGAAGAGGCCTGATGCTTTGCTCTGGGCCTGACTGGGGGGCGGTGCCAAGGTGTTAGGGGCAGCTGGCTGCTAACACTGGGGTGCCTTAAGCAGTCTCTGTTGCCCTCACTGGGAGTATTCTTGATTCCGGGAACATGTATGCCTGTTGGGACTCAGGGAGCTCCTGACACGGAGTGAGTAGAGGCCAGGAATGCAGCTCAGCACCCTGCAGGACCCACAAACCCCACAGAAAGTGACATGACCCCGAGGCCACAGTCAGCACACTGAGTCCCCACACATGGCCGCAGGTGGGGGCTCTCCTTCGTTTCCTTAACACACTAGCCGTGGGGACCAGTTTTTCAAGATCGTGGCCCCTGGAGGGCGCAAACAGTGGTTGAAGGCCAAATGAGCTGAACTTGCATCTTTGGGGAGTTTCCTGGTGGCAGGAGCCCAAGGGCCTTCCTGTGTCCAGTGCCAAGTAAGAAGCCAGGTGCACAGCAGAGACGGGTGGCTGGGCCTTGGCTCCTGCTAGCACAGTCTGGGACAGGCACAGACTGATGGCTCATCACATCCGTGCCTTTACTCCCAAGTGTGCTTGTGTACTGAGCGCTGTTAGATGCCTCAACATCCTGTGACACAGCACGGGGAGGGCCTGGAGGAGACTGACACACAGCAGGAAGGTGTAGGACCCAGCCTTCCTGAAGGCTCTGTCCTCCCAGATCAACTTCTTGCCTACAGTGGCAAGGTGACACATCTGACAGCTCCCCAGCCTTTTGCTGTCCTGGCTTTGTGTCTTCCGGGTATAAGCAATCTGGCCTTCAGTAGTGTACCTGAGGATAGACTTGAACTCCTGATCTTCCAGGGATCCTACCCCAGGGAGCTGAGGCAGGAGGATCACAAGTTCCAGACTAGCCTGAGATATGTAGTGAGAGCCTGTCTCAAGGACAGTGGGTGGGTAGAGTGGTGGGCATGGCCCCTATCATGGAGCCCATGCTATGTGACGTTCGTTTCTGTGTCTCTGTCCCTCACTGAGCACAATGTTCCTGAGATCACATTAGTACATGTTGATGGAGCTGCTGTGTATCCATCAGCTACTGTGTGTCCATGCATTCCTGTCCTCCCCTAAGCCTGCAGCTGTGCAGGGTTCTGTGTGGAGTCGTCCATCTCAGGTGAGCATCTAGGAGTGCAGTTCTTGGGTCACACAGTTCTTTGACTGTTGAAGGGACTGGGGCCATAGAAGATGCTGGGCTCCAGGGAGAGCTGGTGTTGAATGAATACAAAGCTTCAGTGTGGGAAAGGGAAAATGGAATGTTCTAGAGAAGGGATGCTGGAGTCCATCTCTAGTCAGTGTATTCAATCTTGGGTAGAAGGGAGGCTCTCAGCTCATGCCAGAAGGGTCTATGGTGGTGACGGTGTGTGTGTGTGTGCACTCATGCTGTAGTGTGTGGGGCAGGTAGGAGGGTGGGAAGAAGCTGGAGCCCTGGGCTGGGTACTGTGTGGTATGTTTATATAAAGATAAAGAGATAGGAGATACGTTCTGTGGATGTGTGGCGAGGTGTGGGGGTCCTGGTGGGCCCTTCTCACTGAGGGACCAGCCACATGACGTGTAGTAGTTTATTCAGGGCATGGGGGGGGGAGTTAAGAGGGTAGTAGAGGCAGAGAGAGGGGAAAGGAGAGGGAAGGGGGGGAGAGAAGAGAAGTAGAGGCCAGCCATGAACAGATGGAGAGAGGGGGAAGGGAGGGAGGAAGGGAAGAGCCCAAGAGGGCAAGAGAAAATAAGAGAGAGCAAGAGAGGGAGGAGGGGACAAGCAGCCCCTTTTATAGTGGGTCAGACCTACCTGGCTGTTGCCAGGTTACTAGGGTGGAGTAGAGACAGAATGCTAACACTCCTTGGCTGTGCTGTCAAACAGTGGCCTGCAGCCTGCTAAGCCCAAAGCACTGGCTATGGGCTCTGCTGTGGCTCTCAAGTGTAAGATGTCTGCATGAGCACCAAGGATCCTGGGTCACAGTTACTCCTATTGCTGGGGTCCCCAACCCCCCCTTCAGTCGTGACTGGGCACTGGCCCCACCTCCCTCTAGGGACACACAGCATGATGGGCTGGCCTGGGACTCTGATGAAATGTCGGAACCAGGATGGAACCCACTACCCACATCCCCTTCTCCAGGGCACATCACCCCCTTCACAGTAAGGGATGCTGAGTACTTGGCTCCTGGAACATGATCCCTGGATATGGTGATATATACCTAAGGCAGGACAAGCAAGATTTCAGGGTTATCCAGTCTGTATGGCTACACAGAGGGTTGGAGACCAGCCTGAGCTGCATGAGACCTTGTTCTCAAATATAAGATTTATAAGTCAACCAGTAGTGGCTTAACCCAGCATTCAGGAGTCTGAGGCAGATGTTTGAGTTCAAAGCCAGCCTGGTCTACACCGCAAGTTTTAGGGCAGCCAGGGCTACACAGAGAAACCCTGTCTCAAAACAACAACAAAGGATTTACAAAAAAGCCCAGCCTGTCCTTCCCCATTGTTGTGTGCCAGAGGTGTGGACTGTCAACGGGCTTCTGCTCTCCTGCAGGCTGCCCTTGGCTGCGGGCCCCGCCCCTCCCTCCCGCCCGCCCGCCATGGATCAGGACTATGAGCGAAGGCTCCTGCGACAGATCATCATCCAAAATGAGAACACAGTGCCCTGTGTAAGTGACTGGGTCCATCCTGTTAAGTCCCCCAGATCATCATCACCTGTAGATCCTGGTCCCATCCACAGGGGCACTGGCATGGGCTGGGGGACCTGCATGCCACTTGAAGGTCACCCCCACTAAATCCTAAACCCCTCCTAGGTCTCAGAGATGCGGAGAACCCTGACACCAGCCAACTCCCCAGTGTCCTCACCCAGCAAACATGGTGACCGCTTCATCCCCTCTCGGGCAGGGGCCAACTGGAGCGTAAACTTCCACAGGATCAATGTGAGTACGGGGCAGGGCATGGGCTTGTTGCCCTGAGGAGGGCACAGCCTCATGTTTTACTCTCCCGTAGGAAAATGAGAAGTCCCCCAGCCAGAACCGCAAAGCCAAGGATGCCACCTCTGACAACGGCAAAGGTGAGGGGTTGGCCACACACCCCTGACAGCTAAGTTTGGCCTCCCCCATTCCCCTCCTCTGCAGATCCTACCCACCCAAGTCCCTGCCCCCACAGACACATGCCCACCCGCCCTTGCAGATGGCTTGGCTTACTCCGCGCTGCTGAAGAATGAGCTGCTGGGCGCCGGCATCGAGAAGGTGCAGGACCCACAGACGGAGGATCGGCGGCTGCAGCCATCTACACCAGAGCACAAGGGTCTCTTTACGGTGAGCCAAAGGGCGAGGTCTGTATCAGCTTTGGGGTGCTCATGGTTCCTTCCCAAGTCATGAGGCTGCAGAAGCCACTGAACCTATTGTCCTGTCCCCAGTATTCCCTCAGCAGCAAGCGTTCGAGTCCAGATGATGGCAATGACGTGTCCCCGTACTCTTTGTCCCCCGTTAGCAACAAAAGGTAAGCCAGGGCTGGGTCCCCAAGTGCCCCCAGACTGGTGATGGGGACACGGGTCTAGGGCAGCAGCAAACAGCAGCCTACTGTCATCACAGTCAGAAGCTGTTGCGGTCACCACGGAAGCCCACGCGCAAGATCTCCAAGATTCCCTTCAAGGTGCTGGACGCGCCAGAGCTTCAGGATGACTTCTACCTCAACCTGGTGGACTGGTCCTCCCTCAATGTGCTCAGTGTGGGGCTGGGCACCTGTGTGTACCTGTGGAGTGCATGCACCAGCCAGGTGGGCACCCAAACACCCATGTTCCTTTGTGGTGGGTCTGACCATTACTGCAGTCAGTATAACACAGGGCCAAGTCTTTCAGGGGTATACCCAGAAGCAAGGGATTCAGAGAGCTACGGAGGGCATGGCCCATTTGCCCCTTACTTTACCTTCCTGCCAACAGGTGACCCGGCTCTGTGACCTCTCTGTAGAAGGGGACTCGGTGACTTCTGTGGGCTGGTCTGAGCGGGTGAGTACAGAGGGCTCAGCCCTGGGGCAACCTGTGTCCCCCCAGGAGGAGAAAGACAGAGCCCAGATGACTAAGTATGGCTGCTTATTTTTCCCTTGGGCCGCTCAGATGCACGCCACACCTCAGCCTTCGTTTGGAAACTGTGCTGCTCCTCCTGCAGCCTGGCTGCCGGGATAGAAGGGGCCCCAGCTGGAGCCATGGTGGCCCAGTGGTGACACACTGTCACTTTCATGGCCCAGGGGACTCCACTGCTGGAAAACACTGGGGTGGGTTTAAGCAAAGCAGTTTGTAGAAGCCGCCTGGAGGATTGCCCTTAGTTTGAGGTCAGCCTGGACTATTTGAGTGTATGGCTAGCCTGGAATACAGAGTAAGCCCTTGTTTTTAAAAGCAAAACAACAAAATGAGCTTACAGAGAGATAGCCCTGAGTCTCCATGGGGGACAAGATATGTGAGCTTCTCATACCACGCCTACCTGATGGCCACCTGGCCACACTGTCACCCTAGGGGAACCTGGTCGCAGTAGGCACACACAAGGGCTTCGTGCAGATCTGGGATGCTGCTGCTGGGAAGAAGCTGTCCATGCTGGAGGGCCACACAGCACGAGTGGGTGAGGACCTGGTCTGCCCAGCTGAGTCCCTGGGCCACACAGCCTTGGACCAGGCCAGGGCTAACCTGCTGCCACCCTGTAGGGGCACTGGCCTGGAATGCTGACCAGTTGTCATCTGGTAGCCGTGACCGCATGATCCTACAGCGAGATATCCGCACACCACCCCTGCAGTCAGAGCGGCGGCTGCAGGGCCACCGGCAGGAAGTGTGTGGCCTAAAGTGGTCCACAGACCACCAGCTACTTGCCTCGGGGGGTAATGACAACAAGGTATGACTGCATCACCCCATACTCCCCCAGGAGGCCAGCATGCTCCCTCAGGAGGCCAGCTGCCTGTCCCTGTGGGTACACACAGTTCATGGCCCAGGTATTGGAAACTCATATCCCTGGGTCATCTTGAGGACCTTGTCCCTAGAGCTGGCCTGGAGGTGTGTGCATGCCCCTGGGTTGTGCCTGCCTTGTGTCCCTAGTCCCTGGGTGGGCCTGTGTCATAGCCCTGGCCTGCCCTGCAGCTGCTCGTGTGGAACCACTCAAGTCTAAGCCCTGTGCAGCAATACACGGAGCACCTGGCAGCCGTGAAGGCTATTGCCTGGTCCCCACACCAGCATGGACTGCTGGCATCTGGTGGTGGCACGGCTGACCGCTGCATCCGGTTCTGGAACACCCTGACAGGCCAGCCACTGCAGTGCATTGACACAGGCTCACAAGTGTGCAACCTGGCCTGGTCCAAGCACGCCAATGAACTGGTAAGTGCACAGTGGGCATGGGTGTGTGTGTAAAGAAACAGAGCAGCACTGAGTCCCTGGGAGCCTGTGGGAGCATGGGGGCTGAGACCCTGCCTGCCACCTGTGTGTTCTGTATGATGCCAGCCTGGACTGGAGGAATAGGCAGTGCAGGCCACAGCATGGGTCTTGGTCAGTCCCATCTCTGAGGCACCAGGGACCTCCAGACTCCCAGGATGCCATTGAAGGAAGCCCACAGGGACTCCCCAGGGCCTCTGCAGCCCTGATGCGTAGCTCCTTCATTAGGTGAGCACACATGGCTACTCACAGAACCAGATCCTCGTGTGGAAGTACCCGTCCCTTACGCAGGTGGCCAAGCTCACTGGCCACTCGTATCGTGTCCTCTACCTGGTGAGTGTCTGCCACTGTTGCTGTCAGCATCCTGGGGCCCCATGTGGCAGGCTTGCCTGTGGTTTGCTGGGAGGGTCAAGGAACATTACCCCAGCCTTCCTGCTGTCTGCTCCTAGTCTTCATAGCAAAGCCACCACTAACAAACCTGTGTGTCACCAACCCAGGATTTGGGGAGTGGGGTTGTCAATGTCTACCACACCTCACTCCACAGGGCACAGGGCCTCCCTCCATACAAGTTTCAGTGTCCCCTGCCTGTTGGTGGGCTTGGCTGTGTCCTGCCAAATGTGGGAACCCAGGGATCAAGCCAAGCACCACGGGAGACTTGTGTGTCCTGTGCCCTAGCCCGGGGTCCTCCCGTCCCTTGTATAGGCCATGTCTCCTGATGGGGAGGCCATCGTCACTGGAGCTGGAGATGAGACCCTTCGGTTCTGGAACGTCTTCAGCAAAACACGATCTACAAAGGTAACCCAGAGGTGCTGCCCACCTGCTGGCACCCTGTGCTCTCACAGTTCCTGGCACACAGTCACTTGCATCCCCTGTTCCCAGGAATCCGTGTCTGTGCTCAACCTCTTCACCCGGATCCGATAGACCCGCAGGCGGGATGTGCAACCCCATGGGCAGAGATGGAGTAGCCAGCATGCATGGACCCTGCTGTACCTGCTGTCCCCAGAGGCATCTGGCGGGCGGGAGCCGGGCTGGAGACCCCAGAGTCTCATTAAATGCCTCCTTGTGAACTGTGGAGCCACTGTCTGGGACTGGGACACAGGGACCCTCAGCCAGATGGACACTTGGAACCTGTTACCACTGCCCAAGCCATATTGGACACAGCTGAGCAGGAGGCTGAGATCCCATCAAACCCCCAAACCCAGTGTCACCTGGGGACGAGAGCCATCGTGCTCCTCCCTGCAGCCACCCCAGTGTCACCCAAGCCAGAACATCCCGGGAGGCACTCGCAGGGACCTGCACCTCTCACCCTGTGATACTCTGATTGTGTTGCTACCCTGTCTGTGTGTGCCCCTCCTGTAACCCCTTCCTGTAGATGTCAGCTCGCCCTGTCCCCAGCCAGCTGCCTTGTCCACCTCTTGGCCTCCTTGAAGCTTCCCAGGCTGCCCTGTCTTCAGACCCCATTTCTACTGCCCCTCCTTGCCCAGGGTGGTGGTGGTGGTGGTGGTGGCCTATGGTGTGTGCACGTGTGTGTATATATGTATTTGTGACACCTTGGGGTCTGTCTCCTGTGTTTTGTTGCCTTGTCCCAAAAATGCTGATGGCTAGAGAAGCCACCTGGACACAGGTCACTATGGGGTTGGCTGCCTACAGGCACAGCCTCATGTTGGATTTTTTTTTTTTTTTTTTTTTGGTTTTTCGAGACAGGGTTTCTCTGTATAGTCCAGGCTGTCTTGGAACTCACTCTGTAGACCAGGCTGGCCTCAAACTCAAATCCTCCTACCTCTGCCTGCCAAGTGCTGGGACTAAAGGCATGTACTACCACTGCCTGGTGTTGGATTCTTAAGTGAAGCCCAAGCTAGTGGGTTCAAGGTTCAGGGCCACCTGCTACTGTTTGCAACCCATCCCCAAAACCAAAATGCCCAATCAGAGACCTTATGATGTGCACTGGTGCCACAGGCCTAGTGCATTCCAACTAGTGGGAATACTGCTGGGCACACACTCTACATGCAGGGGATATAGGTGCAGCCTGTGTTCTGATTCCTGGCATTCCTGGTATGTGCTTCAGAAGGCACCTGCCCTGGACAGAGCAGACCACTGTGACTGTCAGGGCCATGAAGGGTGAGGTCAGGGTTGGGCTGGACAACTGTCTTGTGCAGAGCTGCACTCAGTTGAGTCAGAGGGGAAGGAGGGGTCAGGAACCAAAGCCCACATAGCTAGAACTGCAAGGAGGGGCTGTGGCCCAGACTCCCATCCCACAGCAGTGTCCTGGGTAAGCTGGCCAGCACCCTGACTGGCTGGGGGACCCCAGAAGCCTGACTGGAGCAGAACAAGCTTAGTATGTTGGTGACCAGAGAGGGGGTGGGGTGGTGATGTCTGCTGAGGAAACAGGAGCCCGAGTGGAGCACCGCTTGTACAGGCTGTAAAGATTTGACTAAGCTTTGAGATTGGTTGTGTTGACGTTTATTGTCATGAGGTACACAGGATGCACTAACAGAATGAGTAGACAGACCCTGGGCTTTGCATCTTCAGTGATGCCACCAACTCTGGGTTTCCACGTCCTTCTATGGATCTTGATATCATGGAGCCCATACTTTGTGGCCCTTGCCTCTGGGTCCCTTTGCTGAGCACCATGGCCACCCATGTGCCCTTCCTTGGATGAGTCTTGAGGACATGGATGGGGTTGGGGTGAGTGGCTGCAAGGGTGAGGGCCCAAGCTCAAGGAGGGCGTGACCTGCTGTGGGACAGGGAGAAGGCTGAGCACACTGGGGTCCCAGCCCTACTCTGGTCCTGTTGGCTTCAGCCCCACACCATGAAGTAAACTGAGGTCATGGACTGTGGCTGCTCACTTCTCTGTTGCTGGGATACCTTTGTCCCTGTCATCAATGGCCCTGGGTGACTAGAACCTCTGGGACTGCAGGGCCACACATGGAAAACGTGAGAAGGGAGGCTAGTCTGCCCTCTGTTCCCTCAGGCACCCTTGAACTCTACTTCCCCGACCATTTATACCGGTAGGTCCCTGCATTTGGTACCTCTTTTCACCCAGACACCAGATCCCCCACCCCTAACCTGCTACCCAGGAGACTGGGATGCAGGTGTGCAAGGGCTTGTGAGTCAGGCATTTGCACACCCCCACTCCCAAGCAGAGGGGTCTCCAAGTCTATAAACCCTTGGGTTTGGAAACTGCCAGGCTCAACAATGGACAAGTCTGACCATGGCGTGTGGGAGAGGTAGTGGCAGCAGTATGTCCAGCCCCTCCTGAGGGGGTGTGCTCATGTAGCTGAGGAACTTCATTCTCCTGCTCACATGCCACAGTGGCAGCAATGTGCCAGAATACCCTTCATTTTTAGGTTCTTCTGTGTACCCCCGAGCTATTAATAAACCCACAGAGATAGATCCTCCTGCCTCAGCATGCTGAGTGTTGCCACCCACATCCCACAAAGTCCCATTTCACAGGCTTTTCATGGTGCTGGTGACAGGCCACAGAACCTTTCTTTGCAAGCACCACTACTGCATTCTGCATGGTCTCCCATGCACACTTTACTCAGGAGCACAATCTGTGGTGAGTTACAGGCTAGGCACACTCTGGCTTGGTCCCTTCCTCTCCTTCCTTCCCCTAGCAGCCATAAGAGGCTCAAGGCTGAGGCAGGAGGATTGCTGCCATATTAACACTAGGCAACAGTGGCAATTGCCTCAAACAAGCAGGGCCATTCTCAGCTACATAAAGACTGCGCAGGTGGGGAAGTGCACAGAGACGCTGGGCAGAAAGGGGGTGACTCACCTCCTAGCACCTTTGCAAAGGGGTCAGATACTCCCTTGAGACCGAGAAACTTGTGGCTGAGACCATCAGGACGTCCCAGCTCAGTCCCCATCCTCGCTCAGCAATGACTACGTGTCCCTGGAGGGGTCCCGTTGGGCGCCCGCCATCAAGCAAGCCACGCGCTGGAAGTTCACGCCCATGGGACGGGATGCTGCCGGCCAGGTGTGGTTCACCGGCCTGACCAACTCGGACCCATGTGATGCCTGGTACACGCTGCCCCGCGCGCTCGACATTCCATACCGCGAGGCTCACACGCGCTGGCACGGCTGCTTCCAGAGTCGCCAGCGTGGCCTGCCGCCCGGTGAGTATCCCGCTCCTGACCGCGCACAACCGTGGGTCTCACGCTGACACCCTTCTTTCCGCGCCTCCCTGCAGCCTACACACAGCACTTGCGGGAGATGGCCTTCTGGGACCCCGCGATACCTGCGCAGTACCTCAACCCGGGCCCGCGCTGGGGGTGCGTGCAGTGGAGGGACAGGCAAATCCGTGGCAAGGAGTTCGGTGAGCTGAGGGGATGGGAACAGGCGGGAAGCAGGGGGCAGTGCTGCACGGGTCATTCCACTCTTGGCGGCAGAAGCAGGGGGATCTCTTAGGCCCGGAGGCAGTCTGGGCTAGCTAGTGTCAAGAAAACAAAAGACAAGAGAAGGACTAGGCCGGTAATGGGCAGAGGTGCGGGAGCGCAGGATGGACGTGGCCTGGTAGGCTCGGCCAGCACATGGATTGGGGAGCCCCAGCACTCAGAGCTTGTCTGGTCCTGTCCGCAGTGGTCACCAGGAACCAGTTCGGGGCAGAGCTACCCTGGCAGTCTGATTATGTGCCACACCTGTCGCCGCCACAGCGGCCGCGCTTCACCGCGCAGGACTTCAGACAGCGGGGCCTGGAGCGCCCCTGCCCAGCCACCGGACAGCCGCCCCCGGCCTTCACACCTGCGCTCTGATAAAGCCATGCTACTGACCCGGGTGTCCGTGTCCCTGTGAGCCGGGAAATCTCTCCCACGGGCAGCCAGGACATGTCTCCCCCTCCCTCCACAGCCTCTCTGCAGGTGGGTGCATCCATGTCAAAAGTGGGGCGGGGCATCCATGGGCCCCTAGGGCTCAGCAAGCTTGGCTGGTACCTCTACTCTTATGCCATGCCCTCTGACACCAAGCAGGTTTGGGGATCGGGGATCAGGGTGTCTGCTTGGTCCTTCATCACGTCGCCCTGGGGAGCCAGAGGTCAGGGCTGGTCTCCGGGGTCCCCTGAAATAAGGAGTGGGGTGGCATTGAGAAGGGCTTGTCCCAGGTCATACCCCACCTCCACCCAAAGCCCAGTGATGGAGACCCACTGGTGCAAATTCGGATGGGCCAGATGAGGAGGCTGCAGAGAGCCAGGGCCGCGGCCACACCCACGCCGCCTGTCACTACTGTCATCACCCAGTGGTAGAAGCCAACGCAGGCTTGGCAGCACAGCTCAGAGCTAGGGAACAGAGGGTGTCTGAGGGACATGGGAGGGAAGGGTCCAGCTGCCAGTCCCTGGGAATTGCTGCAGTGTCCCCTGAAACAGTCTCTGTGCCTCCCTTCTCAAGTTCCAGGAACCCTAGACACATACCCCCAATATGTACACATGCACACTTGCTCACAGTCCCCTGCAGCCTACAGCCCAGCCCCTGGTCCCTTGGCTCCTGCACAGACTCCTCAGTCCTGCCCCAGGGCCTTTGCACGGGCCCTGCAATGGTACAGAGGTTCCGGCACATGGGCCAGGTTCTCAGGGAGCCTCCCAGCTTCTTGTCTGACTCATAGACCCCATGCTCAACCCCACTTCTGCATTAGCAGTTATGGACACCGCTGCCATTGTCTTGGGCCAGCACAGGTGGCTGGGTGGCTGGGTGGCTGAGGAGTCCACACCGTGAGGTTTGAGTGGCTTTGTGTGCCCTGCAGACTGTGCCCTCCAGCACCTAGCTCAAAAGAAACTTGGTGTCTGCTAAATAAACAAACTGCCCAAAGGAAGGAAGTCTGAGGACCATGGACTCACGGACACGGATGCAGGCTCTGCACAGCCATGACTGCCAGCCCATTGGCAACCTTATCCGAAAAGCTCATAGCACCATACACGAAGGCTCCACTGTGCTGGGGGGACACACAGGAGGTTAGTGTCCAGGCCCAGGGTCCAAACTATGCCTCCAGGCTCCTCCCACCAGCCCTACCGTGTGTGGGCCAATAAGGTCAGCTGTCATGGCTAGGGAGGTGACAAGGATGGTGGCACAGCCTGCACCCAGCAGCACTGCGGCAGCATACACGGCCACGCCCAGATTATCTGCCAGGGCCACCCAAGCTGCGAAGGCCAGGATCACCAGCAGCCCTGTGAAGTAGGTCATCTAGGGAGGAAGGAGGCAAGGCCTGAGTCAGGCCCACATTGCTGGGCACCCTGTGCCAGACACTCGCCCTCTCTGGTCCTCAGCCCAGTAAAAGGCTCCATTAAGACTTGTCCTATTCTACACCCAAGACAGGCACTACTGGTCTTTGCCCAGAGCAGACATTACTAATCTTTTGTTCCACAGCCAGATCAGATCAGAAATTACGAATCGATTTCCCAGTCTGCATCAGGGTAGGCAGTCCAAACACTCCAGCCCACCAGGAGGAAGGAAGGAAGAGTTTGGAGGTGCGACCAGAGAGCCCAAGAAGCCTGGACTCTGGACTTCAGGCCACAGTCTGCCCTGGGGGGAACCCTACCCCTGCCCACCTCCCCAGCAGCACCTGTCACTCACATTCCTTCCTATGCGCCTGTTGACTGGCTTCATGAGGAAGGAGGAGAAGAAGCCACTCAAGTACATCACCAGGGGGATGGTGGCAATGAACTTCTGTGGAGGGAGAGGCAATGGTGGTCCAGAGGAGCATCTCAGCAGGGGACCCATCTCCCACTATCTCCACACACACCCACAACTCACCTTGGGCAAGCTGAGAGAATAAGTCAGGTACATGGCAATGTAGGTCTGAGACAGGTTCACAATGAGCCTTGTGGTCATGTACAGCATGCCTACCTGTGGGCAGATCAGCAAAGGGACAAGCCAGGGCTCAGTGGGAGACCCAGTGTACTTCCTCACACCAGTCAAGAATTTAGAAACAAGCTGAGGTCTCCCACAGTATTGATTCACTAAGTCAGAACGGCCAGCAGGCTGGGGCATGGGGGGGGGGGGGGGGGGGGGGGAGAGATCTGTGATTGGTAACATCTGCCCTGGCTGAGGAATGGAAAGCGATTGGTAATGTCTGTCCCAGTTGAAAGGTGGAGATGAAGATTTATGCCCACAAGGGAAATGGTAGGCTATTGGCAATGTCTGCCTTGGGTGGGAGGTGGGAAGTTTGCAATGTCTGTCCTGAGAGGTCAGTGGAGGAGTGATTAGTGATGTCTGTCCTGGGAGTGAAATGGAAATCAGTGACATCCACTCTGAGCACGGAACAGACCATGGAATAATAATGTATGGCCCAGTGGAGATTAATGTCTGCTCTGTATGTAAAATATAAGGTTGATTAGTAATGTCTGCTCTGGGTGTGACTGTGACACCCACTGGTAATGTCTGTCCTAGGTGGTTCTGGTTTCTTTGGTCCCCTCAGCCCCACAATGTACCTGATAGAAAGCTGGCTCCCGAAGCCAGTGTTTCCACAGCAGTGGTGACTGGGTCGAAGGAGCCACCAGGGGGCTGTGCTCATCAGGTTCAGTCCCTTGGTGCTGGGGCCAACGACCCTCTTTGGTACCCAAGTGGAAGAGCAGAGAGAAGATGGCTCCCACACCCACCACCAGCAGGGCCAGGTTCTGGGGAGGAGAGCAGGGATCAGCAATGGTTCTCCCAGACTCCAGGCCTCTGCGACTAGTGTGCAGCCCAGACTTACCCGGAACACGGGCACATCCTGGACTCCCAGCTGGTCACCCATATTGATGTCCTGCCCTCCCTGCGCAGAGCCCTGCAAGTGCAGCAGCAGCCAGGCCGCGCCATACACGGTGATGTTGGCGACCACAGTGAACGCATATCTACGTGAGGGTGAGGGCAGGGCTTAGCACACACAGAGTCCACAGACTTCATCTGGCACAGTGCAAGTGCTCAATAAATACTGTCGGTCAGCACACTAGAACACCATCCCCTAAAGTTTCAAGCTGGTGGCTGTAGTAGCCACACCCTCAGCCCACCCTGCCAGTGTCCTCCCCTGAGAGGTAGGCTACACAACAGAGGGGTCAAGTGACAGTTTGGTCAGCTGGAGTTCCTTTGAAGGGAGGCTGTCCCCGGAGGGTCCAGAATAGTCAGGCCACCTCAGGAAGCTGTTTTTAGGGTATACCCAGGATCACAGTCCATTCTGCCAGACTCAGAGAAGCCTGAAGTGCCTCATGTCCTATAGCTGCATTCTAGGCCGGGCACAGCAGTGCACAGTGGAGCACACTGTCACCTGGATGCTCTGGAGGCTGAGGCCAGAGGGCCAGCCTGGGCAAATTAGTAAGAAACTAATTCAAAATAGTTTTTAAAAAGATAAGCTGGTTGATGGTGGTGTGTGCCTTTAATCCCAGAACTCAGGAGGCAGAGACAGGCTAGCCTGGTCTACAGAATGAGTTCCAGGATAGCCAGGGCTACACAGAGAAACCCTGTTCCCACAAAACAGAACAACTCCCCCCCCAAAAAAACCAACAAAAAACAAAAAACAAGAAGGGAAAAAAAGTGCAGAGACACGTGTTTCTGTGTGGGTCACCTGGCACTCACTTGTTACAGAGCTGTAAATGATGACACACAGTTCCCAGGGGACACATGGCTAGGTCACTGTCCCCAACCCTGCTGTACCTGAGGGCTGTGAGTTCCACCTTCTCGTGCTCACTGGTCACCAGCTCTGGGATGAGACTCAGGTGGGCAATCTGAGTGGCAGCCCAGCCAAACTGGAAGACGACAACGAAGGGTCCATAGTACAGTAAGGCAGCCCATTCAGGCGTGGCTTCCCCACAGCCCAAGCACGGGCTGAAGATGAATGGGAAGGAGAGCAGGACACAGGCAGTGCCTGTGAAGGCAGAAGAGCAACACGGAGGGGTGAGGGGCAACCAAGGCCAGCAAACACAACAGAGGCAAGCCTCCACCCTCTGCCCAGATGGAGAACGGGAGTCATCCTGACACCTTAAGGACCTGTAACTAGGACAGGCAGAAAGGACAAGAATGGGGATCCCTTGATGTCCCTGAACTTGGGGTCACTCCCATCACATCTACTGCCTGCCCTATGCTCTCCTTCCCCAGCTGGGCAGGGAGGAGTTGGAACCCAGGATGCTCCTGGGCCCGGGGACAGAGTAGATCCTGTCACCATCCAGGACACACTGGGTGCCCCATCCTCCTCCATGGACTCAGAAAAAAATATATAATCAATGCAAGATCCTCCAGCATCCCATCATGCCCTGACCACCTGTCCTGTTCACCCCCTGCCTGGCACAGAAGCCTCCTCCAACAATCTGTCCTGCCCCAGGGCCTCTGCATAGCTGTGACCTCCAGCCCCAGGGCCTTTGCATGGCTGCCTCAGATGCACCCTCCCATCCCAGCAATCTCTTACCCTGAGGTGTCCACAGCCCCTGGGCTCCTCACACCCAGGACCTCCTTTGAGCTGTACTTGCCCACCAGACCTCAGGGTCCATGGGTGGGTGCATCCTAGGCAACCAGGCCAGGACTGGGGATACTGAGTCCCAGGTGGATTAATAACAGCAGTCTCTCTTCAGCTGAAGGGGGACATTATCACTATCTGGGGGAAGGCAATGGCACCACATAGCCCAGGCTTGCCCTTGAACTCCTGATTCTCCCGCCTCAGCCTCCCGAGTGCAGGGTTTATGGGGTACTGGGATGACGGCCAGGGCTCTGTGTGTGCTGTGAGCACTGTGTCCAACCCTTTCACACCTGTTTTAAGTGGATGAACTTGAGGCCCCAAGAGACACAGAACCCTGCAGTAAGGTCTCTGAGCCCTTGCCTGGTACTGGGCTTCCAACTTCCCTTTCCTGCCCAGAGGCACTTCACCACATAATATGCCTTGGATTGAGAAATGAAACCAACTCTCAGGAGGGGCGCAGGACAGATCTTCAGGGGCTGCCTCACGTGCTGTAAGACCTGTGGATTCTATCTCATGACCACACCACACCCTGCAGTTTCTGGCCCTAGTTAACCATTGGCCTAGTCAGGGTCATGCTCCACATGGCCTCTCTGGGCCTCAGTTAACCTGAGAGTTCTTGTCTGGTTCTGGGTGTCCTTTGGGACCCAAAATGGTGCTGCAAAGTGTTAATCCCAACATCCGGGAAGCAGGAGATCAGACTCTGAGGCCAACCTGGGCATTTCTTCAGTCTGTCCCACTGTGAATGGGCCCAGGCTCCAGGCCTGTGCAAAGTTAGGCTGGCCTGGCATCTCCTGGCAAACATAAGCCCTTCTGAGTATTTCTTTCCATTTTTGGAGACTGAGTCTCAGGAAGCAGCCACCCCCCTGCTTCAGCTTTTGAATATAGTGACAGGTGTGCAGGTTGGGCCTTGAAGCCCACACTAGGTTACTAGTTAGTACTCCTTCTCCATCCCCGAAGAAGGAATCTTCCTGGGTCCATAACCTTGAATAATCCTGAGAAACTAGAAATTCCAGACCTCAGGTTGTCGCTGGGCCACTGCTCTGTCTTATCATCAAGGGGCAAGCTGGCTCTGCAACCACTACCCCAGGCAAAGGGCCAGAGCCTTCCAGGAACCAGGCTGGAATTCTACAGGAAGCTGCTACAACCCCAGGGCCAACCTCTGCACTCTCTACACCAAATGACAGCTTATGGTGACTCCTCCACGCTGGGCCACCCTAGACGGGCCACAGGCACATGGGATGAAGTGGGTGAACAGAGGGAGGAGCACAGGACACAGGATGATAGTCAGGGAAGGGGGCTGGGGGATCAGAGCTGTAAGATGTAAGGCAGAGGGGACAGAATCCTGAAAAGCTAGAGGGAACAGGACCGGGCTACGGATGGCAGTCAGAGGAGAGAAGAGGATACAGGGTGACAGAGAGAGAGCAGACACAGTGACAGAAACGGGGAGATGGGACACAGGGTAACAGAGGGGAGGAGGGACACAGGATGACAGAGGGGAGGACTTCCACAGGGAGACAGCCACAGGGGAGGAATGACACAGGCGACAATCAGAGGGGAAGAATGACACAGGGCGACAGTCAAAGGGGAGGACGGACACAGGGTGACAGTCGGGGCGGGGAACGGCTCACCCGCTAGGTGCCAGGCCTTGCGGGGCCCGCAGCGCGCGCAGGAGGCGCGGTCGGCCTCGTAACCCACGAGCGGCGTGCAGAGCCCGTCGGCCACCTGGCCGAGCAGCAGCAGCAGCCCTGCGCCCCGAGAGCTGTACCCGCGCACGGAGTGCAGGAACAGCAGCAGGTAGGTGAACCACATGCCGGCGCACAGGTCGTTGAGGAAGTGGCCGACAGCAAAGCTCAGCCGCGCGGCGAGAGACAGCGTCCGCGGCGGCCCTGGGCCTGCGACGCCCGACTGAGGCGACATCGCGGCCGCAGACCCCACAGTGCCGCACTGCCGCCCCACACCACCCGCGCGGCTACACGGCAGCCGCTCCCTGGAGCCGCCTCAACGGGGCGGAGCCTCGGAGCAACGGCCACACTCGCCAACCGGAATCGCGCATCTCGGCCTGGCGTCCAATCATAAGGAGGGGGCGTGGCCTCGGCCCACTGCACTCCCGCGGCCCTAACGCCGCCTTCACAGACTCCGGCTTTGATATCGCAATTCGTTTCTGTTTTATTTTCTTCGTGTTTTAATGTCTTTGATAAAAACAACAACAAAAGCTTTGTTCGTTTCTTTCTGTAACAAAAGGGTGTCTTGTAGCCCAGTCTGGCTTACTTTGAACTCCCCATCGTCCTGCCTCCACCTCCACCTCCACCGTGCCTCCACCGAATTTATCTTTTCATAACCCGAAAGCTTCTTCTTTTCAGACAGAGTCTCCTGTAGCTCAAGCCAGCCTCAAGCTCAGTACGCAGCTGAAGATGACCTTAAATTCCTGATCCTTCTGCCTCCCTTTCGGAACACCTTGGGTGTGGGGTTGCATCCACAAGTCACTACTTTGATCTTTCTGTTTCGAGACAGGGTCCCACTACCTATCCAGGCTAGCCCTGAAGACCCTCTACAACCTAGGCTGGCCTTGAAATCTCAGTCCTCCAACCTCAGCCTCGAGGGTTGATGGGATTTCAGGCCTGATGCATCAGACCTGGCTTAGCGAAGGGAGCCGCCGAGATGTCTGCCACCCATCCACACTCTGCCTTGGACCCCCGACTACCCTGCAGCTGGAGGCTGGTGCACACACCAGCGCTCCCCGCAGAAGGGGCCAGAATGAGAACACACCAGGGTGATCTCATAAAATTCCAGACATACATAGTGAGGCACTTAGAGGACATATTAGTGCTAATTAATTATAAATTACGGATAATAGCTGGGCAGAACATCAAAATACAGACTAGTCTTTAATGAGGGCTGCTGGTGCCAGGAGTCCCACGTGGCAGACGCCTGGGTTTCATGTTTCACTCGTACTTACTGGGTGGTTCTGCGGAACACACTCAGAGAAAGGGGAAGCCAGGCCTCTGTTGGCCTGGTGACTCAGAGACACAGGTGCCTCATACCCCCACATGATTCCAGACCCAGATCATGGGACCTCAGTGGGACAAGTGTCCTCCTACCCCCTTCTCCTGACATTTTATTATTTTTCCTTCCCCCAGGCTGACCTCAAACTCAGCTCTGTAACTGAGGCTGAACTCCTGATCCTGTTGCTCCCACCTCCTGAGTACTGAACGACAGGCCTTCGACAAAGCCTCTTGATGGTGGGGTTATCTGTCCATATCACCGTACACCTTCCTCCAGGGGCATTCGGAGATGTGCAGACTGGTTCTGAACCCCTAAGTCCCAAACGGACTGGTTTATCCTTTGCCTAACAGCCAGCTGTGCTCTCAGCAATATGTGTGACCCAGCTGTGGTGGCCATTTCTTCAGTCCCAGCATTCTAGAGGCAGAGGCAGGAGGATCTCTAAGTTTGAGAGCAACCTGCTCTACATAGTGATTTTCAGGACAGCCAGAGCTACATACTAAGACCCTGTCTCAAATTAAATAAATATACACAGACTTCTACCCCAGCTCTAGGAGGTGGAGGCAGAAGGCTCTGGTTCTGATCCAGCCCTGGGCTGCACCACAGGAGGGATGTCCCAGGCTGCTCTGGGGAGGAGGCCTGGCCTGGGCTAGACAGCAGATAACTGGCAACTCGTGGCTCTTGGCCTAAGGGGATTAAAAGATAGGAAGAGATAGGAGAGATTGGAGTGATTTTTTTTCACACACCCCCCCCCAAGCATGTAATCTCAGTGCTTGACCCAAACTTCACACATGTGGTAAGAGAGGCTCTGGGCCAAGTCACTGCTGGAGGGCAAGAAGCTGAGCAGACACAGGTCTGAGATTGACAGCCCTGAGTGACTGCTTAACTTCCGGCTGGCCCTGCCTGGGTTTTAACTTCTAGCTGTCCCCACCCACTCAGTGGCCTCCTCCATCTGCTGACAAGGTCTCTTGTAGCTCAGGTTGACCTCAACTCCTGCTGGAGCCCAGGAGCTCTGGAGCCTCCAATCTTAGCCACCAGCTCCCATTCTTTCAGATGCTAGGGACAGAACCCAAGACAAGTTGTGACAATTTCTACCTCCTGAGCTATGGCTACAGACTCGGTGTATTTTACTTTTTAAACAGGGTTTCACATAGCCTAGGCTGTCTGGTTATTCTCTTCATAATCTCTTCATAATAAACTAACTCTTCCTCCTCCCCCCCCCCCCCCCCGAGCTAAGATGGCAGGCCTGGGACAATGTACACAGCTTCTAGCAGCCTCCTGGAACTGAGAGTCAGCAGCAACCAACAGGGTGTCTCTTCATTTCTGGCCCTTTGGATTCACTTCAGGTTCCTACTTCCCAAGACTATTCCACCTCCTCCCTTGTGCTTCCCCAGTTGGAGATGTCACCAGGAATCTGTGGTTCCAGGCCAGGTTGAAAACTGAATGTCACAATGAGGACACTGAGGAGCCATGGAAGGTTTGAGAGCCTTCAAGGTCAGGAAGGATCAAAGCTGGACCAGCAGGATGTTAGTTAGATCTCTGGCCAGGGGAGACTGGAAACAATGCCAGATAAAAAGCCCAACAGAGGGGGATGGTTCTGTTTAACCTCATGAGTGGAAGGGATGTGTGCCCCTGGAAAGGCTTTGGGATCGGGTAAAGGTCAGAAAAGACAAGTTAAGAGGAAGGTTGGCAGGAAGGAATCAGCACCCAGACCCTCAGGGTAGGAGTCCAGATAGATCCTGACAGCCTTTGATGTCCCTCCAGCGACAGCTTTGGATATCCCTCCAGCAACCCAGGACACTAAGCCACCCATCTATGGGGCATCGAATTTCCTGGTGACTAAAGTCCAGCCTCAGGGGTGGGGGCTGCTTTGATGCGGGTTCCGACTTGCTGATGGGAGCAAGGCTTTGCTGAATTTTCTCAGATCTCAGGATGGCTGGAGGGGAAAGAAGCATTAGTTTTTCTCACTGTTCAATAAGACAGAGAGCCTCCTGGGACTGAGAATGCTCTGGGCTTGGTGTGGCAACAAAATTTTTACATTTTAACTTAATTTAGCTTTTTTCCCCTAGTTTTTCTTTTTTCTTTTCTTTTTTCTTTTTTTTTTTGGGGGGGGGGCAGTTTCGAGACAGGGTCTCTCTGTAGCCCTGGCTGTCCTGGAACCCTCTCTGTGGACCAGGCTGGCCTTGAACTCACAGAGATCCACCTGCCTCTGCCTCCAGAGTGCTGGGATTAAAGGCGTGCAGCATCACTCCAGGTTTTAAGAAGCCATTTGGGGTTTGGGGGGATAAACTGGTAGGGATGAGATACAGGGCCTGGGGCTTGCAAGACAGACACTCCGCCACTGAGCTCTGTTCCCATACAGCACAACTATAAGTTTAACTGGAGGGTGAGGCTGGAGGACTGCAAGCTCAACTGCAGCCTGGGCAGCTTAGTGAGACCCTGAATCAAAATTTTAAAAAGATCTAGGGCAGGGCCTAGTGGAGTTCACCCTAATCCCTACACTGTAGAAAGGCAGGAGGATCTCTGTGAGTGAGAGGCTAGCCTGGACTACAGATCTGCAGGACAGTCAGGGCTACACAGAGAAACCCTGTGTCATATAACAAAACAAAACACAAAAACAAAATTTAAAAAAGAAAAAAAAGTGAGGGCTGGGACCCTGGTCATTGGAAGTGGAGCCCTGCCTAGTATCCCCCCAAGAGAGGGCTGGGGCGTGGTCAGAGATAGAAAGCCTGCCCAGTCTCACTCAGTAATCCCTGGCTGTCCTGGAACTCACTCTGTAGACCATACTGGCGCGAACTCCCGGAGATCCATCTGCCTCTGCCTCTCGAGTGCTGGGAATAATGGCTTGTGCCACCACCTCCTGGCTTCTGTCTTTTTATTTATTTAAATTGTTTTTGAGAGGCTCTCACTATGTAGCATAGGGGGGACTGGAACTTACAGAGACCCTCTGCTTCTGCCTCCTGAGTGCTGGCGTTAAAGGCAGGTGACACCACACCAAGCTCACAGCCAGTGATGAAGGCTGAGACTGTGCAGGGTGCAATTGCCAGGCTGCTCCCTTCCTGGACCATCTGTTGAAACCTTTGATCTGTGACTCGGTCCTCGCAGCCGCCTGTCACTGTTCTACCCAAATGTACATCTCTGCTGTAACAGGAAGCCCAAGTTTGATCAAGCCCAACCTTATCTAAGAAGCTTTATCTGCAGTGTCACCTGCTTGAGAGGAGAGGCTCAGAATCTCCCAGCCTGTGAGTTTGGGGGGTCACTTGCACCTGTCATTAAGGCAGATATAAACACAAGCTTATGTGTAAGCATGTGTATGGTCCCATAAAAACATGCCAACATCACCATGCGTCTAATGAGTCACCTACATTGTCATCTGACCAACATTACTCCATTAACAAGGTTTCAGTTTACAACAGTATGAGAGTACTGGGCCCAAGACCGCAGTGCATGATGGGAACCCCGGAAAATGCCCCCAGCCCTTCCCAGGGGATTATGGGCGTGGCTCCACTCTGAGCACGCCCCTAGCCCTTAGCGTAGCTAAGAGTGGAACAGCAGCAGGTTTTATTTAACCACTGAGCAGTATCTTCAAGCATTTCTTCTTTTTCTTTTTTCCTTTTTTTCCGAGACAGGGTTTCTCTGTGTAGCCCTGACTTTCTTCTTAAATAAGACTTATTTATTATTTCATGTTCCCTGCATGTAAGCCTGTGTACCCGTGTGCTTGCCTAATGCTCAAAAAGGTAAAAAGAGGTCTCCTGGACTGGAGTTATAGTTTTTAGCAGACAAATGGGTGCTGGGAATCGAATCCAGGTTCTCTGCAAGAGAAACAGGCACTCTCAACCACAGAGTCAACTCTCCAGTCCTCTTCAGTTTCTCTTTTACTGTGGAATGTTACAGACTAGAGTAAAATCACATTTGGCAGTCGAGATGTGTGGTGTACTGTCTCTTCTATTTGAATAATGCGGATAAAACTCAAGTTGTTGAAACCCAACAGCTCTGGAAACCCCTTTGCTTGCTGAGCCATCTTGTCAGAAATGCTTTTTTTTTTTTAAAAATGCTCCCAGCCTAGCTTCTATCCTAGATCTAGGAGTTAGCCTCCCAACCTGTTACTCTTCCTATGGCTCAATGTACCCCTTGGTCAGAGAGTAAAATCAAGGCTCCACGGGAAAGAAAATCAGTGACTGGTGGTCAGGGTATACACAGACCATTTCCCCAGTCTTCCGTTTATAAACCATACGTTCATTTATTTAAATCTTGGGGGGGGTGTTGCATATGTTACAGCACACGGTGGAGTTCAGAAGACAACTTGCTGGAAAACCATTCACACTTTCCACTTTGTGGTTTCCGTATGCAAGTCGTCCACTAGGTGGCAAGTACCTTCAAAGTGCTGTGCCATCTCACCAGACCCGTTTTTTTTTTTTTTTCAACGTAGGAAGCAAAAATATGCCTTGCCCTAATGCGGGGGTGGGGGGGTGCCTCCTTGGAACTTAACTCCTTCCTCAGAAGCCTCCTAAAACGCTTCCTCCGCCGCCGCCGTCCCCGGTCTCCATCTCCACACCCTAGCTCCCACGTCAGGATGGGGACTACTGGCCCTTTAAGAAGCTCCGCCCCACAGAACGCCGCCAATCGCCTCCGATTGGTCCCGAGCGCAGCCGAACTTGACGCACCCGCCCGCAACCTGCCCGACGCACCTCCAGCGCGGCTCCTCAGATCTTCAGCCAATCACCGCCAGGCGCGCCGAGACTAATCTGCATGACCCCGCCCCTCACTGAGTCTTCAGCCATTTGGAGCACTAAGCTTAGGTTAATTAGCATGAGGGCGGGGCGGAGAGGGCGCTTGGTTGGAGCGTCGCCGCATCCCAGGTCCCGGGAAAGTTTTTTCAGAGGTGAAAAGAGCCGGGAAGTCGGGGCCTGCGCGGGGCGGGGGCTGCGGGGCGCGGCCTCCGGGACTCGATCTCGCAACAAAGGATCGCGGGGCCTCCCGCCCGAGGACCTCCCCGCCCGGGGATCCACCTCCCCCGCCCGGGCCCCCCGGGGCCGGCCTGCGGTTCCCATCAGGGTGGCAGGCAGGACCCCTGACCTTTGCCGGCTTCTGTTCCAGGTCCCGCCCGGAGTGGCCATGTCCCACGGTCCCCGGCAGCCAGGCGCAGCCACCGCGTGAGTGCGCCTTCCCCAGCCTGTCCCGACCCTGGATATTCCCTGTACCCATCGTCGGGTACCCCTGGAAATGCCTGTGTCCACTTCGAGTACCACTGGTTATGCCCCGTCTCCACCCCGGGTACTCCTGGACATATCCTGTCCCACATCCCTGGGAACCCCTGAACTTTCCACGTGTCCACCCTCGGGTACCCCTAAACACGCCATGTCCACGCTGGGACCTCTGGACATGCCTTGTCCCATCCTCAAATACCTCTGCGTACCCCTGTTTTGGGAACCCCTGGTCCTGTCCTGTCCTTGTTCCATAGCTACCTTATCCCCACTACTGGGACTTCTGACCATGTCCTGTCACTCTTCGGGGATTTCTGTACTCCCCATAGAATTGCCTAAGTTCTTCCTCACTATCTCATCTTCCACCCAGGCTCCAGGACCACCTCACCTCATCTCCCGTCCCCACCTCAAAATCCTTGAACTGTCCCCACCCCGCAGTGGTCTATTGTGACCCTGGGTCCCCGCCCCCTTTCCCGGGCTCATGCGTGCTCCCACATACTTCTGTGATCTCTAGTTACAAGAAGGGAATGGGTAGGTATGGGGAAATGATTCTGGCAATGAATGATGACTCTGGTTTCCCATGTCCCCAAGACCTGCGGGAGGCAAGACTCAGGGCCATCACGGGGCCTTTGTAGTGGCTGTCAAGCAGGAGCGCAGCGAGGGTCCCCGTGCCGGAGAGAAGGGACCCCAGGAGGAGGAGGTGAGTTCCATCTGAAAAGCCTGGCCCCTGGCTCAGCAACACAGACCTCACAAGACACACGGTATAAGACCCTCCCACTGCTTAGTAAGAGGCCACGCCCCAGACTATCCTGTCAGTATCTTCAGCCCTACCCCTAGGAGTTCTGACCCTTGACCTGCCGGTCCTACCACTATGCTAGGCCCTGCCCGCATGCCCCAGAACTCCGCCCCCACTTCCCAGAGCCCCTCCCAAGGACACAGCCCCCTCCTGCAGCCAGTGAAGAAGAGAGGCTGGCCCAAAGGCAAGAAAAGAAAGAAGATTCTCCCAAATGGACCCAAGGCCCCAGTCACAGGCTATGTTCGCTTCCTGAACGAGAGACGGGAGCAGATTCGCACCCGCCACCCGGACCTTCCCTTCCCGGAGATTACCAAGATGTTGGGCGCCGAGTGGAGCAAGCTGCAGCCGGCAGAGAAGCAGGTAGAGACCAGAGAAGGGGTTGGCAGAAACAAGAGGGTCCCAGGTCTTCCGGCTAGCAAGGCAAGCCTCATCGGTGATCTTTGGGTTCAGTGAGAGACCCTGGCTCAAAGAACAAGGTGGAGAGTGAGTCAGATGGATAGACTTGGAGAATGGATGCGCTCTCTAAGGGTGTGAGGGAGAGATCAAGGCAAGGTGAGGGTTATCAACACATCGGTGTAAGGGGAGCTGGGTACCTGGGCCAGGCCACCCCTGTGTGTCTGCCTTCGTTTGGGCTGGCCCTAGTTTGTGGGTGCTGCCCCCCTCCCAGCGGTACCTGGATGAGGCGGAGAAGGAGAAGCAGCAGTACTTGAGGGAGCTGTGGGCATACCAGCAATCAGAGGCCTACAAGGTCTGCACAGAGAAGATCCAAGAAAACAAAATAAAAAAAGGTGAGTGAGCTGGGCAGTGGTGTCACACACCTTTAATGCAGCACTTGGGAGGCAGAGACAGGTGGATTTCTGAGTTCGAGGCCAGCCTGGTCTACAGAGTGAGTTCCAGGACAGCCAGGGCTACACAGAGAAACCCTGTCTCAAAAAACAAACAAACAAACAAAAAACAAAAACCCAACAACAACAAAAAGAAAGGTGATGGGCCCAAACTCCAATGGGCATAGCATAAAGGTTTACATGGGGCAATAGGTGGGGACTCTGGACTGGGAGGGTCCCCAGAGTCCTGGCTGACCTTCCTTCCTCCTTCCCCACCAGAGGACTCCAGCTCTGGGCTCATGAACACCCTCCTGAATGGGCACAAGGTAAGGGCCTCTCTGTCCAGAATTACTTAGGGGAGAAGATGCTGATGTTTCTAGACATACACACCCACCCCCCAAAATTAGTGTGCTCCATAGATAAAGGCAAGACCACTGTGGAGACACAGCAAATCCGTGGTGGGGCATAGCTTAGTGAAGTCGCAGGACCAGGGTTCCACCACCACCACTGACACACACACACACACACACACACACTTGAAGATTCTTTCATTTAAAAGAGGGCCTCATGTATAGAGTGCTGACCTGGCATGCAGGAAGCTGGGGACTCTAGAGTTAGGAACACTCACTGCTACTGCAGAGGACCAAGGTTCAGTTCCCAGCACCCCCTTGGCTGTGAGCACAGCCACCTCTAACTCAGTTCTGGGGGATCTGCTACCCTCTGGCCTCTGTGGATACTGCATGCCCATGGGAAACACACACACAGTAAAAACAAAGGAAATAAAAGCAGGTTGAGTGTTCCAGGAGACCCAAGCTCCAGAGATGAGGGTCCCCAGCAAACTCACTGCCATGTCCCAGGGTGTGGACTGCGATGGCTTTTCCACCTTTGATGTTCCCATCTTTACTGAAGAGTTTTTGGACCAAAACAAAGGTGAGATTTTAGCAGGTGCTGGTGTCCTGGTAGGAGGAAGAGTGGAAATAAGAATGAGGGCTGGAGTCAGGACTGAGGTTCCAGGGGCCCCGGATGGAGGAGGGATGAGGTCAAGGATGGATGGGGAATAGAGGGAAGATGGGACCTGGCTGGAGACGGTGGGGTGGGGGTAGGGTTAGGAATGGAAGGAGAAAAGGTCAGGGCTGGGGTCAAGGATTGTGGGCGGATAGGATCAGGGCTGAAGCGAGATGACGTCAGTGGTAAGGCCAGGGATGGGTCGGGATGAGGCCAGAGATGAAGTGGGTCTATAGCACTCCACGACCAGTATGGTGGGGAGGCAGCCCGGGGATCTGACTCCTGTCCCGCAGCACGCGAGGCAGAGCTGCGGCGCCTGAGGAAGATGAACGTGGCCTTCGAGGAGCAGAATGCGGTGCTGCAGCGCCACACGCAGAGCATGAACAGCGCGCGTGAGCGTCTGGAGCAGGAGCTGGCGCTGGAGGAGCGACGCACGCTGGCGCTACAGCAGCAACTGCAGGCCGTGAGGCAGGCGCTCACCGCTAGCTTCGCCTCCCTGCCGGTTCCCGGTGCGATGCCCAGCCCCGCCCACACAACTTCCCTGTTAGGCCCCGCCCCAATGCTGCGCCAGGCTCCGCCCCCACCCAGTGTCCGTCCCATCTACAGGACACAACGCCCCTTCTCTACATGTTCGGACCCGCCCCCTCGCAAGGCCAATTCCCTGGTCCCGCCCAGCTCTTGGCCTCGGGCCAGCCCCTCACTAACCCGCTGACCCGCAGGCACCGGGGAGACGCCGACGCTCGGAACGCTGGACTTTTACATGGCACGGCTTCACGGAGCCATCGAGCGAGACCCCGCACAGCACGAGAGGCTGATCGCGCGCGTCAAGGAAATCCTGGCGCGGGTAGCCAGGTGCGGGGTGCGGGAGAGGAAGAGCAGTGTGAAGGGAGAGCATGGCTCTGCTCCAGGTCTTCATCGCCCCCTCTGTCCCACAGCGAGCACTTGTGACAGGCCTCTTGGATCAGGAGACGCCCCTCCCCACCCGCCCAGAAAGAAGCTGCACCTTGGGGTCTCTAGACCCCCCTCAACCGCATCCCTTTAGCTTCGAACCCCATCCCAGGTTGCAGGGCACGGGAGACCTGCCTGCCTCGCAGGGAAGATCACACTACAGTGGGTCAGGAAGAGAGGAGCAATGCCGCCAGACTCTGATACCCCACTCCACCCCTGGTGCAGAGCAGGACCCCAGGTCACTCACCTAACAGCCAGGGACCCACTTCGCAGGCGCTGGCTAACCTGGCAGAGCCAGGGTAGGGGTGGGGCAGTCCAACAGCCTCCCCCAACTCCCGCCTTTCACTCAATCTGGATGTCTAAATAAGTGTTGAATAAAAACAAATGGATTTTCACTCAAGTTAATATTTGTGGTTTTGGAGGAGTGGGCCCAGCCTGTTCATGATTCCCCTGCTGCAGTGACTTGGCCTGCCCTCCTACCTCTGGTGAGGATCTCAGAACCTTCACTACACGGTTGTCAGGTGGGGAAACTGAGGCAGAGTTGGGCTGGGGTCCCTCATCATCCTGTCGGTTTTGAGAGTCCTCTGCTGGTTCAGGGACAGGCTGGACATTCAGTTCACCCAACCGAGTCCCCAGACTGGAGAGTCTACCTTATAAATTTTACTGCTTTAGCTGGGTGGTAGCCCCACTTTTAGTCACAGCAATAGGGAGGCAGAGGCAGGATTATCTCCATGAATTTGAGGCCAGCCTGGGTTACAGAGTGAATTCCAGGACAGCCAGGGCTACACATAGAGACCCTGTCTTAAAACAAACAAACAAAACAACAATAACCAGGCCACACCCCAGAGTTCTCCAGCCATCAGCTCGATCTAGTTTTGGAACATTCCTCATGACTGCCATGCCTTCTCTGTGCTGTCTCCAGCCCTCCCACACCCACCACCCACTTCACATCCTTGGACATTTCCCATCATAAAGGTGTGACTTTTTATGCCCGGTTCTCTCAGTGAACACCTTTGACACTGTGGGGCATGTCCTCTTCACAGCTGAGTAATATTCTATGTGCACCAGGTTGTGGTGAGTCACTCTGGTGTGACAGCTGGTGCCTGTCTGCTTCCTGTTCTACCATCCATGTCGACCCCCCCCCCCCAAGGCAGGAGCTGCTGGATGTGGCAGATAACTGTCGGGGATACCTCTGGCTCAGACTTGAAAGAGCCCTGCCAGGGGACTCTGTTAATTAATGAGATAGAATATCTTTTAAAACTTCCCAATCCCACACACATATGCTGTGCCAATGAGTGTATCCCCCAGATGTGTTCCCACCCTCATACCAGAACCTCCAGGCATGACCTTATTAGGAATCGGGGTGATGGCAGTGTAATTAAACTCGAATGAGCTCATGTTGGGGCAGAGTAGGCGCTATGCCAACAGCGAGTGTCCTTTAGAGAAAAGGCCTGAGACTGGGCTTGAGACAACAGAGGCAGAAACTACATAACAGGCCTGTGGGCCAAGGATAGTCAAGGACTGGCAGAGTTGAGGACAGCTTCCCACAGCCCGGGGGTGGGGGGGTGGGGGGGGGAACTGATGCCAGACCTCCACTTATTGTTTTGGGACAATGTCTCATGTAGCCAAGGTTAGCCTGGAATTCACTGTGTAGTTAAGGATGACCTTGATCCTCCTGCCTCCACTTTCCAGCACTAGGTGTCCCCATGCCCAGACACACTCTCTCTGTCTCTCTCTCTGTCTCTCTGTGTGTGTGTCTCTCTCCCCCTTCCCCTCCCCCCTCTCTGAATGCTCTATCTGCGTGTACACTTGCATGCCAGAAGAGGGCATCAGATCCCATGATAGATAGCAGTGAGTCACCAGCCAGTGCTCTTAACCGCTGAACCTGCTAAACCACCCCTCCAGCTCCTGAAGCCACTGAACCACCCCTCCAGCTCCCACTGTTCTCTTTTAAGCCACCTACTGTGTGGCACTCTGTTGTGGGAATCTAGAAGACACACACAACCCCAGATGTCCACTGACCCCTGCACCTCACTTCACCCACCACATACCTGGGGATCCCTGGAAAAGTAGCATTTTACAATAGTTTAGTCTTAATTTCTTAAAAATTGTTTTGGTGGGGAGAGTGGGGTGGGTTGAGACAGGGTTTCTCTGTGTAGCACTGGCTGTCCTGGAACTCACTCTGTAGACTGGGCTAGCCTTGAACTCAGAGATACACCTGCCTCTGCCTCCCCAGTGGTTAGACTAAAGGTGTTCACCCTCACTGCCTGGCCAACAAATAATTATTTTTCCAGGGGTAGTGCAACTTTAATTCTATCACTGGGGAATCTGAGGCCAGAGCATCAGGAGGAGACTAGGGTCACCCTTGGGTACATAGTGAGTTCCAGGCCAACCTGGGCTACATAAGATTCTGTCTTAAAAACAAAACAAAAATTATTAAGGGAGAGATTTGGAGGTAGGGGCAGCAGGTGGTCTTCAAAATAAACAAGTGAGCAAGAACTCACTGGGAGCTCTGGGTACTGAGCCTCAGAGGAGAATCCAGCTTATGCAAGAGCTCTGGGGCAGGGCAAGGAGGGAGGCCAGATAGACAGAGGGACACGGGAATTCACAGGCAGGGCCGGGGGCTGCGGGAAGGCCTCTGACGTAGGCGGTGGGTTGTGCGTGGAGCAGAGGAGGGAGAGGGGGAGGACGGGAGGCCAAGACTGGACGTGGCCTGTTGTTCGCGGGTCCCCGGGGAGGGCGCGGCTGGCCCTAGCGGGCGGTTTCACCTTCCCCCGGGCGGCTCGGGTTCCCGGATCCGCTTACGCCCGGCTCGGCTGTCGTTGGCCCCGGGCGGGAGGCGCAAGACGCGGCGGACCCCGCACGCCATGGACAGTGCTGCACCCCGAGAGCCCGGGGCCACCGAGCCCTCCGCCCGCGCACGCCCGCGCCTAGTGTTCCGCACTCAGCTGGCGCATGGCAGCCCGACCGGCAGGATCGAAGGCTTCACCAACGTCCGCGAGCTCTACGCCAAGATCGCCGAGGCCTTCGGCATCGCGCCTACCGAGGTGAGGGCGGACCAAGACACCCCAGGACCCAGTCTGTACGCCACCCGAAAGACCGGACCAGAACCTGGGGATGGGGTTCCCATATCCACCGAGGACCCGACCCAGCCGTCAGGAGCCCATGAATGGCTGATGGGTGGGAATCAGCTCAGTGGGTAAAGTTGGCACCTAGGGTTTGGAAAGCCAAGTTCCATCCCTGGCACAGGATAAAGCTGGCGTAGTGATGTAAAGCATGTTATCCCAATACTGGGAAGGTGGAGGCAGGAGAACTGGAAGTTCAAAGTTGGTCATCCTCAGATACATAGTAAACTAGAGGGTCAGCCTGAGGTACACAAGGCCTTATATGAAATAAAATCACTTTTAGTTTCTTTAATTTAATTATTTCTATTATTCCCTTTTAGTTGTTTTTCTTTCTTTTAATTTTGTTTTTCTGAGACAGGGTCTCACCATGTAGCCCTAGCTGCTCTGTAGACCAGTCTGGCTTCAAATTCAGAAATCAACCTGCCTCAGCCTCTAGAGTGCTGGGATTAAAGGTGTGGGCCACCGCTTAGTATGGGTTTGATTTATTATATGTGGGGCACCAGAGCACACGGCCGAGGTTGGCAACAGTTTGTAGGAGTCAGTACTCTCCTTCCACACTCAGACCCTGGGAACCAAACAGGCTGGCAGACTGGCCACAAGCCCCTTCCCAACACCAGCCATCTTGCCTGTTCTCCTTCCACTGTTTGTTCATTTAATTATAAAGATAATATCTCACTTTGTAGCTCAGGCTGGTCTGAAATTCACTCTGTAACGAAGCTGGCTTCTTACTTGTAGTAGTTCTCTTGCCTTGGCTTCCTAACTTCTGGGCTTACATTCCTGATCCAGGATGCTTGGTCTTTTTATTTTGGGGAAGCCTGAGACCCTCAGTCATCCTCTTGTCTCAGCCTCCTAAATGCTGGGATGACAGACCCAAAGCATACCCACAGTCTTGCCAACCCACTTGGCCACAGGTTAACAGTTGAAGTCTGGGGGCAGCTGCTGTCTCATGGGGGCCACAGGTGCTTCTGGACTCCAGGGGTCGCCCTCAGAGCCGGTCTACCTCAGAAGGGTGTGCACAGAATCGACTTTTTCCCCCCTTTCTTTCTTTCTTTCTTTCTTTCTTTTTTTTTTGGTTTTTCGAGACAGGGTTTCTCTGTGTAGCCCTGGCTGTCCTGGAACTCACTCTGTAGACCAGGCTGGCCTCAAGCTCAGAAATCCGCCTGCCTCTGCCTCCCAAGTGCTGGGATTAAAGGTGTGCGCCACCACTGCCCAGCACAGAATCGACTTTTGTCCATGGCTGAATCTGTGTCCCTCTCTTATCTAAACAGATCCTATTCTGCACCCTCAATAGTCACAAAGTGGACATGCAGAAGTTGCTGGGGGGACAGATTGGGCTAGAAGACTTCATCTTTGCGCATGTTCGTGGAGAGACCAAAGAAGTGGAGGTTACCAAAACGGAGGACGCTCTAGGACTGACTATCACAGACAACGGGGCTGGATATGCCTTCATCAAGGTGCCTGTGGGTGTGTGTGAACTGGGTGATTAATGGCCTTGTCTAGACCTAAGAAGACTCTAGTGACCCCAGGGAGGGTGGCCCAGGCAGATGACCTACAAGTGACTGTAATTTCCCACAGAGAATCAAGGAAGGCAGCATTATCAACAGGATTGAGGCAGTGTGCGTGGGGGATAGCATCGAGGCCATCAATGACCACTCTATCGTGGGCTGCCGGCACTATGAGGTGGCCAAAATGCTCCGGGAGCTGCCCAAGTCTCAGCCTTTCACCTTGCGTCTAGTACAGCCCCGGAGGGCCTTCGGTAAGGACTGCTGGGCCCAGGTTTGCTTCAGGGCAATGAGAAGCAGGGAATGGTATTGCGACACATATTCTCACAGCCCAAGCTGCCCTCAAACTCAATATGTACCCAAGGATGACCTTGAACTTCTTACCCTGGCCTGCTTTGCAATGACTTCTACACAGTGCTCCAGGGACCCTGGGATGAGAAAGGAGGGCTGCTTCAAGTTTCTCAAACTTGGCGATGTGTGCACCATATTGGGGTGCTGTCTGTGTAGTGCTGGGCAGTGTACTTACCTCCGATCACTCTTTATCAGAGCTCCTCACACACAGCTACACATATCCCCAGACATCACTCAGGGTCTCTTAGGGAAAGAATATATACACCCGGGGACTCTAGGGGGACTCCAACCCTGACCACACCCCAAGCCTCTCACTGGGGGATTCTAGGTGGGGGTTCTATGACTGACCTCGCCCCATCTCCTTCACTGAAGATCTAGGCGGGGCTCTGCCCTGACCACCCCCCAAGCACTCTCACTGGAAGCTTTTTTTTTTAGATTTATTTTTATTTACATGAGTACACTGCAGCTGTGTTCGGACACACACCAGAAGAGGGCATCGGATCCCACTATAGATCCACAATCATATGGCTGTGAGCCACCACATGGTCACTGGGAATTAAACTCAGGACCTCTGGAAGATCAGTCAGTGCTCTTAACCACTGAGCCATCTCTCCAGCCCCCTCACTGGAAGCTTTTAAGTGGGGCTTTACCCCAAACCACATCCCCCAGCCTCAAAGTCCTTCAACAGACCTCAGGAGATTAAGGCATGCCAACCTTGAGTTCAAGGTCAGCCTGGGTTACAGAGGAAGACCCTGTTTGCAAAAGAAAACAAACATGAAAAACAATCCACACAAAATAGAACACCGCTTGTCCCCTCCAGATATGATTGGCCAGAGGAGCAGGGGCAGCAAGTGTCCTGTGGAAGCTAAAGTGATCAGCGGGAGGGAGACCCTCCGCCTGCGCTCAGGGGGTGCTGCCACTGTGGAGAAGGCGGTGAGTGACTGTTGGGATGGTTGCGATTGACACCCTCTTGTCAAACCCACAGTGCTAATGGTGATCAGGCCTGTCATCCCAGCATTCAGGAAGGTGAGGCAGAAAGATAGTCACAAGTTCAAGGCTAGCCTGAGCCTCTGAGCAGAACCCTGTGTCAAAAAGATAAAGACCCTGTTCTCAGAGTTGAAGTTTCCCAGCTTGTGATGTGGGTACCAGCTGGGGAATGGGGCAACAGGAGCAGCTTCAGATCACAGAGGCCAAGGGATGCCACCAGTTCCTGGAGGAGAAGCGGGAGGGATCGATGTGACGTCTAACTTATTATTATTGGTTTTTTTGTTGTTGTTGTTTTTGCACTTGTGTGTATGCATACAGAGGTCAAAGGTTAATATCTGTGTCTTCCTTGCTCCTCACTTTAAGTTTTTAAGTGACATTTCTTTATTGTTTTATTATATTTTGCTTATGTATTTTGTGTGTGCATGTGTGGAAAAGCGGGTGGACAGGAGGGTGGAGGTCAGAGGATGCCTGAGGAGCAGGTCTCACTTCCCTCTTTACAAGCAGTCAAGAGCCTGAACCCAGGTCCTCATGCCTGTGAGGCGAGAGTCTCACAAAGCAGAGAGTCTTGAGAGTTGGAATTCTGTGTATTAACTGTACTAGGTAATGGGTGTCCTTGTGAGATTTTTCGTGTGTGTTCGAGTAGATCCATCACCCCTCTCATTTCCTTACCCCTCCTATCCAGACCTTCGCCTCCTCTCACCTCATTTTAATGACACATGGTTTTCCGTCAGGGTCTGACCATCGGCTACACCACTGAAGGTGTCTCTTATCCCTTTAGCTATCACTCCTGGGGGCGGGTCACCCAGCCCATCCTCACTATCAATCCGGAAGGCGTCACCCCTAGCAACCACAACCCAGTCAATTCTCAGAGGCAGGGTCCCACAGTCCCTACCCCTAGCAACCACTAATGGTCTATCAATCTTGGGGCGGAGCCTCCAGCCTGTCACTCACCCATTGGGCCATTTACCTGTCCGCAGCCCAGCGACGTGGAAGCGGCAGCGGCGCGCAGGGTGGACGACCTGCTGGAGAGCTACATGGGCATCCGAGACCCTGAGCTGGGTAAGCGGCGCGGGTAAGCGCGGGGTCGCTGGCACAGGAGGGTGGTGGTAGGTGGGAGCATGCGCCTGAGCTCACAGTCAGTCTGTCTGTCCTCCCTGTCCCTCCGTCTGCCTGTCCATCCCGTTTGCTTGTGCATCCTGTTCCTCTGTCCGTCCGGTCCTTTAGCGGCCGCGGTGGTGGAGACTGCTCGGAGCTCGGCGGGAGCCCAGGCCTTTGCACGCGGCCTGGACGCCGTTCTGGGCGAGTTCGCCTTTCCAGACGAGTTCGTGGTGGAGGTGTGGGCAGCCATCGGCGAGGCCCACGACGCTTGTGGCTAGCATGTGTGGGAGTCTCCAGTCCTGGGTCCAGCCCCCTACCCCAGCGCCACTCCAGAACCCAGGACAGCCCTGAGACATGGCCTGCCTCCAGAACCCAACCCAGTTCTGAGACCCAGGCCCACCCTGAGGCCCACCCTGGGTCTAGCACCCAGTTCAGCTCTGAGACCCAGCCGGAACCTCATCCCGGTTCTGGAACCCAGGTTAGCCCCAAAGCCCAGTCTGGTCCTAGAACCAATATTGAGGTCCAGCCCAGCTCTAAAATCCTACCCAGTTCTGTGACCCAGGCCCAGGCCCACCCTGAGGCTCAGCTTGGTTCTAGCACCCAGTCAGAATCCCAGCATGGTTCTGAAACACAGGTTAGCCCCAAGGCCAGGACCTGCTCTAGAACCAAAAGTGATGTCCTGCCCAGCTCTAGAACCCGACCCAGTTCTGTGACCAAGGCTGGGCCTGATTCTAGCACCCAGTTCAGCTCTGAGACCCAGGCCCACCCTGGGTCTAGCACCCAGTTCAGCTCTGAGACCCAGTCGGAATCCCTAGCCAGCTCTGAACTCCAGCCCTGCTCTAAAACCAAAACTGAAGCCCAGGGCAGCTCTAGAACCCAACCCAGTTCTGTGACCCAGGCCCACTCCAAGGCCCAGCTTGGTTCTATAACCCTGGTTGCCTCTAAAATCCAGCCAGCCTTTAGATGCCAGCCTAGTCCTGGGGTACAGTCTGACTCCAGAACACAGATAAGCCCCGAGGTTCAGGCTGGCTCTGGAACCCTGAGCAGCCCCAGGCTTGAGCCCTGTTCTAAAACTCATCCTGAATTTGACTGCCGACCCATCCCTAGAACCCAGGCTGGCTCTGAGGCTACACCCCATTCTGGAGCCCTTGCCCAGTTTAGAACCCAGGGCAGCCCTCAGGTCAACTTCTGCTCAGAGACCAAGTCCACTTCTAGAATACAGACTCAACCAGATAGGAAGCCATGCTCTAGAGCCCAGCCAGACACTGGGACCAACCCTGATGCTGCAGCCCAGGTCATGGCTGACCCTCAGCCTTCCAGAATGCAGCCAAGCCCTGCCCCACAACCACACTTTGTAACCAAGACAAATGTTAAGAGACAGCTGGGCTCAGAGCATCATCCCAGATGCCAGTCTCAAAAGCCATGTTCCAAGAGCCAGCCCAGGTATGAGACAGCAGACACCATGGCCTGGCCCTTCCCTGATACTTGGAGTGGTTCAGGAGGAACGGCTGGCTTGGGACCCCAAGCAAGATCTAGCAAGCCACTGACTGACAAACCGCAAGCAGGCTCGGGTAGCCAGCCATCTCCTACACATCAGCATAGTGCAGGCACCCAGAGTCATACTGCTGCCTGGTCCAAACTCAAACCTCAGTCCTGCTTCCAAGTACAGCTGCCTGCCAGCACCTCCCAACACCCTGCATCCCAAGCTAGCCCTGGTGATGAGTCCGACTCTGAGGCCCAGCCAGGGGGCAGGAGCAGGACTGCTTTGACAGCAGAACCCCACTCCCAAATGCTATGCACTCCCGAAACGAGGTCCAGCTCCGGGATGTCTCCGGGCACCGACCCCACCCCACCCAGAAGATGGTGTGCAGGTTCCAGGGCACAGTCCGACTCTGGGACCCAGACCTACTTCCAGGCCTGGCCTAGCTCTGGAGCTCATGTGGGTTGGACCAGACATCGAGGGTCCCAGCTACAGTCATTGGTAGAGAAGGAGCTCAGCTCCAGGTTTCTCTCTAGTTCTGGGGGCAGAAACCAGCACCTGGTGACAGCTGGAGTCAGCTGTGTCCCCCAGGAGGACACAGGACAGTGACTTGGCTCTGGAGCCCACTCGGCCTCAAAAACCCAATTCAGTCCTCAGGTTCGATCATGCGCTGGAGCTCAGCCCAGGGCTTCTAAGGATTCCAGTTCCAGAACCCGGCCAGGCCCCAGCCCCAACCCCAGCCCCAGCCCCAGCCCCGGAAGCCCGCCCCCTCCAGTCTAGAAACAGTCCATACCCACAGACCCCTGGCCTTGAGCCTATAAAGGAACCTGAGCCCCTGGCCCGACCTCAATCTCCAAGCCCACCAACCCCCAGAGCCCCCACCCCTGACCCAAGCAAGGTCGCTGGGCCTTGGCCTCAAGATGGAACCCAGGCCACAGTGGGCCCCAGGCCAGGCTCCCCACCCTCTCTACTGGACCCTGGGTCACCAGTCCCAAATACCCCCTAGAAGCCAGCCCTTTTTCTCAAGCCCCAACTGGGATGCCAGAAGCCCAGCCCCCACCACCACCATATGAGTCACTCCTAGACCCTTCCTCGGGTCTGGGTCCCTCCCCCACCCCAGCCTGTGACCTGACCAGCAGGATCATAGACACTGAGGCTTGGGTTTCAGGAGCCTGGCTGCGAACCCCAAACCCCCTGTAAGAGGATCCAGCCACAGAAGGCACGGGGGTGGGATGGGGTGGGAGGCTCCTGGAAGACCTTGGTGGGGAATAAAGGAGCCCGCACCTCCACAGCCACCAGTCTCCTCTTGACTGTGGTTTTCTTGGAGCTGTGGGGGAGGGAGGCGAATGGACACAGGGACACTTTGCACAGTGCCTGCTGTATACCTGACACTCCAGAGTCCGGGCATTTAACCATTTATTGAGCATGTGTATTGGACAGCCATGGGGAAAGGGGGCTCAGTAAACACTGGAGAGGTTGGTGACCCCAGACTGGGCTACAGGGACCACAGTGGGTTCTTCTAACACCCAAGGTTGGTAATCCTTGAGCCTGGAGGAAAGTGAAGCCCTGTGTCTCAGACTTGAATGTTGGCAAGGTGGGGAATGCCACCAGCACCCCAGGTTCAACCTATGTAACCCTAGATTCCTGCAAGGGGCCTCCCATATGTGACCCCAGCCTCCTAGCTGACAGAGAGTAGTCTGGGGAGAGGGCCAGGGAGGACCTCCCTAGCATCAAGGAGTTATCTTTGCAGTTCACAGGAGTCAGTCCCATGTTATAGCTCCATCCTTAGTCCACCAAGCACTCAGGCTCCTAGGACAGGGCACAGGTTGATGGCAGTCACCAAGGACCCCGGGTTTGAGTGGCACCATCCTTCAGGGTCCACTGAGCATGGCCTAGGCTGGGGGCGGGCTCGAGGACATAGCCTGGTGCTGTGAACTGAACCGTGGATGCAGGCGCCGGAGCACTGACCGGCGAAAGAGGATGTAGACCCAGGGGTCTAAGATCTGGTTCCATGTGGCCACACGCAAATAAATGAGCAGCTGGTGCTCTGTGGCCCGCAACATCTGCCCAGAGGGGCTCATGACAGGCAGTGTCTGCAGCAAGGTCCGCACGATGAAGACCTGCAGAAACAGAGTTGTACTGTATGACCTTAGAGCAGTGGGGCAGCCTCTGAGCTGCTACTGCTGCTGCTGGGCCCAGGAAGGAGTACAGGCTTTGAACTCACAGCCTACTTGGACTGAGGTTTAGAAAGTAAACTTGGACTTACTGAGGCATTGAGGCAGGAATCTACCCTAAGCCAGTCTCCAACATTCTCCTTTTTATTGACTTTTTTCCTTGAGACAGGATCTCACTGTGTAGACTGGGTTAGTCTTGAACTCACAGAGATCCTCCTGCCTCCACCTCTCGAGTGCTGGGATTAAAGGCGTGTGCCCCCATGCCTGGTGGTTTACATTTTATTTTAGACAGGGTCTAGCCAAGTTGCCCCAGCAGCTTGGGACAGACCTTAGCGCCTGGACCACACACCTATCTCCCAGAGGAAAGTCATCTTTGTGCTAGGGAGCCTGGGTACAGATGGCACACAATAAATGTTTTCTGAAGGAACAAGGCAAAAACAAAACAAAAAAACCCTGTGCCCATGTTAAAGTCCAACCAGCTGGGCTCCATCCTCTCAGGAGGACACTATACAAGCCTGGAGTCTGTGTGGTGCCAGAGGACACATCGACAGCAAGTCGTCCATCTATTCTGTCTAGAACACTTTCCCTAGAATTGTCTAGAGGGCAAACTCTTATTCATCCTTCAAAGCCCTACTTCAGAACATACAACCCCAGAAAGCTTTTCCTGTTACACACTGCAGATCCTAAAAGTCCCAAAGATCTGAACCCCAGGATTGCCCTTCTCCTGAGACACAACTAAAGAGGGTCCTCATGTTGTTGTGTGAGTGTGTGTGGGGGGTGTCCAATGTTGGGACTCACCAGCAAGGGCATCCAGCACACTGTGGCCACTACCATGATGCCCACGAGCTGAACCATCATCTCCACCTCAAAGTAGCGTGGGCGCTGTGTGGCCTCATGCGTGTGGTAGACTTTGCAGAGCGTGACCACACTCACAGTGTTGAGCAGGAGGGACAGCCCCACGGAGGCGCTGCCCAGGAGCGCGAACATGAGCCCGAAGGCCACGTCGCCGTGCTGTGCCCCGAGCGTCAAGAAACACCAGGAACCAGGATACTGCACACTGTAGCGGCCAAGTCCTAGCAGTGGCAGCAGCCCGAGAGCCCCCGCCGCCACCCACACCAGCCCCACGGTGGCCCAGGCGCGGCGCGACGTGGCCGCGGGTCGTGAGAAGGGCCGTGTGATGCCCACGAAGCGCTCAGCGGCCATGGCGGCCCCCAGGAGCAGGGGACACAGCCCGAAGAAGACCATGGCTACGCCCATGAAGTGGCACAGGCGGCAGCCGGGGTCAGTGGCTCGCCAGTCCAGCAAGGCGGCGTGCTGCGACGCCACGATGGCACCGGTGACTAGTAGCCCTAGGAAGTCCGTGAGGACGAGGCCACACAGCAGAGCGAGGAAGGAGGAGCGGGGTCCCGCGCCGGGCCGGGCCCCGGCCAGTGCACTCAGCGCCAGCAAGTTGGACCCCAGGCCCAGCGCGCAGAAGGACGCAGCAAACCATGGCGACGCGATGGCACGCCGCTCCTGCAGTGTGATGTTCACTGGGCGGAAGCAGGCCCCCAGCGAGGTGTCGTTGGGCCACATGGCTCCTCAACCTGATGTGGCGAGGGGGTCAGCACCCCATCAGACGCAGGTGGCCAGGACGTTCGGCTGGCACTGGCTCCAGCACACCTGGAAGACAAGGTGGGCTGGTCAGCCGGGCTCGAGCGCCTGCTGAGAACTCCTTCAGAGACTTCAATGCCACAGGAACAAAATCCCTTTTCTTTGAGGCAGCCTTTGACTGTCTGACCACTGTTCGTCCTGCAAACCCATGAAGTGTCCCAGCCCGGCCTAGAGCTCTAAGTAGTCTTGCCTTAATCTCCCGAGGAGCTGGAATGACAGAGATGTGTTCTGACACCCAGGTTGGAGTTCCAGTCCTTGTACTCACTGTGTGACCTCACTTTCCCCATCTGTCATCCATCTAACCCGTGAGGTTGTAGGGGCACTAGTTCTGGCCAGGGTTAGATACCTGCCCCGACACTTCCATTGGACTGGTGTGGGCTGTTCCTCCTTTCCCCTAATGTCACTTTTATAATAAGAAATGGACCCAGAAGTTCCTGGTCCATTTTGGGAATGAAAAATGTCAGCCCGATGGTGACGTGTTCCCGGGGAAGACTCCAGCAGAGACCGGTGTGGGCCGGGGTGGGTGGTGCAGGGACAAACATCACAGAACCGAGGATGGATATGGTCGTCTAAAAGTGAGACTATTCAACAACAAAATGTTTAGCAGCACCAAGAAGGCTGAGGCAGGAGGATTGTTACAAGTTTAAGGTACACAGGGAGATAGATAGATAGACAGACAGACAGACAGACACCAGACCAAGGCCAGAGGCCAGAGATAGGCAGTAGCATAATATCTGTTACTCAGTGTTCCCTGTGCAGCCCAGACTGGCAATTCATGCTGATCCTCCCTGCCTCAGATTCTTAGTGTGAACCATGTTTGGCCTTTTTTCTTAGTTTTTTTTTAAATTTACATCATTCATTTATGCACGGTGCTGTACAAGGATACACGTTCAGTCCAGTGCATCAGTGCATGTGGGGTCAGAGGACAACTTGGTGGGTGTTAGTTCTCACCTTTCACCACATGGGTCTTGGGAGGTTGAACTCAGATTGTCAGGCTTGGCTGCAATCACCTTTACCCACTGAGCCACATAACCAGCCCTTGGCTTTCTCTTTCTCCCTTTCCCTCCCACTGAGCTCCATGGTTTTTTTTTTTTTTTTTAGTTTTTCAAGACAGGGTTTCTCTGTGTAGCCCTGGCTGTCCTGGAGCTCACTCTGTAGACCAGGCTGGCCTCGAACTCAGAAATCTTCCTGCCTCTGCCTCCCAAGTGCTGGGATTAAACCTGTGCGCCACCACTGCCCGGTGAGCTCCAGGCTTTTAACAGTTGGTCACTCAGGATTCAGGATGCATCCTCTGTTCCTGTCCCCATATCCCCACAGAGAGCCTCAGTTTCTCCTCTGGTAAAGACAGCTGATGCTGAGGACAATTATTTCTTGCACGTACATCTGGCACACAGTAGGTATTTAATTTATGCAACCCAGAATGCTCCATGCAGGTATAAGCAGCCTAATAGGCATTGCTTCCATGTTCCCCTTACAAGGCATCACTCCAGGCCACTGCCTGGCAGGGCCTGCACTGTCTATAGGATCCAGGGGGGAAACAGGTTCAGGGATGAGGGCAGGGTGGATGGTCTGGCGGATGGCATCCCCCTGGCTCTGAGGTGCTATACACATCTTTGAGTTTCTGTGCCAGGACTGATGCTCCCTTTCCCAAGGTGGCATTGGTGGCCAGCCCTCTCCTCTGTCCAGTCCTTGGCCCAGCCTTGCCAAGACACCAGGCCCCTCACACCTGCTGTGCCTGGGAAAGAACAAGCCCACTGCTCAGCTCTTTGGCCCAGGGAAGTTGGAACCCAGCATCAAGGATGGATGGCAGTTTCCAGTCCCTCCCGTCCTCCCCTGGGGTTCAAGTGACAATGGGGAGCTCAAGTTGCCTAGGCCTGAGGCAGGCCTGGCAGTCTCCTGCACTGGCCAGCAGCTCATGCTGTGTGGTCTCAGGAGACTTACTTGGCATTTCTGCACCCCATCAGGTTCCACAGCCTTGGAGCAGGGAGCTTGGGCCTGGGAATTTCAAGGCTCAGGAATTCTGTCTGTCCTTATGCAGACTCTGACTGTGTAGACTAGGCTGGCCTGGAACTCACTGAGATCCATCTGCCTCCAGCTTCTGCTGCGGTGACAGGCGTAGGCCACCACACGACAGCTTTGGACACCAGGGAGCTGAAGGATTCTGGAACCCTCCCATCCTGAGTCACTGGGATGTGGGGTGGTCCTGCGTTCCTGAGCCATGTCCCCACTGTTGGGGGAGGTAGGCAGCTGTGTTCTGTTTGGGATGGAGCCTCATCCTTGTATATGTGTGCTCTGGGATATGTGGGTCTCCATTCCTTGAGGCCCAGGCTGGGTGGATGAGTTCCAGCCTTGGTGGAATGTGGTGTGTGGCTGGGCTCTGCAAGCTGGGCCCCTCCTCCTCCTCCTCCCAGTTCATCCATCTTCAACAAGTCTCCAACACAGGTCTCAGAGCAGCCTGGGCTCCCCACACCTCCGTCATCCATGAACACCCTACATAGCCTCAGTTTACCCTGTGTAATCAATTGCCTCCACTGGTGGCTTTCTGCTTACAGGTTCCTGAGGTTGAGACTTGGCCCCAGCTATGCCCAGTAGGCTGCTTTGCCAAACACCCCAAACACCCAGCGTGTGTGTGCCCCACAACCCCACAGACTCTCAGGTTCACCACAGGCGGTTCCTCCCACTGTCTGCTTCCTGTTTGTGCCATAGCTCCAGGGAGCAGGTGCTATGCAGGCAGTGGGCTGGGAGGAGGGGCCACCTAGGCCTCTTTCCTGGTATGTTAGATGGATGTCCCTCTCTGGGTAGGACATGTGCCTAAACTCTGAGCTGGAGCACAATCGCCAAGCCACACCCTGCAGCCCCCAGCTCCATTCTGTCTCCTCCCCAACTTCATCGCTGCCAGAGCATCTTGGATAGGAAACCAGTATACCCATGTGCCACCAGGCGAACTGCACTTGCCCAGGCTAGACCACCAGAGTAAGGGTCACACCCTAGGATCCCCTTCAGGGAACTTGGGTACCTGGCCACTATCACCATACCCCAGTGGACAGGCCACAGCAGAGTGGTGAGTGGATCTGAGCTCCCCGGGCACTATGCAGAGGCTTACCTGGGCACAGGGATGTAAAGTCACATTAGGGAGGCGAGACTCACCTGTGTTGTCTGTCACCAGGTGTCCTCTGTGCTGCTCTAGGCCAGAGAGAGTAGGGAGGGGAGTCCCCTGGGGAAACCAAGTCACATTGGCTGAGGGAAGGCCCCAACAGAAGCCTGGGGCTGTGGGTACAGCAGAGCACTGGGGACCCTGAGGCGCCCAGGACCGGAGGGGTGAGACTGTGAGGCTGTTTCCTGTCCCGCCCTGTCTCCATCTGTCTTTCTGCCTGTCTCTTGCCAGCCCCACCCCCTGCGCTGGCCTCGCCCCCTCAGCCTGGTGCCTGGCTAGCGCTAGCGTGGGAACCAGGCAGGACACAAGGGTGACAGAGAAGGGTGATCAGTTGTTGATAGGCCAGAGACCCAGAGGCCCTGGCCCCGTGTGGGAAGAGCTGAGAGGCCAGATGGGGCTGCTCCTGGCACAGCAGCAACTTGCCATGACTGTCCAGTCGCCTTCCAGGGGTCTTGGGACAGCAAAGCCAGCTCCAGCCTGACTGCAGGGGTCAAGAGCTGGAGGGGCAGGAGAGAGCTGCGGTGGGGGAGGGGTGCAATTGGGGAAGGTTCTAGACCAGGCTATCCTGTAGAGATGGAGCAGTCTTAGGAAATCCTCCCCTGCAGACCCACTGAGTCTGAGATGCCAGGGATAGGGAGTTAGTCCTCTGCCCTGTGGCCTGAGGGGTTTATCTCAGTGAGGTAGGTGACCTTGGGCCTCTTTGGCCCTGACAGGTCCTGGTGGGGACTGGGATGCCTGGTCTGGCTGTGACCCCAATCTCCCAGTTCCATAGTCTGCCCAGGGTCAGCTAGACTCCTGTCAGCAGCAGGAAGCCCCTTTCCTGCTGCACCACCCCCACCCTTCCTGTGTGACCCTCCTGAAGTTTCCCATCCCTCCCATCACTCAGTCCTGAACCCTGACTTGCCTATTCCCTGGTGGGGACTTTCTATAGTCCCTCTCTGGTTTCCTATCTGGGTCTGCCCTGTCTATCCATCCCATAAGCTAGGGACAGAAATGGACACAGATCACCCCAGGCTTCTGTGCTCAGGGCTGCAAATGTCCTTACCCTTTCAACATTTGGCTAGGAATCAATTCTGTGAGGAAAGGACATAAAGATTGGGGTTTTGTGGGATGAGTAGGTGTTGGCCTGGGACGTAAGGTGCTGGCAGGAATGTTTGGTGGTGAGGGTGTGGGGCTGTGGTGGAGAGAGGATAAGACTATGCTCTGGCTGCGGATGGGTGGGGTGGGGAAGGAGAGGTCGTTGAACGTTTTTTCCTGTCCCTTAGCCTGAGATAAGGACATCTGGTCTGGAGAATCAGGCAATGACGGTAGAACAAACAACTTTGCTGTGCGGAGGTGACTGAGCTCAGTATGTATGGTGAAACTGAGGCAGAAATGCAATGTGATGCAGAGCCCACATAGGACCATCAAGTGTGGCCCGGGGCTGCAATTTCCTGGCTGTGGCTCCTATCCACAGTCAAGGATGGGAGGAGTTGGGCTCAAGGCTGCTGGGGTGGTATGGGAGCTGAGGCTCAGGATGTACCCCCCCCAACCCCCCGTGGCTGTGGCTTCCGCAGGCAGGGGGCCAGGCTGTGGAGCCTATTCTTAGCCATGGACACAGCCAAAGGACGGACAAGGCTGGAGTGGGAGCTGGGGGCAGTTTCCAGGACATTAGAGCCCACGTGTGCATAGGGAGAGGTCTGAGCATGGTTTACATCCCTGCTGGCTCACCATCTATGGCTCCCCACCTTCCACAGGTCAGGGCCTGCTCTCCAACTCTGGGCACCTTGAGGTACCCTTACCTCCATGCCACCCCCCTCCCCAGCTCTGCCTCTTTGTAGGCTGGGACCCTGCACACAGGAGAAGCTACCAGGCCTGAGCCTTCATAGTGTAGCTGGTTAGGGGATGGACCCCTTGTAGCTCAGGTAAAGAAACCGAGGCCCAAAACGTTATGTGCTGGGCATGGCACCTAAGCTCCTAAGCTTGAGTGTCTCGGCTCTGCCCTGGTGGGACCTTTGGGGATGAGTCCATGACAGAGACCGTTAGTCACTGGCTCCCAGGGCGAACAGGATGCAGGGCTACTTTTGGGCTGCAGTATGGTCTTGTTTGGACAGGCATGTGTCTTGCTGCATTCTCAGGCCCCAGTCAGAGGCCATGGGGTTAGGAGTTGGGGATGACAGGGTGGCCTCTCAACCTTGCCAATGGGTGACATTTGGTGGCAGATCTGGGCTGCCAAACAATATCCTTGGCCTCCACTGGGTGCAAACCAGGACCTACCCCAGTGGTACCCGTCACATGTTCCTAGACATGGCCATGCCATGTCTCCCCAGATGGTAATGGTCTTGGGGTCAGGTGGGAAGAGAAGACCCTGAGTCCTGACCCTACCTGAGACACTTGGGTATGGTACCTGTCCTGTGACTCATGGCAGAAGCCATTTTGGAATAAGCTTTCTATTAAATGTATCAAAACCACATGGGAGGGACTCCACGGCTGAAGAAGTCTGTGGAAATGACGTTTCTGCCACCTCAACTCAAGCAGTATAAGAATAGTTCAAAATCTTTTCAAGACAGGCAGGGATCTGCCAGAGGGGCTGCGGCCGGCACAGTGCTGGACCTCCTGGTCCTCTTAGCCTCCCTCCACCCCCCCCCCCCCCCAACCCCTAGCCGTGCAGGGGCCAGCCTGGCAGGGGCGGACAGCCCACAGGCGTCACCGGCGGTAGCGGTAGCGCTTGAAGTGGAACCAGAGCTGGAAGATTCCGTTGGCGAACTGGCAGCGGAAGCCATGCCGGTGCGAGTACTCCCACTCACGACTCACGATCTTGAAAGCGATGTCCTCGTAGGGTGGCCCCGCGTGGAAGCGCAGGATGGCAAAGTCCCGGTTGTCCGCACAGGCCTCCAGGAAGTATTCGGGGGTGGCCCGCTTCCGGATGAGGTCCGGGTAGAAGATGTTGAATTTGTAGCCCTGCACGATCTTGGGTGGAGGGTTGTCGAAGTCGTAATGCGTCTGGTTGTATTTGTTCCACTCGAAGCCCGTGTGCACGCGGTTGAAGAAGCGTGGCTTGCGAGGCCGGTACTTGTCGGCCCACAGGTAGGCACGGCCGCCCAGTGGCATCTCCACGCTGAACTGCGCCTCGTCCTGCCCCATGCCCTCCCTCGCACGCCGGAAGAAGATGTCCTCAGCGCTCTCACTCGCATCCCCTGTAAGGCAGAGGGGTCATTCGGGGCTGCCCACACCCCTCTCCCTACCACGACAAGGTCTCGAGTGTGGGCCAGTCCCCACCTGTAGCCTGTAGCTGCTGGCGAGACAGCTGCAGGCGCTGCAGGTCCTCATGTGGCTCCAGCACATGCGCGTCCAGAGGCAGTTCGTGCGCTGTGAGCAGCCGAGGGCTGTAGCGGCCAGCGTCGTAGTCAGCCAGGCTTTGCTGGATCAGGTCTTCCTCCATCAGCACTGCCTCCCCCTCTGGTTCCCCCTCTGCCTCCCCTGGTGCTGTGGCCTCCTCGGGTTCCTCTGAAGTCCCTGAGCTGGGGGGCTGCTCCTCAGGTTCGGGGCTGCATGGGATGGTGAATGGAGGGGTGAGGCCCATCCTGCCAGGCCCCCCAGCTCCCCGGCCACCTCTCTGTGGGTGCCTCACCTGCGGGTGGCCGAGGGCTCTGACTTGAGGATGGGGAACAGTGGCTCACTCTCCACACCCTGCTCCTGCTTCAGCTTGAACAACTTCTGTCTGAGAACATCTTGGTGGCGCTCACGGAGCCTGGGGAAAGGAGGGTGTCACCAGCCCAGTCACTTGGTAGGGCACATTCATACAGTGTGGCCCCAACTGGCCACAGTGCTTGGCCCACTCAGATGGGGGGACATCCAGAGGAACCAAGGCAACGAGCAGCCAGCAGCTGCCATGTTTACACCACACTGCCAAACACTCATGGAATCTATATACAATTCTCTTGCCAGAGTGGGAGGGGACAGAGAGAGCAAAGAGAGACAGAAAGGGGACAAAGGGAGAAAAAAGAAACGTGGAAGGGTAGGGAGGGGAGAGGGGACTGGGAGAGGCAGCAGGACAGGCACCCCAGTGTTGAGATGGCAGCAATCACTAGAGAAGCACTGGCCCTGGTGACCTGCTGGTCATGAAGGCCAAGGAGGGACCCAGGTGCCAAGGCCCTGTGACAGCCTCACCTGGCCCTGGCCATGTGCGCGCGCAACTGCTGCAGCAGGCTCTCCCAGTAGCCCATGTCCAGGTTGGGGCCGCCAGCACGGATCTTGCCCTCTATGCCCTGGAAGATGACCTGCAGCTGGTTGTATGTCTTTCCCTTGAACACCGACTGCACATCGGAGCTGACTGAGGCGTTGACCCCCTCACGGCGCTCGCCTGGGCCCTTGCCAGAGGCCTCCAGCTTTCGAAGCTTGGCGATCTCATCCTCTGTTATGGTTGTCATGTCACGCCAGAAGTCCACGTTCTTGCCCTGCTCCAGTTCCATGTACACCTGTGGGGCAGGGCCGTGAGGCTTGAAGGAGGGGATTGGGGGGGAGGGTGGAGGCAATGCAGGGCAGGGCAGGGCAGCACCTGGATGTCCTCCAGTAGGTCCTCCATGTCTGCCACTGTGAGGCCGTTGAGGAAGGTGTAGGGTTCATGCATCTCCACGGCTAGGTCGTCGTCCTCTGCACTGATGTACTTGGCCAGCAGGTCGATGGGCTTGGCCCGCCCATCTCGGATCCGGATCTTGGAGCTGTGGGAGGAAATGGGGTAGCAGCGTCAGGGCAGATGGAAGTGCTGACCCTTGGCCCCAACAGGCTTAGGTTGATAGGAGTGTCAGACGGCCCTGTGAGCCTGGCCCTCCCCAGGGTGGGATAACAGGGCTGTGCTGGGATCCCCAACACATTTGACCAGGTCTGTGTTCAGGTTCTTTCAGTGAGGCCTCCCGCGGGCACTCTGGACAATGTCTTAACAGGACTGCTCAGGGATCTGCCCTCTGAGTTCACATGCCTGGCAGACTAGGGAAAGGGAGGTTGGAGTTTCCCATAGAAGGCCAGGGAGGAGCGCACCGAAGCTTGGCCTGCCGCAAGTGGAAGCTGTCCTCCTGCTCCTCCCAGGTCTTAAAGTGCTCTGCCTCCTTCTCCCGCTGCAGCAGCTCCAGCTCCTGCTCCCGCATGGCTTTCTCCCGTTCCCGCTCTAGCCGCAGTTGTTTGACCTGGGCAGCAACACAGGGAGCCACCATGATGAGAGGCATGTGCCCAGGCATACCTGGCCTCCAAAAGAGGATGTGAGTGAAGAACCAGAGGGTCCCGAGCTCTTCACACGGCAGGGCCTGAAGCTGGCCTACCTTTTGCAGCTCCAGCCGGTTATCCTCCTGAATCCTCTTGTTGCGTTCCTTCAGCTCCTTTTCTTCCAGGTGGCTGATGCCTTTTTTCTCCAAGGCCTTGTTCCAGATGAAGGTGCCCAGCAGGTTGTTGTCTCCAAAGGGGTTGTCGGTGTTGGTGTAGCCCATGTACTCCTCACCCCAGCCCATCTTCTCCCGCTTCTTGCGCTCCTTAGCTTCCTTCTTGGCCAGTCGCCTGGCACGCTTCTCCTCAGGTGTCTCGAAAGCCTTGAGTAGCTCTTCTTGCTGCTTGCGCTCCTCACGAAGCCGCAGCCGTTCCTGCAGGCTCTGCTGCTGGCTCATAGCCAGGGCAGCTGCTCCTGGACTCCGGGAGCGTCTTGGGGAGTCCGAGCTAGATGCTGATGACCCTGGGGACCACAAGTGCCTGTGACCCTTCCGGGCCCAGGAGCCATGTGCCCGCTCCTCACCTGAGTCAGAGTGTGAGGACTTGTCCTGTGAGTGCCATTGGGGTGGCTGAAGGCTCCTGCTTCGCCTCCTAGACTTCCGCTGATGGTCTCCTTCCAAATCTGACCTGTGGGAAGGACACACCAAGACCTGCTCAGTGCTCGCTGCTGCTGGGGCACCATCCTAGGTGCTCGGGTCACAACCAAGACCAACACTGAGTACTTGTTTTTGCAGCCTCACCAACTTGTAAATCACATTGGTCCCTACACATACTAGGTTGTCCTTCATAGTAGGGCTATACAAGTCCCCAGACCACAACACACAACAAGGCAAGGTAATTGAAGGCAGAAATTGAGAGGCAGTTCTTCTGTGTTTTTCTCCAGACAGGGCTTCTCTGTATAGCTCTGGCTGTCCTGGGACTCAGAGACCCTCCTGTCTCTGCTCTTTGAGTGCTTGTTTTATTTTAAATATGATCTCTATGATGTTCTCAGGTGGGAACTCCCTCTACAACCAGGCTCGCTCTTGTCTGTCTCTTAAGTGCTGGGGTTACTGGTGTGTACTGTGCCATCAAGTCCTGCTGAGATGACAGGTAGAAGGGATGAGAAATGACAGATGAGAGGCCTAATAGATGGATTCTCTGACAGCTCAGGAACCGCAAAAGAGGAAAAAGGATCACCAGGTAGTATTTTGAGAACATGAGGTCGAATCCCCAGTACCCACAGAAAAAGACAGACATGGCATGGTTGTTTGAGCTCATATCTCTGGTGTTGTATGAACAGTGTCCTGATTAGACTTTGGTCAACTTGATACAAGCACAGCCACTTGAGAAGAAGGAACGTCAACTGAGCAAAAAACCTTAACTATGAGGCAATGGCCTTTGGCATACGCCTGTAATCCTGAGCATCACAGAGGCTGACGCAGGAGGCCAGCCTGAGCTTATACATCGAATTTCTGCCAGCCCGGGACGAGATAGTCTATGAATGTATGAGTGGTAAGTGTGGTCACTCAGTCCCCTGTGCTCATGCCCCACGGTCCCCGGAAGTCTCAGTTGCCCCGGCGCAGCCCGGCAGACTCGCACTCGGCTAACGCCCCGCCTACCCCTCAACTCCCAGGCCGAAGCAGCCCCTAGGACGATCACCTGCGCCCTCGGCTGCGCCGCTTGCGTTCGCGCCGCCGCTCGTGTTCCCGTCGCCTTCGGCTGCTCCGCCCATGGCTCCGGCTCCAGCTGCCGCTCCGACTCCGACTCCGCTGCTTCCGACCACTGCGACCCGCAGACCGTGAGCGCGAGCGAGAGTCCCGACCCATTTGGCGGCCTGCGCCGCGCATGCACGGGCGTAAACAACCAGGAAGTTTGGCGCCAGGGGCTTTCTTTTGCCGCGGCGCGTCCGGGACTGCCCAAGCTGAGCCTGATCCCAGGGAGTGACTTACTCCCTTTATCCCGGACTCCAGATACGACATAACCCGAGATTTCTCCGAAGTCCTCAAGCTTGGCACGCATTGTTGATTCCTAACGGGACGCCGTTAGAACCAGCAGGTTGGCGCTCTATTCAGGCAGTGAATAAGACTGACTTAGGCGGGGCCTCGCACCCTAGGAGAGAGGCGAAACTGGGGCCGGGCAGTGGTGGTGCACGCCTTTAATCCCAGCACTCGGGAGGCAGAGACAGGCGGATTTCTGAGTTCGAGGCCAGCCTGGTCTACAGAGTGAGTTCCAGGACAGCCAGGGCTATACAGAGAAACCCTGTCTCAAAAACAAAAACAAAGAGAGGCGAAACTAGGAGGCGGTTGTTACAGGGCGGAAGAGGTGTCTAGTGGGCAGGGTCAGGACTTGCATGAGTTGGAGCCTGGGGAGGCGGGACCTAGCAGAGGAGCTTACAGGAAAAAAGTGGAGCTGGGTTGGGCAGGCTGTATGGAGATCCACAGTTGTAGATCGGGAGACCGGGCCGGGGACCTGAACCGGGAGAGGCCTGCGAAGGAACCCAGGAACGGTGGTTACGGGAGCCTGGGTGGGCGGGGCCTAGTAAGCTAGATTGACAGGCGTAGACCAGTGGGCGGAGAAGTGCATAGCAGGACTTGAGAGGGCGGAATCGGGGCTGAGGCAAGATTGACATCTGTAACCACGAACTGTGAACTATGAATGGGTACCCGCAGGATGTGTAGTCGAGAGTTTCGGACTGAGTAGTGGGTGGAAGTGGAGCCGCGGTGGGCAGGGCTTTGGAGCCGAGATTGACACATTGGATCTGAGAGCGGGGCCAATAAATCCAGAAACTGCACTTAGGGGTCTTGCTGGGTCCGGAAGGGGGCGTCGCCAGAGTGGGCGGAACTTAAACGTGCTGGGCCGCGTGTAGTAAAAACCGAAAGCCGGAGACCCAAAAGCTCGCGGAAGCCCTCCGTGTTCTAGGGTAGCTAGTAACCCGTTCCGCGCTAATAAAACACGGGACAGCAATGGACAGTCTCTGGCTGTCTCCTGGACGTGTCTGAGTACCACTCTTCCAGCCAGCTTGTGTACAGTGCGTTCGACTTGTGAATAATCTATGGATAGGGAAGCTTAGGCTTGGAGAAAGGAAGTCACCTGTGAGTTGGGATCCTTCATGTGGAGTCCAGGGAGGGTTTAGAGCGGGGGAGACGAGACACGTGGTGCCCACCCTATGGCTTCATATGCTCTCCCATCCCATGCACTCAGAAGTCACCGGAGACGAGCTGTTTCTTACTAGAGATTTATTACAGATCTCAAAAAGGGGCTGTGACAGGTGAGGCGGGAACCTGGGCTGCACACATTTGCCGGCTGCACTGGGAGGGAGGGGGCAGGCCCCTCTGGTTGGTGCCAAGGGGACACTGTACTTGGATTGTCAAACACCAGATCACATAGGCTGAGGACCCGAGATCCCTAGTCCTGATGAGTAAGACACACGAGGTTTGTAGTTTACAGAATGGATCCAACAGTAAAAACAGGATTGGGGGGAAGATGTGCGATGCGATTTTTAACCACTGGAGAGGAGCTAGGGGTGAGAGACAAGGGGCTGCAGAGACAGTACCGGGCCAAGGGACCCCACGGGGAGGGCGTATTGCACTGAGGTTGGTGTGGGGCTGGACTGGGAACTTGCTGGGATGGCTTGAGAGCAGAGGCGGGCCGGGGAGGGCACCTCTTCAGCCTTGGAGGCGCCCCCCAGGCCTTACAGTATAGTTCACACGCCGTCCACGGTGGGGCGATAGCGGCCGTTGGAGAGAAGAGGATGGGGAGTCACAAAGATATTTACAGATTATCTTTTGAGAGGGTCTCATGTAGCCTAGGCTGGCCTCCAACTGGTTACAGCCAAGGATGACCTTGCACCCCTGCTCTGCCTCTGCTTCCGAAGTGGCAGCTCTGTGCCACCCCATCTGGTTTCTGTGATGCTGGAATAGAACTCAGGGCTCATGCAGCTGGGTGAGCTCTGCCCACTGAGTGGTAGGGCCAGCCCTGTGATTTTTTTTCTTTTGGTCTCTTTTCACTCTGTAGCCCAGACTAGCCTGGAACTTGACACAACTCTCCTGCCTTAACATTCCAAGTGCTGGGATGACATCATGCCTGCTGGGTCTGTGCAAGGCCCAACACAAAAAGTTGCTTTTGCAGCCCCTGAATTAACTCCTGCAGCAGGTCACCGCAGTGTGATTCCAAAACAGGAAGGGGACTGATGTGAAGTCCAGGGACAATTCATCTCTTCTACTGTTGCCTCCCCTTCCCAAGCACGGGTCCTCTTCCTGGCCATGCGTTTTCTGGCCAGGATGGTGGTGTCATGCTCCTCACTGCCTCCACAGGCTGCTGCCGTCCTTGGAAGCCAGCCAGGTCCTGACCTCTGGAAGGACCTTCCTGTCCTGGAAGGTGCAGCTGACCCAAAAAGCTGCTGGCTTTAAGAACATTTCAGCTTGATCCCTCCTACCAGCACACCATGGGTGCTCATCCATGAAGCAGGGGCATGACATTAGACTGTACCCAACACAGTAGTGATGGGAAAGATACTGCTCCCCGAGATCTCCCTGGTGTTTGGTGGACACAGTTGGCTTTGCTGAGGTGATGTCACTTCCTTATCTTCTTCAGCCAGGGTGTCTCAGGACCCGGCTCTCACTCAAGCCTGAAGCTTGGCTGTGCCTTTCTTGGGGCAGAGATTTCCCTGGGAGTTGAGGGGACCCATGACACCATCAGGGCTTCATGGGGATGAGTGGCAGACAATATTGACTCTCCTCAGCATCAGGTGATTGTAGCCGCAAGACATTCATGCTTGGGGACATCCTTCCAGTGGCAGTAAACAGATGCAGAAAGACCACAGGGCATGACTAGTCCTGGTTTGCTTGGGTCCCAAACCTGAGGTGATGGAGGGGGCTCTGTTGAGGCGACCCCACTCAGGAGCACAGACCTGGGATGGCAAGTGGATGCTCCGGGGCCTGTCTCCTCTGCAGGCCACAAGAGCCCTGGAGTATGTGGGCTTTACTGGAGCTACCTGGCCACTGTCCCCAGAGTAGTGAGACATGTAGAGCCTAATCCACCAAGGCTGGTGGCTGCAGCCTCTTCCTGGGTTTTGTCTTGTCTTTTTCCTAGAAAATCACTCCTGTGCTCCCTCTCCATCCCCCCCCCCCAAAGGACCCAAAATAAATACAGGATGGGCTCTCCAAATCTTGCTACCCCAACAGGCACAGGTAGCAGCAGATGGTGGCCTGAGCTATCCTAGGGCTGGACCTGGCCAGTGGAGTCCGTCAGTGGGTAGGGAAAGAACAAAGTCAGGCCAGGGCCATCGGGGTGATGTCACTGAGCTCTGAGCCCCAGTGGGGGGCTGCGCCTCCAGGAAGTGGCTGGGGTGGCAGAAGGACACTGGGCTCCAGATTGGGGACTGCATAGAAGTTACTGCAAAGATCAGAGAGGGACAGGTGAGGGAGGGCAGGATCCAGGAGGGCCCCAGCCACCCACTAAGCTTCCTGGTGCAGCCTCGGAGCTACAGGTGTGGGTGGCCCGGAGGCCAGGTCTGGTTTTCCTGGGCCAAAGGATTGGTACACCTAGAGATCTCTGTGCTTAGAGCAGCGGGGAGGAAGGAATGGAGGTAGTGGCAGAGTGGGAGGAGTCGTGGGAAGAGGAGCCCGAAGAGGGAAGAGGAGGAGCCGGAGGAAGGGGAGGAGGAGGGAAGGGAGTCACCAGGGGAGGGGGAGGAGCTCTGGCCTTGTCCTACCACCCTGCCTGGGACTTACTGTGTCGCTCTCGCCGTCGGAGGCGGGCCGTGCGCTATAGTGAAGCGGGGAGTACACCCAGCTCCTCTCGTCGGTGGGCTGCGCAGCACGTGCAGGAGGGGTGCAGAAGAGCAGGGGGCGAGGAGCAGACAGGCAGAAGGAAGAGACAGAAAGTAAAAGAGGGGGACCCCAATCCTGGGGAGCAGCCGCAACCCCGGTTCCCTCTGTGAGGGGCACCTGCCCCCAACCCTTGGCCCTGGGGAAGCGGTAGCGGCGGCTGGGGCATCAGGAACAGGGGGAAGCAATTGGTGAAGCAGAGGTGCAGGAGGGCTGGCAGCGGGCAGGCAGGGGGGGTCTCCTCCCCTCCTCCCGACGTGCCCCATCTGTCCCACTACACTGGTCTCAACCTGTCCAGCCTGTAGTGGACTGGGGTCCTCCCTGCTCCGACCAGTGCCCTGAGCTTAGCCTACCCTTGACAGACTCAACAGTCTGCTGCTAAGCACAGGGCAGACATAAGACTGCAGCTTCGGCCGCTGAGTACTGTGGGTGCAGGGACATGGCTCCCGCATGACTTCCATCCAAGCTGAGCCTCATCTGGCTCCCCCAGGACAGGAACCCCAGAGAGCCAGTCCTGGTTTTCTGCAGGGCTCCCAGTGGCAAGGAGCACAGACCCAGGAGTGGGGCACAGAAGGGCCTCAGACAACAAGGTTGACGGTGCTGCCTATGGTCTACCTCCTGCAAGGAGCCCAACAGTCTACCCTGCAGAGGGCAGCCTTGCATCCCCAACTTAGCCATTCCTGGCTCAATGAACTTGCAGATCCTGCTTCCACCTCTTAATGCTGGGGTGACAGACTAGGCAGGTTACCCAGCCTCTCTGGGCCTGATACTTATTGTTGAAACGAAGGTAACAGCCCCAGCTACGAGGCCCACTGCAGCCCAGTCATGTGTCTTGGGAGATCACTTGGACAAGTGATGGACTATGAGGATGGGTTCTTCTGAACCCTGTGTCCTTGGGGGTTCCTTGCGTGGCCTGAGCCTCAGTTTCTCCTCCTGTGAAGTATGCAATGGAGGGAAGGGCCGATCCTGGCTCAGTGGACTCTGCAGCACAGGGCTCAGCAACACTCAAGCCTGGGTGATAACTGAGTGCCCACACCCGTGACACGGGTAGGCTGGGATCGTGCAGACTTGGCCATCGATGGGTAGTTGGGAGGAATTGTAACTTGGTCACAGCATGTCTCTGGTCTAGACGGGGCTCAGCTGACCTACACTACAGCTGTGATTTCCCTCTGTCAATAGAAGGGGTGTGGGGTGCTGTGATCTGGAGCCCCATCTCCACGTGTGGTGGGCTGTGGTCACTTACAGCGCCTGTGTGATTTGGTGTCACGGCCCGCAGTTGGCGACGATGGGGAGAGAAAAGCCAGTATCTCCCATGGGCGAACTGGCCACACAGTGGGCCGGGCGGGAGGAAGGAAGAGGGGAGAGGGAGAGGGTGAGCGGGGGCCAGGCAGGGATGCAGGGATGCAGGTGGGCAGCTGCACAGGGCTAGCAGGCACAGGCAACTGAGGCAGGATGTGTGCCTGGGTTAGGGACTAGGGACCCCATAAGGACAGAACCTAACCCAGGACACAGTCCTGGGCACTCCCAGGCCCAAACCAGCAACACACACGCACCCTTGGCCCCAACATGGGTGACAGTATGTCTGACCAGGTGGGAGCGTGGGCCTCACTGGAGCGGCTTAGGGACAGTTGGTGAGTTAGTAGGGAACAGTGAGGACCTCAGGTGGGAGAGGACAACCCTAGACCCCAGATGAGGTTTCAGCACTAGGGTCAAGAGATGACATTGTGATATTGCCGGCTGACCCCCAAGGGGTTGCTGCAGCTCTGACCTGCTTATGGGCAAATCCCTGTTTTGGCCCCCAACCACCATAGTATTTCTCCCCTTGGTGGACGGGGTCAGTCATGGATGGTCTCAGATCTGCGAGGCCTGGACTGAAGTAGCCTTGTCCACGAAGGGGTATGTCCTACCTCACAGAGCAGGCAGCATGGAGCCCTCCTGTCAGTCACCAGGTCCCCAGGCCCCACTATCATGAGTATCACCTCCCCCAGAAGGATGAAGCTTTCTCATGGGCTCTCAGCTTGCCTCACACAGGGCCTCGGGTGTCCCCACGGCCAAGAGGAGCAATGGGCCTGCTACCCAGAGTGATCACACCAGAGATAGAAGCAGTTGTGACTGTCCACAGGTGCCTTGGAGGCCAAGGGCCCACAGGGGCCTGGGGGAGGGGTCTTGTGGGAACTTACAAAATAGATGTCTGTGGAGGGCGCATCCTCCTCATCTGAGGCCTGGCTGGCGGGTTCTGAGGCCTGGCTGACAGTGTCTACTTCCTTAGTAGCTGTGGCCGATGCCCCAGATGGGGGGACCTCCACTCTGGAGACACAGAACAGTGATGAGGTCAGAGATGCACAGCCCGCCCTCCCAGCCTGAACTCGATCTACCAACTCTCTCTCCATCTCAGGGGACACTATTTTTGGTTTTGGAGACAGGTCTCAACCCATAGCCATCTGTGCTGCCCAGTTCTGTCAGCTGGACACAAAGCAGTCATCCTTGAAGAGGGACTGGTGATTGAGGAAAACACCCCTTAACCCCACTGTCCTGCCCAAGTCTGCCCTGTCACACTGTCCCATGCCACACTGTCCTGCACAAGTCTGCCCTGTTACACTGTCTCCCCCCCACCCCTGCCACATTGTCCCGCATACAAATCTACAGGGTATTTTCTTTCTTCTTTTACTGAGTTTGACATTTATTTTGAAATAGGGTCTCTCAACATAGCCCAGCTGTCCTGGAACTCACTCTTTACACCAGGCTGACCTCAAACTCACAGAGGTTCCCTTGCCTCTGCCTCCTGAATGCAGGGATTAAAGGTGTGCACCACCACAACCAGTCAGTGGGGCTTTTCTCTATTGATTGATGTGGGAGGTCCTGCCCACTGTGGGCGGGGCCACCCTGCAGGTGGTCCTGGGTATGTAAGAAAGCAGGCTGGGGTATCCTCCATGGCTTCAGTCAATTTCAGCCTTGACTTCCCTGAGTGATGGAGGCGACCTGAGAGCCATCGGTGGAAATAAACCTTCCCTCCTAAATTATGGGCATGGCGCTCATCACAGAGACAGAGCCCTAACTAAGACATCATCCTTCGGCCTCAGTGCTGGGGTCACAGCCCTGAACAGCTCGGCTTGGTGTCCCCTCCTGTGTTAAGAGCAGGCAGGGCTGGATGGGCCAGCCGCTGTAGCATCAGCATCCTTGAATGAGAGGGCTCTCACCCTGCACCCTGCTCCTGGGGGACCACAGCCCCCACACCGCACACTGGCTCCACCTGCACAGGTATCTTCTGTAGGTCTTCCGAATGGGGCTCCTCCTGGGGCCTGCAGAGGACGGCCCAGCCTCAGTTTCCTCCCCGACCCCAGAGCTGCATGCACTTCCTGGATCCCAGGGAGTCCTAGCCTGGGGTGGTCCCCGGGGAGCAGCCGCTGGGTCCTGCTGAGGCCTGGAGTGCATTCGTAGCACAAGCAGGTGACCATGTGGCCAGCGGCCCACACTGCTCTGGTGTCTGGAACTGAGATGCAGGAGGGTCGGAAGGTTCTGGAAGCCGGCCAGGCCTGTAGTGTCTGTGGGGTGAAGCCTGGAGCTCAGTGCCAAATGTTGCTGCCTTTTAAGGTGGTTGGGGCCATGGGGAAAGAAGGGGCTCACCGGCTGTCCTGGCCTGAAGACTGTGTACGCCGCCTGTGAGAAAGGCACAGAGGAGATACCTGCTGCCAGAGTGGTGGTGACACAGGGCTGTGCCGGCCTGCTCCCAGCACTGGCTCCACACTGCTCCACCCACTTGAACCCTGCCTACCTGTATCGGGGCTGCTCTGATGTGTCTGAAGGGGACCGCTCTGGGATAGAGAGGGAGGTGGATGACAGGGTGGTGGCGATGGAGGCTGTGGTGGCTTCCTCAAAGGACGGTGGGGTGCAGGGCAGAAGGTCAGGCCGGCCTGTGGGAGCAGCAAACAGGAGCCTGTATGGCTGCAGCCCATCCCCTCTCCCATACAGCTCCACCTCAGGAGCTGGACTTCTGCTCCAGCCCTCGAAAATGCTCCATCAGCCACTCTGGTCGGTCATGTTAGTGTCAGAACCCTGGACCACTGAATAGCTCTCAGGACCTGGAGCCATTCCTTCCTACTGGTGTGCTCCCTCCTCACCTCCCACTACCTCCTGAGCTGAGGCTGCCCCATGACCTCTGCATCCACTGTATGGCATGCCCCAGCCCATGTGCTCAGGTTCCTTCAAGGTCTGGTTTCCTAAGAGCCCAGAGCCCGGGTTGGTAGGTCACCTTCATCCTCCAGTGTGGGGTAGCTGCGGGCCCCCCGTAGGTCGTACTGCATGTCTTCTCTGTCGCTGGGGATCTGGCTGGCTGAGAAGGCAGCAGTGGGCCCCAGGGGTTTGACGGCCAGCAGGGTACCACGCCCTTTCTTGGATGGAGAGGACTTTAGAGCTGCAGAGTCAGGGAGAAGGGGCAAGGAGTCAGTGCTGGGATGGCCTGGGATTCCATGGCTTCCTGGCGGCAACTCTCCCCTCCTTCATTGTCTATGTCCTGTGCTCCATCCTTCAGGACTGCACAGGAGGCTGACAGTCCCTTCCAATGGCTTGCTGCTAGTCCTATGTGAACTAGTGATATGTGGCCCCTCTGGGCCCAGGGCTGAGGACCGGGGCTCACTGGAGCTTTCCTGGCTGATCTCACTCTTCCCCCAACCCCAGCTGGAGACTTGCTGGCCCTTGTCCCCCTCCCACAGGTGGTGGCTCACAGGAACTCTTCCGGAAGACCGTGCTGCTCATGAACTTGAAGAAGCGCTCGGCATAGAAGCTGGGCCGGTGGACTGAGACAGTGTCCTAGGAAAGCATGGTGGGGCAGGGATGGGGTCACAGGTGGAGCAGGGATGGGGGTTACATGATGCACACATGCACTGGCCTTTGGCTTGCTTGCTGACACACGGTCACTCTATAGCCAAGGCTGACCTCAGGGTTTTCCTGCCTCAGCCCCTTGAGTGGCCGGATGACAGGCATGCCACAGTGTTGCCTCTCCTCCCTAACCTTGGCATACATTCTGCAAGCTTCTGCCAGGACCATCCTAAGGACCCTTTGGGAAGTTTCTCTGTTTGAGCCTCGATTCTATGGAAGTCTTGAACCCTGGAGTGAGAGTCACTGAGGCAGGGGCTGTGGGAGCCCCAGCAGCTAGCACACAACGAAATCCTTCCCAGCACTCATGTGGAAACCAGGCCTGAGGCTAGTGCTGAGCTGCAGGGCACCTGTATGCCCCCTACCCATTCTGGCCTACTCAGTGCAGGGCCAATGGGTGTGATGAATGAATGGAACTTACCCCATCGTGGACGAGAGCCTTCCAGGTATGTTCTAATTTCTTGATGAACCTGGGGACAGATGGGGCCCAGACTGTCAGCCCACTGGCACAACGCCAGCTTGGGAGGCAGGGCTTAGAGGAACCCACCAAGCTGAATTGACATGGGCACAGTCTGGGTGGAACCCAGATGCAGCTGAAGATTGGGTGGGCTGGGGTCAAGGACAGTGGCTAGGTGGGCATGGCCAAGCAGGCTGGAGGGGTGTGGCCAGGTGGAAAGAGGTGAGTGTGGGTAGCCTGGTGGGCGTGGCCTACACACCTGTAGGACTGCAGAATATCGATGATTCCGATGTGTAGGAGCAGTCGCTCCCCGCGCCCATTCACTGCTGGGATCCCACCCATCCTGTGGAGAGAGATTCAGATCAGCCAAACACAGGAGGGCCAGGCTCCTGACTCTGGGGACCACCATGTTGGGAGCAGCCAGAGGCTGAACATCCACCGCAGGTGTACACCAGCAGGGCATGGCTGCCTCAAACATCCTAAGGCGTTACTGCACCAAGCCTACCCATGAGGCCCAGTCCAGTTCCTTCCTCGATGCCTCAGTGGCCCAAAGCCCTGGAGATGAAGATGAACCCCACAAGCTCATCTCACTCCACACAGGATGCACATGCTCACCTGGTCCCCTCTGGGGCCTCACACAGATCCTACAAAAGTCAAGATGGTGAGGGGGACAGCTGCACAGGGCCTTTGCTCACTCTTGTCCCTCACAGGTGAGCTGTGGCCAACAGTTCTCAGAAGCTTATCGCTATGCCTGTGATTGATAGCTCTCCCTCCCAACTCTGAGGGCAGGGTACCCTCCCTTTCAGGGCCATGGTGTGTGGGCTGAGTGAAGAGGGAGGGATCATGTAGGCCTCCTGCTGGACCACTGTCCCTCTTTTTTGTTATGCAGGGTCTCACTACTCTGTGCTGGCTGGCCTGGAACTCATGAGATTCCCCTGCCTCTGCCTCCATTCAACCCAAGTGCTGAGATGTAAGTGTGTGCCACCACGCCCAGCTTCCCTGCCTCCTCGTAGCTGGGACCTGTAACTGCACATGCAGCCTCTCCACTGGGAAGGAGTGCAGGCTACAGTGAGTGCACCCTACTTACGTGTCATCTGTCTCAATGGCCTCCCCACGGGCAGCCCCGCCCTGGATGGACTCCATGGCAGTGGAGTACAGAGCCTTCTGGGCCACAGGCCGCTTCTCATCAGCCTTGCTCTGGGCGCCCTCAGCCTGGCGCTCCCGCTCCTGCTGATCAATGTTGTGCACACCCAGCAGCAGGCTGTAATCCATTATCTTGAAGCTCTCCAACACCTGGCAACAGGGACGCAGGTCAAGGGACAAGCGGTGCAGCCGCCAACCCAAATATAATGGGGACCCCTGGCAGAGGTGTCTAAGTGTTGTCAGGACAAACAGGGTCCTGAAGGGGACGGACCTCTTTCTCCTGGATGGAGGGCTTGGCCCAGGAGGAGGTTGCTTGGTCCTGAGGGGTTAGGAGGATGACTCCCAGCTCAGGACAGGCAGAAGAGCCAAGGGCCCCCTGAGCTGGTCCTTCAGGGAACCTGAGAGCTATAGACAGTGAACTCAGAAGACACGATGCTGATTGCTGGTGCCTGCCTCCGTCCCCCAATTTTGCAGGAGTCAAGGACTTATGAGACTGCTTTTAGGCAGGCCTTGTTTGGTGCACGAATTTAATTCCAGCACTTGGGAGACAGAGACAGGCAGAACTGTGTCTCTGGGTCCAGCATGGTCTATATAGCAAGTTCCAGGACAGCCTGGGTTATGTGAGACTCTTCACACTATGTAGTCCAGACTGAAACCCAAATGTGGCAATCCGCTCGCCTCAGCCTCCCAGGTGTAGGACAGGCATGTGTAGCCACCCCTGGCTCAGCCTTCCTTAAGTCTCTGGGCTATGTCCTCTCCTCTCCACTTGTCCCTGCCACTACCCCCCACCTCCCAGACTCTTTCCAGAATCCCCAGGAAGCAGTAACTTCTCCTCACATCCTGGTCACTCGGGATCATTTCGCAGACTCAGGTGACCACAGCCTCCCCCCACACCTGGTTTCTTCGGCGGCAGGACGGAGCCCTGGGCCCCCTCCTAGAGAGCAGAGTCTCTTCTCTGAGCTCTGTTTATCTGCTAACAACTTCTTTTTGTTAAATTTAATTTTACTGTTTTACTCATTCACTTCATATCCCGCTCACTGCCCCCCCAGTCACCTCCTTCCACAATCCTCCCCCCCTTCTCCTCTTAGCGGGTGAGGGTCCCCATCTGTATCCCCTCCCGTCCCCAACACTTCAAGTGTCTGTGAGGCTAGGCGCTTCCTCTCCCACTGAGGTCAGACAAGGCAGCCCAGCTAGAAGAACATATCCCACATACAGCCAACAGCTTTTGGGATAGCCCCAATACGGGTTGGGGACCCGTATGAAGACTGAGCTGCACATCTGTTACATATGAGTGGGGAGGCCTAGGTCCAACCCATGTATGAGCTTTGGTCGGGGTCCAGACTCTCAGAGCCCCAAGGGTCCAGGTTAGATGACTCTGTTGGTCTTCCTGTGGGTTCAACTCCTTGTTTCTTTTTGTGTGGCGCTGGGGATGGAGGCCAGGCCAGCCCTGTATACCTAAACACTAACCACTGAGAGCACCATAGCTCCATCTTCACTTTCTATATGAGAATAGGTTAATTTACCCAAGCTTTGACCCTAGCCTGAGTGATCCTCCTGCCTTAGCTTCCCAAGTGCTGGGACAATAGGAATCACCAGCGTGTACTGGTCCCACTCCTGAGCATGCACGGCAGCCGAGGCTTACCAGGCAGTCTCGCTGCAGCGTCTTGACCAGGGCGCCAAAGGTGTCCGAGTCCAACAGAAGCCCCTCAGGCATGTCCTGCATGAAGTCCAGATCCTTGTAGGTGGGCAGGCTCTTCTCCTTCTCCTTCTTGCTGGCCCTGCGCTTGTATGTGGAGCCCTTGAGGTCGAACTTGAGGTGCATCTTGACTACACGGGGCAGCACATTGTTCATGACCACCACACGGATGTTCTTGCCACCAGACTGCACGCAATACAGCCCATAGAACTTGGGCAGCAGGGTCCGTGGGTTCTGGTTGAGGTTCTATAGGAAAGAGTACAAGGAGCCATCGTCCGGTGGCTGCCGCGGATGGCCAAGGTCCAGCTTGATCTTCAGATCTCAGAAGAATGCCAACTGCCCACCTGCACTTCATCCCCAGACCCTCACTGGGGGACTCTAGGTAGGGCTCCACCCCTGACCAAGCCCCCAACCCCCTTGTCTTATTTTTTTGTCTTTTTTGTTTGTTTGGTTTTTGGTTTTATAAGTCAAGGTTTCTCTGTGTAGCCCTGGCTATCCTCACTCTGTAGACCAGGCTGGCCTTGAACTGCTGAGTGCTGGGACTAAAGTTATATACCACCACTATCTGGCTCTGTTCTAGTTGTTTTTATTTTATGTGCATGAGTGTTTGCCTACATGTGTGAATACACATGTTGTATGTGCCTGGTGCCCAGAGACTAGAAATGGGCATCAGATCCCTTGGATCCAGGGCTGTGGGCAGTTGCAAGCCTACGCTGGGTGTTGAGAACTGAGGCCAGGTCCTCTGTGAGAGCAGACGGTGCTCTAACCACTGGGTTACCTTTCCAGCTTCTATTAACACTTTTTTGTTTGTTTCTTTGGTTTGCAGACAGGGTGTCAGTCTGTAGTCACCCTGTCTCATTAGTGCACCCTGCTTCTTGCCATTTACTAGTGTGTCTGTACACACCTGCATAGAACTGCATGACATAGCACACACACGTACAAGTCAGGAATCTCTTCTTTCCTTACACTGTTTTCCTGGGATGTAGTTCAGTGTGTCAGGACAGGGACAGATGACTTTCCCGAGCAGCCCTTGGCAGAAGCTCATGCCTGCAGTCTCCCCATGCTCTCTGAAGGCCAGAATTCTCATCCCATCCCAGGCACAGTCACTGGCTCCTGAGCTAAGGACATCTGGGGTCCCACCTGGGCATCCTTCAGTGGAAGAATGATGCTTCAAAGGGGAAACTGAGTCAAGGCCTGTACTGAGCTGCCAGGGTGCTTACATCTGACACTCCTGTCCATCCCAGCTGGGACTGGAAGTCTGGCTCTGCACCGCTGCTTTTCATAAGAGGTCTGTGCCTGTGGCCCTCATGCTCCTGAGATGTGGTTGTGGGCCTGAGGGTTGTAGCATGCTGAGAGGGCAGAGGTGGGGTTCCTGCACACTCCCCAGACTGGGCCTGTGAGAAGGCTCTAGAAGCCCGCTCCACGCACCATGTAGTAGCCAGGCAGCAGTTTCTGCAGGAACTCCGCCTCCTTGTGCATGACAGTCTTGATGATGAACCCGTCGTCGCTGGTGACATAGAACACTGAGCCGCTGGCACCAGGGTTGGAGAGCTCAATGAGTGGCTCATTGCACAGCGAGTACTGCAGGGCAGAGGCGGGAGGCATAAGGGGGTGTGGCTCTGTCTGCCCCACCCCAAGTGAGTAAGTTACTCGGCCACAGTGTGTGCTGGGCTCAGGCATGTATGTGCCTGTGTGACAAACCTCCAACATCCTCCAGCTCCCACGGACACGTGCTTTGAGGAATGCTCGTAAGTGGGTGACAGTGGGTACACCTCTCTCCCTCCTACCTATGCCTACCTGTGTGATAGCCACAACCCAGCAGCCGTGCACACCACTGGGTCACAGGCACCTTCCAAGTGGAGGCTGTGTATATGCTGGCCCTCAGCCCACGGCCATTTTCCTTCCCCATATCTTGCCAGCTGACATTTATGTGTCATCTCTGTACGTCACTCTTTGCCACACTCCAGGGGAGGATGCTGATGGGTAGGGACACATGTCTAAGCCATGTCACACCCATTCCCTAGCCAGGCCATCTGTCTGTCCTTCCTCCACCCACTGTGGTGAGCCATATATATCTCTGAAAGGCAGGGACGCCCACACCTGGCTGCATTCCTCTCCTGCACCCGTATAGTATCATGGTCACTGGGTGGTACAGGAGCCTCTCCTGGGAACTGACAGAGGTGCCTGCCCTGTGTCTGTGCCCCAAGTTCAATTCCCCCAAGGTCTCTTGACCAAAGATGCCTTAGGCCTGATGCCCCAGCTGCTCTTTCTAGATGAATCTACAGCCTCTTGGAAACTGTGCCCAACTCAACAAGAGCCAGTAAACAAGGACCAGAAAAAGCAGGGCAGGCTGCCACAAGGAGGCCCATGGTGGCAGGGTCAAGCCAGACCCCATGGCCAAAGACTTGGTCCCCAGTGTGAACTCATGGCGGGTAGTGGAGCCAGGAGGTGTGTCCTTAAAGGGGTGAACCCAGCAGAACTGCACACTCCTGCCCCCGGGAGATGGCATTCAGCCATTGTTTTCAGGCTTCAGCCTGGGGAAGCCTGTTACTTTGTGATGCACTGATACACTTACCAAGTAATCATCCGGACGGATGCCAAAGAGCTCCCGGAAGTAGCGGAAGGCAACAGGTGCATAGGTCTTGAAGCGGAAATCCTGGAAGTGGTGGGCGGGGGTGAGGTTGCTCCCTTCACTGCAGAGAAGGACGCAGGGGGATAGCTGTGAGGGACAGTGGCTTTTTCAGGTACCTTTCCCCATACATAATCCCACAAACAACTTGGGGTTGCTGCTTAGTGAGGATATTGTGACGGGCTTCAGGATACACCCTAACAATCATCCCTCCCTTCCTCGAATGTATGCGTGCATGTGGAGGTCAGAGGTCAACACCTCTCCTCCACATTTTCTGAAGGAGATTGCCAATGTGGCCATGAATTCTCTGCCTCCCTTGCACTGAGGTTAGAGACAAGCACCAAGCCCAGATTTTGAGTGGGTTTTGGGGCCAGAGCCCGGGACCACATGCAGCTAGATACACTTGTGGAACCAGCTCTGGCCAAGGAAATGCAAGTGGGGCAGACATCATGTGTGTCTCCCCCTTCCTGCTGCTAAAATACTTGTAGGCAGGGGCCCAGGCAGCCTTGCTGGAGACAGATGGCACACTCAGAATCCAGCCATGAAGGGCAGCGCTGTGGTGCCAGGGCCTACCTGGGGAAGAAGATGCTCTCCACCACGTAGAAGTCCTGCATGAGGACATCTCGTTCTGGCTTGGAGCTCAGGTTGCCCACTGTGTACCCGATCCCCAGCTGGATGGCACCCTTCAGGGTAGACGAGGTGGTCTGTGGGGACAGATGGTTTTGTCAGGACCCTGGAGGCCTCTCTGCTATGCACTTCCCCCAACCCCCATACTGCACTGGGGCTATCTAGCTTCATCTATCCAGCTAATAGTCACCTTCCATAGCCACATATGGCAGGGGCTCCAAGACAGAACTTGTAGGGGGAACACGGCTCAGAGGGGACAGCTGTGTCTCATGGGGATGGGGTAACACAATGCTCCTAGAACTAGACAGCAGGGACCATGTCACATCCATGATGGCTGACACTTTAGCAGAATAGACGGTGCTGCCTCTCTCTCACTAAGCCTCACACCAACATCCAGGCAGGGAGGCTGTGGGCCCTGGTGCCCCGCAGGAGCTGTGAGCCAGCCACGGGAGTTTCCCTTCCTAGCCCCCACACCTGTCTCGGCTACCTTCTTATACGTAGTCTCTCCAGATGCATCCACGCCTCGATGGCCCAGCTTCTTCCCATGGCCAGGGCCTGGCTGCCCTGTCACCAAGGGGGCCTGGGGAACAGGGACCAAAAACAGTTTGGGAAGGTAGCCAGAAGGTTCTGTAAGTGTAGAAGCAGAGGGCTTGGGAGGCAGAAGGTTGCTGTGTTGCGGGCTGTGGGGGTCATCAGGGCCAAGCTGTCTGTGGTTCTCTACACTTGCCACCAGGGGGCACGCTGCTCCCAGAAACCCAGATTATCCCCAATGTCATCCTCAGGACACTAGAGTCTAGCTCCCCTCTCCCCACAGCTTTGCAGGCTCTGGGGTGTCTCTGGGACCCTCCCCTTCTGAGGGCCGGAGGAAAAATTGTCCCACCATGGACTCAGGACTCTCAGACATCAGGCTTAGGTGGTCAAGGCCCCAACCTCTTGCTGTGCAGATAATGGCAACCCCTTCCGTATACACCAATACTGCCCTCCCTGCCCAACACACCAATAGTCTTTGGGTCCAGAGAAGTGCTGTGCACAGCCTCAGGACACACAGCAGCATGTCAGCCCATGCCTCCTTGGACAGGGGGACTCACCTCTGCAAGGCCAGCCTTCTTCTGGGTCATACCTGGAGAGGAAGGGCACAATCAACATGGGGGCCAGAGGCCGGGGCCAGGTCTGCTTCAATTGCTCTCCATCTTGCTTTTTTTCTGCTTGTTTGGTTTGGTTTCTTGAGACAGGGTCTGTGTAGAGCTGGCTGTTCTCGAAATCGATCTATAGACCAGGTTGGCCTTGAACTCACAGAGATCCTCCTGCCTCTGCCTCCTGAGGGCTGGGATTAAAGGCATGCACCATCATGGCTGGCAGTGCCTTTGGTTTTGAGTCAGGGTCTGTTACTGAGCCTAGGGCTCACCGTTTAATAATGATGCCTGGAGTCTGTTAGCCACAGCAATCTTCCTGCCTCCATTTCCCCAGTGCTGAGGTAACAGCTGTGCGGCTCACTCAGCTTTTTACCTGGGTGCTAGGGATTCAAACTTGGTTCCTCTCACCTGTGCCACTGAGCTGTCCGTGTTCCAGGCCCAGGGGTGACTTCCTCCCCTGCCCTGTTGTGGTGGGGGAGGGGGAGGGGCAATTTCATCCCACCCCAGACTCACTGGGGTGCCTGGGTCACAGAGACGGGACCGGTGACTGTGTCCGATTGGGTTTCAAACCTAGCGCTGGGTGGACTGCGGCGCTGGTGACCCAGAGACCAAGGACCACCGGATAGCAGGGACTCACAGAAGGTTCTAGAAGCTGACCTGGTATTTGCCTTGGCCTCTCTGTAGTGAACAGTCTATGGTTCTGTGTCTGGGACCCTTGGGAAGACAAGTGTTCACAGTCCCTGTGGGCCATGGAGGTGTGACCTGAGTCACTGAAGTGATGGTGGCGGGGAGCAGGCTAGACGTGGATGTGGCGTGGGAGACACTCGTGGACGGAAGGATGGATGCTGCAATGAGGGTGATTCTGTCCCCTAGCCTGGTGTCACTTCCAGGAGGTAGGGGCTATAAGCCAAGGGATGAAGGCTCCCAGTGCACAGGATGGCCCTGGAACAGATGCTTAGCACAGCTGGACATAGGAACACTGATCCTCACCGACGGAATGGGAACCATGGCAGCCGTATAAGGTGATGGTGATGGCAAGGCTCTATCAGCCGACCCAGTGTCTGCCTTCACAGTGGAACAATCTGCATCTGGGGCATGGAGGTCAAGGTACAGGAGTGGTGGGAAGTTAGGTGAATGGAGGCAGAAGGCCTAGAACTTGTGGCAGGCTCCCTGGGGCTAGAAGGAAGAATTCAGCTGTCCTGGTAGCAGCTCCCAGGGATGCAGATGACATTCTGAGTTACCTGTCCCATCTGTAGACAAGCCTGGACCCTAGTGTGGACCATGGGCTCTGAACTCACTGGCTGCAACATGGGACACTCAGTGGCCAACACAGCTCAAATGCTCTCCTCCCAGCCACTGTCTTCTGAGTAAGCCCTGTTCTCCAGGAAATTGTGTTTAAAAATAGTCAGGGAGGAAGGAGGGGGTGGGGCCACCAGCTGGCTATGATGCGGTGCATGAGGGCCAATCAGCCTGTGTCTGCTGGCAGCACCCAGGCAAGTGGCGACTATACCTACCAGGGCCATGCAAATGACCCCTCAAGCTTCAGGCCAATGTCTGCTGCCCCATGGCTGTGTGACCTCGGGTGAGTCTATGTATCTCTCTAGGAGGGTTTCTCCTGGGGAGGTTGGAAGCTGTATCCCCCATCATCCCAAGCATCTGTCACATGGGCTGCAACTGCACGCTGCCTGGGGACACCATCCAGGCCATTCCATCTGTAAAATGGGCTATGTCCATCACCTGCAGACACTCCTTACAGGTGGCATGAACAGGAGACAGAGAGGTCTGGGGCACAGGCAAGAGGAAAGGGGCTAGAATGGACAGGAAGCAGAAACTATGGCCAGGGAGATCATAGGCCCTTGACCCTGACGTGACTCTGCCTCAGAGAGCAAGGCCTAGGGTCAGGAGAGGGGAAGTGCCGACGGCTGGGTGTGGGATGGGGGGTTGTCCATTAGCTCACTCTAGTCTGCTGACTGGGTTACACCAGAAGAACCTTCCTTTCCTGCCGCCTCCCTGCTTCCCTCCTCTCTGCCTCCTCAAGCCACACAGGCCCCTTCCCTACGCCATCCTGACCTGGCACAGCAGAATCGTCTATAGCTCCCTCTGCCAGACACCTGCAAGGCTTGCCACACTGCTTAGAGCGCCCCTCAAACATCCTTCACAGCCATGCTGTTAATTAAGGGCCTAGTGGCTGATGGCTCCCATGCTGCATGTACAGGTGACATGCTTTGTCTTTGAGAAGAGGCCTGGGCAGGGAAGGAGATGCCCTCTACAGAGCCAGCACATGGTCCTGGTGGACCCAGCACTTCTGGCCACCCAAGAGCGGCATCACACACACACCCTCAGGAGCTGGCGTAGTTTCTGCATCGGAGATGCCTGTTACGCAGCAGCAGCAGTGGACTGACTGAGACACGGTGGCTGTGCCAAGACCTCAAAAAGGAAGAGACACTCTGCTGCTCTCCCACACCACAGTGCACTCTTGTGGTGACCCACACACTGGAGCATCACACAGACAAGAACAGGAGGGAGGCCTGACACACAGGACCCAGAAAAGAAAGCCACACAGTGTCCATGACAGACCATACCCAAGTGGGGGAACACAGAGGGGAGTGCATGTGTTCGTTGGCGGATACCTTATACAGAGAAGGCCTCCTCTGAGAGAGGGAATGTTCTGAGACTATGTATATTACCTGGCTGCATAATCCGACGATCACACAAGTGTATATACCTTAAATAAGTGATCCCTAACAATTATAGCTCAAAATCCCCAAATCAAATGTAGACGTGAGTATCCACATTGGTAAACACATCACCACTAGTGCAGGCCTGCACTACTCATGGGACCTGCAGACTCCAGATGTCACAGAGCTTGGGCCCTGGCCCAGGATCAGGGTGCTGTGTCCAAGCTTCACAGACAGCTACCAACTTCCCATCCCATCTGCTCAAGGCTTGCAGACCCAGCAGGTGATGGCCCCCAGTAGCAGGTCCACATTTGGACCCTGCCACCACCTCTGCAGTGTGTGAGGGGACAGGCCAGTGGCTTTCTCCAAGCTTGAGAGAGAAAGCTCAGCTTCCTGAGCAATAAACAGGTCCAGAAGGCTGCTGGCCACATGATCATGCTCCTGAGAATGTGTGCCACCCTATAACTATTGTGGAGCTGGGGACACCCATGGACACACAGCAAACTTGTGGGGTTTAATGATCTTTCTGCTATAGCCAATTTAATGAACTTTAGGGTTGTCTGAGTGATTCAATCCCATGTGAAGAACCACCTGACCCACGTTGGCCTCCAACACCTTGCACCAGAAACAAGCTACTGAAGAGGGACTTTGGGTGCCAGGTATTCCAGAGACACTGCAGGGTACACACCACACCCTGGCCTCTGTCCCCAGAACTGCAGAAAGAGAAAGAAAGAAGAAGAGATGGAGGAGGAGAGGGAGGGGGAGAGGGAAGAGGAGGAGGGGGAAGGAGGAAGAGATGGACGAGGAAGACAAAAAGAAAAACTATCTACCAGAAGGGACCAGCCCTGGTGATGTATATCCATCATCCCAGGACCCAGGAGACTGAGGCAGGAAGACATGAGGAGGCAGAGGCCACTAAGGCTACACAACAACAATGCAGCAATATCACCAGCAATGCTGAGCTGGTGGCAGGCGGGTCATCGCTGCACAGGGAGGTATAGGTAGTGGGATCTGGAGAGGATCAGGAATAGTCTACCCCATACAATTAAAGACGACACGATGAGATGGCGCAATGGGACTTCCACAGAAAGAATTTGCCAAACCCTGGAGGAGCAACAGCCCTGGCCCAAGAGGGGGCTGCCCTCCCTGCAGGTTCATCTTCATTCCCCACCTTGGACAGCAGAACAACACCGGACCCTTGGACTCCATGGGCCCCGAGAGTGTTGTCCCCACCTGCTGCACAACTGCCCAGGCACGGGTCTGGTCTGACAGCTCAGACAGGTGGAAATGAAGAACTCAGCTCTGGTTCCTCACAACAGTCATCTCAGCACCCAAGAATCTGAGGCAGGGGATGACGAGTTTCAGGCCAGCCTGGGCTACAGAGCAAGCCGGTGCCTCCTGTGGTGTGTGGGCAACGGAGGATGTTGAAAAGGGTCTCATCCACTCCTGCCTGCACAGATGCCTGCCCTCCTTCCTCCCCAACCCTCAGACATTACCCAGGTACTGGGGGAAGGTGAATTAGGGACCCTATGTTAAGAAAACATGTCACAGTGGTGGGTGGAGAGCTGCGTGCTGTGAGGCCTGGAAGCCAGACCACAGCCTGGATTACAGGATGGGCCGTGGGAGAGACAGGACCAAGGTTTGCTGCTGCCTGGGATGCCGAGGCTCCCAGTCCACGCCTACCCATTCTCCAGAGGTTCTTGCATTTCTGATAATTCCTTCCACCAGGGTGTTCCGTTCCGGATTAGGCAGAACCTACATATGAATGGACTGTGCCAGGTGCCCACCACATGCTGTCCCATCACTGCCCCAAGTGAGCATGTCTGCTTACAGCTGGTCCCATTCCTGGCTATGGCCGCCGACAACTCCATGCTGGTGGCTACTGTTGCTTAAGGCTCAGGGACATCAGACCAACACGACCCTTCCTGCCCAGTCCCTTTCTCCTGTGGCTGCTTATTCTCCCTGCCTATCCTCTAAACTTCTCTGCAGCATGAACCATGGTGGAACTCATGGTCACCTCCTAACTAGCATCTATTGGTTCACCTCAGGGACACTTGAAGGAAAAACATCCTCCTCGGAGAGGATGGCCCTGCCCATACAGGACACTGACTTTGAGGCCATTTAGGGCCCAGATCACCCAGCATACATGACTCTGAGACTCCCTACTCCACAGGAGTGGCGCCTTCCTCTATCATCCTGGCTTTCAGGATGCTGAGACAGGAGGATTGGGAGTTTGAGGCCAGCCTGAGCTACACAGGGAGAGCCTGTCTAAAACATAAAGAGAAGGGACAGTCTCAGTGACGGGCTGGGGAGATGGCTTCATAGTTAAGGCACTGGCTGCTCTTCCAGAGGGCCTGGGTTTGATGCCCACCATCCACACAGTGGTTAGCAACCTCCTGTATCTTCAGTTCCAGGGGACCTGGCACACCACATACCGGCACCAAGGTAACCACAAACCCATGTGGACACACACACACATATAAACAATGAAACAGTCACAATGAGAAGCTTCCTTATGCCTACTGCGGCTGTGCTCAGAAAAGAGGCAACATGAGCCAGGGAGCAGGCTCAGTGGGTGAAGGTGTTTGCTGCCAAGCTGGATGGCCTGAGTTCAAGCCCGAGGACCACATGGTAGAAGGAGAAATGTGATTCTTGCAAGTTGACCACTGACTTCACCACCCTCAGGGCAGCACCCACACACGTGTATGACAGATACATATATAATACTAAGAATTAAAAACAGCTGGGCAGTGGTGGCGCATGCCTTTAATCCCAGCACTCGGGAGGCAGAGGCAGGCGGATTTCTGAGTTCGAGGCCAGCCTGGTCTACAGAGTGAGTTCCAGGACAGCCAGGGCTACAAAGAGAAACCCTGTCTCAAAAACCAAAAAAAAAAAGGAATTAAAAACAACCACTAATGCCATTGAAGCTAGTCACAGGAAGCCACCTGCAGCCGACGGGAAGAAGTGTCTGCTGGCTGTGGGTGAGCCTGGCTTGTCCTCAGTCAGACACATGGTTTCTCTGTGACTCAGTGAGTCCACCCTCAGGCAGCCACTAGGGGAAGTGAAAAGCTCGATCCACCCAAACCCTGTGCACAGTCCCCATGGGACTTTCTGAAAACAGTCAACGCCAAGAAAACATGGACATCTGTCCACGGAGGAACGACACACCAGGTCGGCTTGTCCCCATGCTGGAGTATTACTCAGCCATGAACAGGAGTGAGGCTCTTACAGCCCACACTGTGGAGGGACCTGAAGGACATGGGGCTCAGTCAGGGACCAGGACACAAACAAACACCACACCCTGTGGGCTTCCAGACAGGAAGTGGACTCGTGGGTGCCAGGAGGTGGTGAGAAATGGGTGGGTGAAGGAAGGTTCTGGAATGAGACTGCACAGTTTTGATACAGCACTACTGAGGCCAGCAGGGGAAAGTGCAGAGGCCTGAGGACCCAAGTTCAGTACCCAGAGCCCACATAAAGGCAGAGGAGAGGAAGGACCACAGCACAAGCCTCGGCACATGTAGAGCTGGCTGCAGTGTGGATGGACAGACGGACAGGCAGATGGAGGGACCAATGGCAGGGTGATAACTGAACGCAACACAAGCTTCGACTCCGCACCTGAGCACTGCAGCCATGGGTGAGAGGCTGAGTGAAGCCAGCAGCCTCGCTCATACATCTCCAACGGCTTTATTGCGGCAGGTGGGTGACAGAGAAGCACCCAGGGACAACCATGTGCAGCCTCCTGACTGGGCAGGCAGGGCTCTGTGCAGGGCTGGGTAGCACTTCCTCCCCTCAGCCCACCGCTGGGAACACTCGTCACCTCTTTGGAACAAGAGAGGAAAGGAAGTCACGAGGTAGTGGTGGTTGAGAGAGGTGGGGCAGGCACACACACTGCAGGCCCTTAGGAGCTGCTGGAGGCCTGCAGCAGGCGGCTGGCAGGGCAGCAGGGTGGGGTGGGATCCCAGGTGGACAATGGGACCCCACTGACCTTGTTTTCCAGGGTGACTATCCCTCTGACCCATCACACAAGGCAGACCCTGTGCTTCCCTGTTGGTCAGCTCTGGAGGTAAACAGGAAGCCAGGCCAGGCAAGGAGACCAGGCCACCCACAGTCCTACAGGTCTCCAAGTAGCTGGACACTGTTCAGTGCTAGTTGTAGGAGAAGGCTCCAGAGTCTGTCCCAAAGAACTGAATGTCAGGCAAGGCGACCCCACCAAAGTCTCAGGCAGAGGACCCCACTAGGACGTGTGACCTCCAGGGGTTGTGTACCCCAGAGGAAGCACAGTGCCCACTGTGCAAAATTCCTGGTTATTTTTTCTTGTGTCCCCAGCCTAGCTACAAGACATATACACACAGACCCCCCCCTCCCAGCTCAGAAAACACCAGAAAAAAAGGGGGGGGGCTGGGCTGAGGCTCAGTGGACAGGGTACTCTCCCAGCATGCACCAGGATCAGAGCTCCATCCTCAACATCACATGAACAACCACCTCAGAAACCAGCTGTGGTGCTGCACATCTGTCACTCCAGCACTCATGACGTAAAGGAAGAGAGCTGGCAGTGTCAGGTCACCCTATACTAAATAATGAATCTGAGGGCAGCCTGGGCTACATAAGACAATAACAAAAATAAAAGGAGGGGACAGAGAAGATTAAGAAGCTGGAGAAATTCTGTCTATGTCAAACCAGGAAGCAGTTGACAATCAGACACTCTTGACAACAGAAAAACTAAAATTTGGGTTGGGCAGTGGTGGCGCACGCCTTTAATCCCAGCACTTGGGAGGCAGAGGCAGGTGTTCTGAGTTCAAGGCCAGCCTGGACTACAGAGTGAGTTTCAGGACAGCCAGGGCTACACAGAGAAACCCTGTCTCGAAAAACCAAAAAAAAAAAAAGAAAAAGAAAGAAAGAGAAAAACTAAAATTTGCTGATGGTCAGTAGTCACCAGAAGAGCAGTGCGATGCACAGTGGTGTCACAGGTGAAAGAGAAGGGTCTACAATATACAAGAGGTCCTACAAACCAACGAAAGACTGCACTATTGGAAACAGAAAAGAAATTTCTAGAACATGAGGCCCAAGTTGTGTTCGACACGGGACTAAAGGCAGCTGCATCCAAGGTGAGTAAGAAAAATGGCCAGGGAGGTCAGATGGGAGCAGGCAATGGTGACAGAGCCATAGTGGCAAAAAGCTTCCAAAACAAACCAAAACCAGTTCACAGAATCAAGTATGGGTGGCCACAGCTGAGATCCTAGACACACCCTGCCCACTGGCCCACCGGTCCCCTCATCACAGTAGGCCCAGCCCCTATCAGATCTCTGAACAGGGTTGACACCCACCGATGTGATGAAGCCCCTGGACACCAGTGCCCTGAGGGCTGGTAACTGAGTCCAAACTTGCTCGGTGCACATGTACACTTCCAACTGGTGCAGTCATCGCAGGCTAGGGGTTACATGCTCCCCGAATCCCACTCCCCCACAACCTGACAAAGATAGGCACAGGAGCCACTGCCACTGCTGGGAGTCAGGACCCCTGAAGGCCTGTGACAGCAAAGGGTCTGCCCAGCCCCACACTGTCAGCCTGTGATATTGCAGCTTTGCAATGGATCTGAGCTAATTCCCAGCTTGGTGTAATCCAGTGGCAGGATCTCCACCAGCATGATGACTGGGTACAGGGATGACACTCGGTCCAGTGACAGAATAGTCAGGACCCAGCAGCTGACTCATGGTCCATTCAGACCCAGCAGACCCCTTGCCCACCTCTCCATACCTCCTGTGGCACCTGCCACACTCATTTTCAAGGGACACAGCTTCCCATGACCCAGGCTGGTATGGCCTTAATTGCACCCAGGCTGCCACATCAAGGGTCCCCAAACCTGCAGCACATACACATGAGCATAGACAGCTCAGGGCTCCGAGCAGGCCAGCTCCTGGCCATCAAAGTCTACCAGGCACAGGAGAAGCTCAAGGAAGGTCAACACTGGACCAGCAAAATGGCTCAGTGAGTGGGGAGCTTGCTGACAAGCCTGAGCAGCTGACCTACAAGGTATTAGAGGACTGACCCCTTTGAGTACATAGTCAAGGCTAACCTTCAATTCTTGATGCTCAGGCCTCCACCTCCTTAGTGTTGGAATGACAGGTATTATCTACCACAGCTGGTTTACATGGCACTGGGGCAGAGCCCAGGGTCTCATATGCCCTAGGCCAGCTCTCTGCCCAGGCAGATACTCCTTGTCAGGTCCTAGCTTAATGTCACCTTGATGATAGCTGCACCTTATCTAATAGGCTCCTGAGTTTGACAAATACCTTCCGAGGAAAGCAGACTGAGTCTGTATTTGTCTGTGTGACCAGTGGTCCAAACTGCAGCTGCCCAGCTCCACAGTTGAGCAGAGAGACAGTCAAGGCACCCTGTGGATGATGGGCATGGACCATGTGCTGATAAAACTTTATTGACAAAATCTAGCATGGGAGGCTGCAACTAGTCGAGTCCCTGCCCCATCGTTCCCTTGTTCTAACTCACATCAGCATCGTGACCCCAGCTGTCTAATCGAGGAAGTCTCCAATGGGGAGACTGAGGCAGCAGTCATCCAACTGCATCTCAAGATAACACCTAGGGCAAGACATGATTAAACCTTTTGTCTCTAAGGCCAACAGTCCTGACCCTGACATTGAGGTCACCACCTCTTACTGGTCCGTGGCGTCTGCCACCCGGCATACCTTCACAGTCACTGCACACCTGTTGATTGCCCCCTGCTTTGGTGCTGAGCCGCTGCAGGGGCGTAGAGGTTCCTGTGGCTGGCATGGAGGGTTCGAGGAGTAGACAGGGAGGGAGGAGGGGAGGGAGGAGGGGAGGGGGCAGCAATGCTGCAGGTTTTTACCAGGCTCCTTATGGAATAGGAGAGCTGGCAGAAGCAAAAGGGAGGACACTACCACTGGACCGGCAGAGGCACGGGTGGGGAGACGTGGGCAGGCTCTGGGGTACCACTGGACCGGCAGAGGCGCGGGCGGGGAGACGTGGGCAGGCTCTGGGGTACCACTGGGCCGGCAGAGGCGCGGGCGGGGAGAC
>JADRCH010000152.1:2059256-2144626 GCA_019843965.1 Rhynchomys soricoides | reverse complement strand
TGGGCAGGCTCTGGGGTACCACTGGACCAGCAGAGGCGCGGGTGGGGAGACGTGGGCGGGGAGACGTGGGCAGGCTCTGGGGTACCACTGGACCAGCAGAGGCACGGGCGGGGGAGACGTGGGCATGCTCTGGGGTGATTTTAGAAGCAACGCTGACATAATTTGCCACCAGTTTAGATGGGGAGGAGGCAGTGGCAGGTTGGGACCAGCGATGAAGCTTAGGAACACTCACACCAGAGCCAGGCAGGTCGCCAGCCCTGTGTCCTGGTGTCCAGGATTCCCAAGTCATACCGTACACCCACAGGAGGGCAGGAGGCAGGCGGTTTCTGGGCCAGGCCTCTGGAGTAACTGATTCTAAACACCACAGAGGTAGGCTTCCTTCCCATCAGATAGGTGGAAATTACCAGAGCAGATAGCAGGCTGACGACAGGGCTGCAGGGGAGACAGGTACCCAGAGCACCAGGTCTTCTGGGAAGTGGGGTAGGCCTCACTCTTCCTGCCTAACTCCAGCCCCCATGTGGCTGGGGACACCAACATTGGACACCCACTGTGTTCACGTGGGGGCAGGTATGCAGTTGGTGGTAAATAAATGCAACTGACTCCTTAAGGCAGTCAGGACTCTGGTGCTTCAACCCAAGGTCAGAGTATCTCTAGATGGCTTCCCCATTTTATAGGTGGGGGCATATCAAGGAGCCAGCCTGGACGGTGGGACTCACAGGCAGCTATGGGATAGTAACAGGCAGGAAAAGGAACTTCTGGGAGGAACAGCCTCCGGGGGTCAAACATAGGTTTGTCCAAAGTTCAGTGACCAAGCTTGTCTGCTCCAGCTAGCATGTCACCCCACCCCACCCCACTAGGGATGAAGAAGGCTTCATACAAGGGAAATGTTTGCCAAGGCTGCCGTGGGAACTGAGTGCCTGGAGCTGTCAGGTTTATGGCCACTAAGGGCCCGGCTGTCCCTTGCACAATTTCTCCAGCATGGCAAGCGACACCAGGTGACAGCACAGAAGGGCAAGTGGATGGTGGCAAGAAGCAGGTTAGCTACCACTGGGTTCCCAATGGCATGGAGAAAGAAGCTGAGCGCCTAGGGTTGGGGAACACTAGCTCCCTGGCTCCTCCTCTCCTCCTGGTCTTCCATGAGGACAGTTAGGGAGAGTCTTGGAAGCCTATGTGAGTCCACAGAGCCCTAACTGCAGCTGTCAGTCACAGAGTACTACTGGAGGGAACCTAGAGTTCTGTGAATCCAGAAAGTTCCAGTGACCTCGATGGAAAAGGGAGCATTCTGTTCTCTCTCAGCTGTGCATACAAACCTCCCTGCCTACAGAACGAAAGCCCAGAGACGCTGCTCATGACAAGGAAGGGAACTCTAGGAAGCTGAGTGGCCCCACAGGCTACCCTAGCATGGCAGATGGGGTCCAGGGAGAAGGGTCTGGGGCGTTGAGCTATTGATGGGACATCTGCTCACCCAGCCAGGACTGAGAAGGCACCTCAACATCATTCCTTTATCCTTCCCAGTCCCCATTTTAGAGGGAGGTAAACTGAGGCCCACAAATAGGTGATCAGTGGTGTGTAGCAGAGAAGGACCAGAAGGTGACAGTTGCAAGATTGACAGCCCAGCAAAGAGGGTCGCATGGAGGACATACTCGCCCTTCCCTGCCAGGAAGGGTCCGCAAGTGGGGTCCCCCATTAGAATGAGGGTGCTCCAGCATCACAAACACTGTGGAGAAGCCACTCGCCACATACTCAAAGGGGCAGATATGACTCGCTTGTCTCTATCCCCTGCAGCAAGAGAATGCCCCCAAACGGGTCCCCTCTACCTCCAAACCGGAGGACCGCTTCACAACTACCGCATGCATCTAAAAGAGGCTCGCTGCATGCCCAGGTTGCCAGGATAAGGAGCCGCACCCACGCCAGCCTGCAGCTCCACCGTGTCACTCAAGGACCCTAAAACCGGCCGAGCGCTGCGAGCCCCACATCCCCGGGCAGGGAGGTGCAGTCTCCCTGGCCGGAGTGCTGATGCCCCTTCCCCCACTCATGCAGTGGGAGAGCGCCTGCACCCCCGCGCTGCACTAGAGAATGGATCAGCCCGGCGGGCCGCAGCGCAGCGCAAAGCGGGCGGGCGGGCGAGACCACGCGCCACGGCGGGGGAGCGGGGCTAGCCCATCGCAGCGACCGGGGGTTATCGCATTTACCTGCCGCCGCCCCACTCTCCACAGACCAGGCTGCCTCCGCCGTCACGGCCCCCGCTTCGGCGCTCTCCGTCTCGTCCGGCACCTCTAGCTCCATGGCAGAGCGCTATGGCGGCGGCGGCGGGCCCGAGGATGCACCCGAGCTCGGCCGCCGCCGCTGAACAACAAGCGCCGCCCGCACTACAGGGCGGAGGGAGGGGGCGGGGTCTGGGCGGAGCCTGGCGTCGACGCGAAGCTCTTAACCAATCGGATATAAAGAGAGGGCTTAGGGCGGCACCCACTTAGGGGAGTTGCGAGCGCCCTCCGGCGTCCGGTGCGGGAAGGACTTGCGTTCACGTGCGGTATGGGGGCAGAGGGAGCGGCTTCAGTGAAGGGAAGAACCTGACCAATTAGGTAACAGGGGTGGGGTTAAGGTGAAGTACAACTCACCAGCGCCTCCAAGCGTCCATAGAGGGATGAACAGAATAGCTCAAAGAAACCAGAGGGAGGAGCGTCTGCAGAGGACCGAGATGGGGCGGGGCCTAGAGTCTACTACAGCCAATCGGATATCAGGGGCAGAGCCTAGACATGAGGCTCAGAAGCACCCTAGTCAGACACTACAGGAAGGCAGAGGTAAGCTAATCTGTTAGAGATAAGGCCGGCCAGGCAGTGGTGGCGCACGCCTTTAATCCCAGCACTTGGGAGGCAGAGGCAGGCGGATTTCTGAGTGGGACCCTATCTTTAAAAAAAAACAAAAAACAAAAAAAACCCAAACCAAAAACAACAGGGCGGTGTTGGCGTACAGCTTTAATCCCAACACTCAGGAGGCAGAGGCAGGTGGATCTCCAAGTTTGAGGCCAGAAACTCAGAAATCCACCTGCCTCTACCTCCCCAATGCTGAATCTGAGTTATCCTCAGCTATATATTGATTTAAAGAGACTAACCTGGGCTATAGGAGTGTGTACGTTAAAGAAATGAATTACATATATTAGAAGTGTATTTACTACTATCATTTTATCACTTTACAACATGTTATCAATAAAAATAGGCATAGATCATATTGCAAAATAATATATATGTATATAATATTGTTTATTGTGTTTTTGAGACAGACACTCCAGCCTCCTTTCCACTTTGCTAGGATGACAGGCATGGACACCCTGACTGTCCATTAAGACAACTGCATCAGAAAGAGCGCTTTGGTGTGTGGCATGGACAGAACTGAGTCAGCTTGACTAAAGCCAGGGCTTCCAAAGTGTGGTCACTGGAGCCCAGCATCAGCACCTTCTGAAAGCGGGTTAGAAGCCTGAATCTGAAGCCTTTTTGCCGCAGGAACTGAGATGGAGTCACCAACTCCTCCAGAGATGTGGACACCTGGTGAAAGCTGAGATCTGTTTGGGCATCACAGGAAGGAACTAGGTCAGGAGTGCTCGAATTAAAAGGAAGCAAAGTCAAAAAATAAATTAAATAAATAAATCCTGAAACTGAAAAGTCACAAGGGGCCAGGTATACAGACAGGGAAGTCAATGCCAATAGATAATGATCTTGGGTGTGGCTAAAAGGTGCAGCCTGGCCTAGAATTTCCCATTGAGAGATGGGGGCGTGGTCAGGCTGGAGACCCCACCCAGACTCTTCCAGAGCCCGGAGCTGGGGGCGTGGTCTGGGGTGGAGTTTCCCCTCCAGAATTTCATAGTGAGGGGCTGGGGGCGTGGTCAGGAGTGGAGCTCCGCCTAGAATCCCATAGTGATGAGCTGGGTCGTGATTCCGATGGAGTTTTGATTATTCCACTGTCTCCTCTTGCGATTAAAGGGAGAAGCCTGACAGAGAGTGGGTTGCAGCAAGAAGCACAGCCCATTCGTCCCTTAGGATGCGCAGTGTCTTCTGAGCACCTGTAAGTACTGTGGGGTGCAGGGCTAGCTAGGCCTCTCTGGGTGCTCAGGGGTTAAGGCCTGTCTGGCCACGTGAGAGTACCTTGCGACTGAGCCACAAGCCCTCCCACCTGCGGGCCGGCCTCTCTTGCATTCACCATTGCGCACGACCTGCACAGCCCTGTCGGTTCCACCCGGCAAAGGGATGTGCCCGCCGTTCCTTCCACGCCGCTCACGCTGAGAAAACAGGTGTCCGGCTTGAGCAGCCAGCTCAGGTCTCCTCCCTGCCACCCATGCCAGACATCCATCCAGGACCCAGTTGCCTCCACCCACCCTGCGTCCACTCACTCAGCCTTCCAGACCGGTAAGTCTCCAGCTGAGCTCATCTCAAGGGCGTTGAGCATCCAAGTGATCCCATCTCGGGCTCCCGGGACCCACAAGTTTGCTCCGGGTGTCCCCTATGGGAGCCGGAAACTGGCATCCTGTGTGGGCATCTGACACAGTTTCAGAAAGTTCGAGCGGCTGCAGTTTCTGCCCTGGCACAGCGCCCAGGACGCTGCAGCCCAACCTTCAAAGGGTCATTGTGAGTGCAGGTGGTGGCTGGAGAGGCTGGTCCTTGGTCCCCTAGCAGGACAGGATAAGGAGACCCTAATTCCCTTGGGAGGCTGGCCTGCAGTTTGGGTAGATGGCAGAGGAAGTTGGGGTATTCCTGAGCTAACTCTGAGTTTTTCTGGAACTCTCCCTGAGGGGTCACCCCTATTTCCAAGGCACGAATGTGCCACCTGTCCTAGGTGGGGACAGAAGAGGACAGGAACTCTGTCAGCTCCCCAGGGCATGTATGTCAGCTGAGAATTACTCGACCAGGGTGGAATGGATGGACAGATGCCTGGCAGGGGACTGACAGAGGAGTTGGAGGAGCACAGGAATTGCTTCTGTGTCATTTCCCCAAAACAAAGAAAAACAATTCCAGCCACCCCTGAGGTTACTTTATTCTGGACCGGGAAGGTTCAGGACACAGGGTGGACCTAACATTGTGAGTTCTAGCTATTGGCCATGCTAGCCCAGCCTCAGTTTCTCATTTAGCACCATGGAGAAGCCAATGCTATAGTAATAGGCACCAGGGCGCAGTGGGTCCTTGTTTCCAACTCAGTTCCTTGTTATTTGGCACAAAATGAAGTGAGGCCCAGACAGAGGCAGCTGGTCCCCTGGGCTGCACAGTGGAGTAAGATTGTCACACAGGGGGCCTTAGAGCTGACCTGTAAGAAACTGCCCCAGGGACAACATCTAGAAAAATCTCTGCTTGTCTGGCCTGGCACTTCCGTGTGGCACTGATTCTGGGGAAAGTCCATGTTGAGAATTTAGGCTCAGTCCTTCCTCCTGGGCCTGGCCGGGGGCCAGAGAGGCATTGTTTGCTCAGGGCGGAACCCAACACCCTTCGTGGCAGAGGTCAGTGGGACATTTGGCTATGGGGACGGGCTGCCTAACAACAAATGATGTGCATTTCTTGAGCATTTACTATATGCCATGTATCTTGGGAACAAGGCTCAGAAATTCATTATTTTATCTTTTCAGCTTTTGGAGACAGGATCTCACATAGCCCAGGCTGGTGTCTGTGTCCATAAGTAGCTAAGGATAACCTTGAACTCTTGATCTTCCCTCCTCTACTTTGGTGGCTGGGATGACAGGTGTTTCCCACCACATGTGGCTTGTTCTACCTTAGGAAGACGAAGACGGGAGCACTGGGGGTGAGCTGACGACTTGGGTGGTGATAGGCCTAGGCAGAAGGTTAAGGCATTAGGTTAAGGCTCCGGCAAGTGTGCTGAGGATGGAGGGAGCCAAGGGTCGGGGACAGGCAGCTGAGCTGCCAAGGTGTGTGGAAGCCATGAAGGACTGGTCACAGAGAGTTCATGTGCGCCCTCTGGTGGCTGATAAGGGGTGACTGTCAGGAAGGATCAGGTGGAGGGAATGTGCTGAGATGGAGGTTCAGGGTCAGGGGTCAGAGGTCAGTGGTAAGGCAGGAAGGTTGGCAGAACTTCAGAACACACACAAAACCCTGCCCAAAAGTTAAATTATTGAAAGAGCGCTCAAGAGCTATGAAATGTCTTGAGTTAGAGACACTGCTTATTAGCCACATGCTCATGGAGCCTCCACCTCAGAGGTCTTTTCGCCCTGCTGTGGCCCTGAACCATACACACCACTATTTGGAATAAGATTTGGCCAATGGTCAGCACTCCATAAATGCGCAAATAGCCCCTGGAGGGTAGCTAAGGTTTTTGACACTGTGGAAGACACAGAGTGTGTTCATACAGACAGCTGCAGATTGAGTGACACCCTCCCACCCCAGGTCTACATAGTAAGTTCTGGGCCAGCCTGATCTATATAGTGAGTTCTGGGGCAGCCTGGTCTACATAGTGATACCAGCAACAACCCCCACCACCAACACCAACAACAAGCTCTGAGAAAGACCTCAGGAGCAGTTTAAAGACTTGTTTGGGGGGAGGGGGAGGGAACCCTGTAGCCCTGGCACACCAGATGCCACTCCTGATTCTCACGTGTTCTCTACTGGCTGAAGCTGGTATTGCAGTCCCAAGTGCTGGAGACGGGTTGAGAGAAGCCCAGGCTAGTCTTTCTGAGTCAGATTGGGAGCCCTGTTTTACAGAAAGAGAAACTGAGGCCAGGAGTCTCACCGTAGTCTTGTTTGGCCTACCTCCTTGGCATCCCAGATGCAAGCTTCCGCAGACTTCCGCTGTACTTTACTTTCTCCCTACTATGCACTTTGTGGTTATGAGTCTCACTCCATAGCTCAGCCGCCTAGACCTCACTGTGTGGTCCAGCCAGGCTGCTCTAGAACTGATAGCAATCCTCCTGCCCCAGGCTTCCCTCACGAGTGCTGGGGTAGCACCCCTAGCTATTTCTTTTTATTAGCAGTGCGTGTGATGCAAGCACAGGAATGTACACGCACCATGGAAACAGGACAGCTTTCTGTTGCTTCCTCCACGGTGGGTGGTTCAATGGACTCTCCCTGGCTCCCTCCACCCCTGGTCAGTCTGAGCTCCATCGTGTCCCAGGGCCTTTGCACAGGCCACACCTGCCTTCCTCCACTGAAGCTTCCTGGCCCTGTGGCTCCCTCACCTTACGGTTCCTTCCTGGATCCCTGCCTCTGCTTTGCCCACTGGCCCATCCTCCATTCTGTCCCTCTTAAGAGCAGGGCCTCTTCCTCCCCCCTTGCAGACCCAGCAGTGTATACCATTAAAGCTCTTGGGGCATTTTTGAATTCTTGTCAGACCTGTCCTGCTACACCCGAGGGGACATCACACCCTTCAGTGAGTCCTGACTCCACCACCACCCCACAATCCAAGGCCCTGCCCTCTGCACATGCCTCAGTTTACCCAGATGTATGAGAATAGGCAAGCAAAGTCCTAGAGGACTTTTCCCATCCTACACCCTCTTTCTGACCTGCAGACACTGTCTCCTCCTGGCTGTTGTCGGTACTGCAGCCTGAACACGCCTGTCCAGGATGTATCTGCTTCACCACCTGCGCTCCGCCTCTGGGGGTGTATTGGAGATTTTCTTTAATTCTTTTTTTTCGGTTTTTTCGAGACAGGGTTTCTCTGTATAGCCCTGGCTGTCCTGGAACTCACTCTGTAGACCAGAATGGCCTCGAACTCTGAAATCCACTTGCCTCTGCCTCCCGAGTGCTGGGATTAAGGCGTGCGCCACCACTGCACGGCTTTCTTTAATTCTTAATCTCTAATAAGTATTTATTTGTGTGTGTGCATGCGCACACGCCGTAGTGTGCAGAAATCAGAGGACAACTCATGAAGTTGTCCTCTTTCTATTCTGTGCAGCATGGGTATTAAACTCAGGACCTCAGGCTTGGCAGCAACCCCCAACCCCAACTGTTTCACAGGACACTGGAGAAGGTAGTCCTAGGGGCTAAGGATAGGTCCCAGGTACTATGGAGGCCGAGGCAGGAGGATTGTGAGTTCTAGGACAGCCTAGGCTACATGTGAGGCCCAGCCTCAGAACAACAGCAGAATCTGCCCAAGGAGGTGCACATTGAATAGGTCTCCAAGCATGGGAAGCAATCCTTTAAACCTTGGAATCAGGTGCAACTATCGTTCCCACTTCCAGATAGGGAAACCGAAGCACAGACCCACTCAGTGGCTTACAAACAGACAAACCACTACGGTGCCCCTTTTAGTCCACCTACCCTCTCTGCCATGCAGAACCTAGGATTTCATTACCCATAATGCAAGATGCCCAAATAGGAGCACAGAGTGGGAGAGTAACTTCCTGAGGGCACACAGAGAACAGGCAAAAGGCCTAAGACTGAACCTCCAACTGTGAGGGTCAGAGAACACATGTTTCTTCTCTCGGCACAAGACGTGTTGGTGAGTGGGAGGAAATGTCGGGGCAGGACAGTCGCCATGGGGCCCTGGTGCACAAGTGTTCACTGTGTAGCGCTGGCTGTCCTGGAACTCTGTCCTGGCTGGCCTTGAACTAACGAGCATCCGTCTGTCTCTGCCTTCCAAGTGCTAGGGCTAAAGGCAGCACGAAGACAGCCCAAAGATTTTGATTAGATTGTCTTGGCCAACTCGTTATTAACCTTCAAATCCCCTCTTGTGTGCCCACCTTCTCCAGAACACTAGAGTTTCTGCTTTGCCTCTGGTCTCACACGCCCTCACTTCCTCCCCTAGCTAGAGCTCTGAAGGTGACAACTGGAGGTTGTTAGTGCCCAGGTTTGCCCTTTGCCCTTGGGTTGGGCTGGGGATCAGGCTATCTTTACTAGTGAGGAATGTGTGGGCGGAGCCAGCACTAGTCCGGCCCATCCAGGTGACTTCCTCCTACCTTAAGCCCAAATCTACGCTAACCTGACTGGACCTTTCTAAAGCTAACCCTCAGTGGCAGGTCCTGAGGAGGAAGCAGTCTGAGTTTGAAATACGAAACTGCTTGACCCGGGAAGGGCCAGGAACACGACTGGATTGTCTGGGAAACGGTGATGTTTTTGTGTTTTTGAGAAAGGGTCTCACTGTAGCCCAGGCTGGCCCAGACCTCACTGTGCAGACCGTGCTGGCCCCAAACTCACATAGATCTTCCTGCCTCTGCCTCCCGAGTGCTGGGATTAAGGCTGGAAAACCGCTTTTTTTTTGATGCGTTTACTCTTGTTTCGTGTGTTTGGTGTTTTCCTGCAGATGGCTCACGTGAGCCATGTGGATGTAATTCCCACGGAGGCTGCCAGGGGGTATCGGATCTCTGGGGCGGGACACACAGGAGCTTGAGCAGCGACCTTAGGGGATTTGAACTTAGGTTCTCACGTTCCAGTGCAGCTGGAGATCGTTCTTGTCTGGTCAAACTCAACCCACCTTCAGAACTCTCCCAGCAACACCCCTTCCTGCCCACCACACACTTGCCTCTTTGCCTTCTCACAACCTTCGCCTCCTTCCGACTCTCTCGCAAAGCTTCTTATCCACGGGCCACCCGGGCGAACCTCGATGTGTGTCCATTTCCTACTTGGGAAAACAACAGAACAGAAACGTCCCCGACCCGGGACTCCGTTCCGTCTGACCGTGATCGCTCCGGGTTTTCCCGGCAGCCCAGTCCATGTGTTCCCTGCCCCGGCCGCGGGGCTCAGCCCGGCTCTGTGGAAAACAAGATGCGGATCGCTCTTGTCCGGACCGGATTGCGGCGGGTGGGCGGCCACTTCCCGGAGGCGTGCCCGTCTGGGGCGGGGCGGTCCCTGACTTGAAGGAGGAAGAGCAGGTGCAGCCCGGAGCCACTGGCGGAGCCTGAGAAAGGCGGGAGCGCGGCCCCAACCCCGCCGCGACCACCCTCAGCCCAAAGTGGGGGCTGATTCTTTCCAGGCCCATAGTGGGGGCTGCCTGACCGTTTCCAGGACGCCTGCTGTGCACCATGGCGGTGAGATTCCAGGCGAGTTGTGCTGGGCGCGGGGAACCGATGGTGGTCGGAATGGGAGTGGGACCCAGGCTTTCAAAACCCTGTCCGCCTGCTTAACAGGCAGGAAAGCTGAGGCCTGGAGAGGCGCGGTGGCTAGCCTATGGCTACATGGCGGGATAAATCTGTGAACTAGCCCCAAGAGCCACTTCTTGAAACTTCTTCAACCGCCTCACCCCACAGACCAGAGTTTGAATCCCACTGAGACAGTGAGGTCGCCCGTGTATGATCTTGAAAGTTGGGTAGCTGTGTTTTGTTTCGTTTCTTGGCCGCTAGCATTTATTGAGCACCTACTGCGTACAAGGAGTTTAAGGAGCCTGGCGGGTCGGATGACTATAGCCAGTTATGGAGACCCTGGAGGAATTTTGCCCTTCTGGCGTGGAGCCCAAACTCCTACAAAGGAAGAGTAAACTGAGACCTGGCTGCTGGGTCACACTCCAAATTTTATATCTGCGAGGCTTTCTGCCAGTTTAGGAGGAGGAGGAATGACCTTCCCCAGACCCCACCGACGGACCTGTCCCCGTCCAGTCTCTACACTCTTCTCCCCACAATCCCCGCGCCTGGCCTAAGGGAGGAGGAGCGGGTGGGACCAGTGCCTCCACCGGTTGTCCGGTTGTCCGCAGGTGGCAGGGGCAGAGGCAGGCGCTCACCTGGAGGGGCGGGGCTGAGGGACTTGAATCTAGCATTTTTAAACCACCCTCTTGTAGTTTTCAAACTCTCTCAAAGCTCCACACTGTGGGAACCTTATTTGGTCCCTAGAACCCCCATCCCGGACTACCAGGAGCGCCCCTATTAGGGGAATCTGTTGCGGAAATGAGATCAGACTGTGACACCCCAGACTCCAAGGGGAGAGGGTGCCAGATGTGTACATTGGAAGGCCCCCTTGCCCCAGGGCTCTAAAGGCTGAATAGGAGTTTGCCAAGGGCTATAGCTGATGGCATGTTGCTTGGGCTGAGTGATGGAGAGGTCAGGTCTTCCACAGCTAAGAGAAAGAAAGAGCTGGGGTCTGTGGAGCACAGTTGAGAAATCCATCGATGGGTAGGGATGGGGAACCAGAGGTCATGTCAATCAATCCTTAAGGCATAGAGGAGCCCCAGAGGGCTTTAGCTAAAGCCTGTGACCAGCTTACACCAGCTGGGACAAGCTGGGCAGGCTGGGACAAGCCTGGCCACCTGCCTTCCCTCCCCCTAAGGAGCCCTGGCACACTTGAGAAAACCAAGAAATAAAAATTCCACAGTTGAGTACAAATAAGCTTTCAGAGTGCCACTTGACAATCTTTGCCAGGGTTTGTGGAGGTCCCCATGTGCCTCCTCCATGTGAGGAGGCTGAGGCAGGAGGATTGTCATGAGTTTGGAGCTAACCTAGGCTGTAGAGCAAGATCCCCGACCACCCAAAAATAAACCAAAGCTCAGGCATCAGAATTGCGGAGCTGGGGAGATTGGGGGGTTATAGCTTAGCAGAGAGGGGGCCTGGCAGGTGGAGTCATGTGACATTAAGATGAAGTCCTGAGGGGTTCAGCTCTCAGTGGGGGTACCCAGACCACCTTACCCTGGACTGAGGGAAGGCCTGGAAAGTGCTTGAGAGGCAGCCTCTGGGCAGGAGGGAGGCTGGGATGTTGGGGAGCAGACATGAGACCCTTGTGCTGGAGCAGGGAGAGCAAGGGTCATAGGAGGGGAGGCATAGCGGGTAAGCCAGACAGGGAGGAGGGCTGTGGGGAGGACTGGAATGGTGACCCTGAGGAAGGTGGGAACCATGGAGCCCTGAAGCTGCTGCAGAGAGGATGCACTGTGGAGGGCAGAGCTGACAGTGGATACCATGGCCTCCTCCTGCCCCATGAGCCTGTCCTGTCTCTACCAGGTGGCAGACATGGAAGAGCTGACCATCTGGGAACAGCACACAGTCACATTGCACAAGGTGAGCTGAGGCCTGACTCTCCAAGGGAGCCCCTGGGTCTGGGAAGTAACCTCTTGCTTGTTACTTGTGTATCTCAGGACCCCCGCCGTGGCTTCGGCATAGCTGTCTCTGGAGGCCATGACCGAGCTAGCGGATCCGGATCCGTGGTGGTCGTGTCTGATGTGATACCCGGAGGCCCTGCTGAGGGCAGGCTCCAGTGAGGCTCAGAGAGGGCAGGTGGGAGGAGGGACAGTGTGGGGGGCAGAAAGCACCTGGCACCTTCAGCTCTGTCAACAGGACCTGACTTCTTTGGCCTCATGTCCCTAACACTTCCTGGTCCCAGAGGCTGGGCAGTGCCAAGGGCAGGATGGCAAAGAACCAGAACAGACAATCTTTGGACTGTTGTTTGAGAGCAGGAGAGTTTTCCAAGACCTGTAGACTGAGGCTGCTGGGATCTGAGTGGAAATGGCTCCTGGCCATTTCCTGGGGAACTGATGAGTGACAGAGGGGGGAGAGACAGAGACCAAGAGACAAAAATCATCTGATGGTGGGAGGGGAGGGGTGCAGCCCTGAATCTCCTCACTGGAACCACTCCCTCAGGACTGGGGACCACATCGTCATGGTGAATGGTGTCTCTGTGGAGAATGTCACATCTGCCTTTGCCATCCAGATCCTTAAGACCTGCACCAAAACAGCCAACATTGTAAGTGGACAGAGACTGGGGAGACTGAATTCTTTTTTATTATGAGTACACTGTAGCTGTCTTCAGACACACCAGAGAGGGCATTGGATCCCATTACAGATAGATGTGAGCCACCATGTGGTTGCTGGGATTTGAACTCATGACCTCTGGAAGAGCAGCCAGTGCTCTTAACTGCTGAGCCATCTCTCCAGCCCCTATATTTAATTCTTGACCCCATTGCCTCAGTCCCTGTATAGTTGGAACTACTCAGCATCCTGGGACAGTTTCACTTCCTAGTGGAATCCGTCAGATTGTAGGGCCTCCTGTTTTAGCTGCTGCGCTGGATGTGCAGCCCATAGTTGTGCTCCTGTTGGGACGCCTGCTCCTGGAGGCCAGAGAGGAGCTGGATTACCCAGGGTTTTTTTTGTGGGTGGGACGATCTCTCCCCTCTTCCTGCCTCTTCTGACATCTCTCCTCCTGACTGACAGACAGTGAAGCGTCCCCGTAGGGTCCAGCTGCCTGCTACCAAGGCTAGCCCAGCTTCTGGCCACCAGCTCTCAGACCAGGAAGAAGCTGACCATGGCCAGGGCTATGAGGGGGACTCCTCCAGTGGCTCAGGTCAATCTTGGGGTGAGTGCTCTCGTCGGTCCAGGGCAGGTTGCTGCAGCAGAGTGGACAGCCATGGGCACAGGAGCTTGGGTGTTGGATCTGAGGCCAACGGTCTGGACCTGGTGTCTGGTTACAAGCGCTTGCCGAAGCAGGATGTGCTGATGAGGCCACTAAAGTCCGTGCTGGTGAAACGAAGAAACAGTGAAGGTGAGGCAGACTGGCTGTACCTCTAAAACAGAAAAGAGTCAGGCTGGAGGTGTAGTCAGAGGTGGAGTGTGTGTCTCCTCCCTCCCTAGAATCCGCCAGTGAAGGGACTGGGGGTGTGGTCAGGGGTAGAACATTTGCCTAGATTGGAGGCTGAAGCAGGAGGATTGCAAATTATTTCAAAGCCAACTTGAATGATCTTGGCCTCCTAGCTGAGGAGCCCTGCCTCCATTTCCTTCCTCTCCCTTTCAGAGTTTGGGGTGAAGCTAGGCAGTCAGATCTTTATAAAACACATCACAGAATCTGGCCTTGCCGCTCGGAACCGTGGGCTGCAGGAGGGAGACCTTATATTACAGGTGAGCCCAGGCGTATGCTGCAGATGGGGAAACTGAGGCCAAGGAAGGCAGTGCCATGTTCCCAGCCCCAGGGATTATTTCCAATCCTTCATCCCACCTCGCTCCAAGCCAAATGTTTCTAGTCCCATACTCAAGCTCATACTTTCTAGATGCCCTGGTCCTTTACTTGTACCCGGCTCCTTTCAGATCAACGGGGTGTCCATTGCTAACCTGTCCCTGAGTGACACACGAAGGCTCATTGAGAAGTCAGAGGGGGAGCTGACATTGCTGGTACTGAGGGACAGTGGGCAGTTCCTGGTGAACATCCCTCCTGCAGTGAGCGACAGCGACAGCTCCCTAATGGAAGGTGAGGAGCCCAAGGCAGATGCAAGCCTTGCTCCTGGAGGCTCAGAAAGGGATGGGAACTGACCTAGAGCCCCACAGCATCACCAAGCTGGGTTCTGTGAGGTTCAGGGCCCCTAGCTCATCAGGGCCTTGATGGTCCCCTGTGTGACAAGAACGACATGACCACAAGAGGTAGGTGTGACCCTAGCTGACCTGCTGCCCTTTGCCCACAGACATCTCAGACCTGACCTCGGAATTGTCCCAGGCGCCCCCTTCCCACATTCCTCCGCTACCTCTGAAGGGTCAGCGGAGCCCTGAGGACAGCCAGACGGACTCCCCAGTGTGAGTGAAGGATGATGGCCCGTGAGGGGCCATACCTCATGTTTATGCACCCCTGCTCTTTGCAGAGGTGACCCTGAGTCTGTGGGGGTCCCATGCAGAAGCACCATCAACTCACTGGAATCTGTCATCCTGCCCAGGGAGACACCACAGCCCCGAAGGCGGGAACAGTCAATGGACTCAAGAGCCATCGTTGACCCAGGTGAGGTGTTGGCAACTGGACATCCACTGTCAAGGCTTCCTCACTTGCAGCCACTGTGCTGAACCAGGCAGGAAGCAGAGATCATAATATGTGGTTATGGGGTGAGGGGAAGCCCAAAGCCTAAGGGTGAAAGGCGGGGCCAAGAGAGGCAGCTTGGCAGACTGCTCAGGTTATACCTCTACTCTAAGGGGCTTGGGGTGTGGTCAGAGGTGGAGCCCCAGCCTAGAATCCCTCAGCAAGGCTGGCCTGTTGCTAGTTCGGTTTCTGTGTCCTCTGAAGGAGTGAAGGCTCCAGGTTTTGGTTTCTCGTTGTAGAGTCTCCTGGAGAAAGCCGCTATGACATTTACCGGGTCCCTAGCCGGCAGAGCCTGGAGGACCGTGGGTGGGTACCTCAGATGAGCATGTGGTTCCGTGGGTCCCACATTCTGTCTCCTTGATTATGGAATGTCATTAACTGTCATCTGGGCTGTTTGGAAACGCAAGTCCTGTAAGGGGTGAGGGCACCCTCCACTGCTGGCCTGATTGCCCCCTCTCTGGTAGCTACAGCCCCGACACCCGTGTCGTGCGCTTCCCCAAGGGCGCGAGCATTGGTCTGCGGCTGGCTGGCGGCAACGACGTGGGCATCTTCGTATCTGGGGTGCAGGCAGGCAGCCCGGCCGACGGGCAAGGCATCCAGGAAGGGGATGAGATCTTGCAGGTGACACAGGACAGCTGGCCTGGGGAGTATGGCCCTGGATCCTCCTGGTCTTCCCCTATTCCCCCGAGTCTCTTTTGATGTCCAGGCTGGCTTGGAACTCCCTCCCACTTTAGCCACTTGAATGTTGGAATCACGGGCCTGCGCCCCATGCCTGTCTTTCTCCATGGGTGCTGGGGATCCGAACACAGGTCCTCATGCTCGCACGAGTGCTTTCCCCTTAGCTTTCTCATGAGCCCCAGAGAGTTTTTACACGGTGGGGCCTGTCCTCTCTCAGGACTGCCTGAGGCTTTCAGACCTGCTTGTTTGTCCTGAGCCTTGTTCCCAGGTTGTGTGCCCTGGACCTTGTCTGTGATGCTGAGAGGCACCTGGGGACACCTGGGGAGGCTGAGTCTGGAGTTTGGCAGGCAGTGGTTCCATTCCCAGACTCATCCAGTGGCCTTTCCTGGCAGGTGAATGGTATGCCATTTCGGAATCTGACTCGGGAGGAGGCTGTGCAGTTTCTGTTGGGGCTGCCTCCAGGGGAAGACATGGAGCTGATAACACAGAGCAAGCAGGACAGTGAGTGTCTCAGAGCTTGTGGGCCAGCCTGGGAGAGTGCTGAGTTCCACATTCACAGAGATCCGGGGTGGAGCAACGGGCCTGAGAATAGCACCTGATGTGGCTCTCTGGCCTCCACTAGCGGGGTGTGGTGGCACACTCAAGGTGGCAGAGGCAATGGTATCTCTGTGAGTTTGAGGCCAGCCTGCTCACTTTGATAGTGAGACTACCAAAAATTAAAGACCAGAAACTAGTGGGTTGAGCACAAGCTGGGCTTGCCCATATCCACACAGGGACAGTATCCTTAGTCCATCTGAGAGAGTCTCTGGAACAGATGGGCCCCTCGGAGTCACACAGCCCCCTCTGTCCCCAGTCTTTAGAAAGATGGTCCAGTCCCGTGTGGGTGACTCCTTCTACATCCGCACACACTTTGAGCTGGAGCCGAGCCCGCCCTATGGCCTGGGCTTCACCCGAGGTGATGTCTTCCATGTAGTGGACACGTTGTACCCGGGCTCTGGGCCAGGCCACGGACACAACAGCCATGGGGGCCTCTGGCTGGCTGCCCGCATGGGCAGAGATCTCCGAGAGCAGGAACGTGGTGTCATCCCCAACCAGAGCAGGTAGGGGCGCTTACCATTCCCTATTGCTGAGGGCTCCCTGGGGTAAGACACAGTGGGGCCACAGAAATGTCCCGCAGCCACTGTAATAACTGAATACATGTACGGCTTTATTTATTCATTCATCTTTGAGGGAGAGTTCCTCCCAGTACCCAATCCATCCTGAGTACCAGCATCTAGGGCCCCACATTCCTTGGCTTGTGACTTCATTCTCTCTCTCCAGAATTGGGCAAAGTCTCTCCCCCTCCTTCCTCCCTTCAGAACCGCATGGTGACACTGAGTTCTGGGATGATCCCTGAAATCTGCAGTTCAGAAGCCTCAGTTTGAATATCCACCCACTCTCAGCTACATGGCCCCAAGATCAGGCCCTGGCTGGTTTGGGACTGGTTCTGACTCCCACATCCCCTGTGCTCCCTAGGGCCGAGCAACTGGCCAGCCTGGAGGCTGTGCAGCGGGCCGCGGGCGTGGGGCCAGGCGCCTCAGCGGGCTCCAACCCACGGGCCGAGTTTTGGCGATTCCGAGGTCTCCGCCGAGGGGCCAAGAAGACACTGACCCATCGGAGCTGTGAAGACCTGTCAGCGCTGACCAGGCAGGGACACTACCCGCCCTATGAACGTGTGGTGCTACGAGAAGGTGGGCGGCTATGGGCATGGGGTGGGGGGAGGGGAGGATGACTCATGGAAGGGGCGGGACCTTCCTCCCACAGTCACAGAGTCTCAAGGCTTTCCCCAAGATGCCTTGATTCCTGTGGGTAACAAGCTTGTCACCCCAGCACTCAGGAGCCTGAGGCAGGGGGGTTTCTGTGAGTTTGAGGCCAGCCTGGTCTACATGGAGAGTTCCAGGACAGCAAGTGAGACCGTCTCAAATAAATAAATGACTGTAAAAATTTTTATGAGAAATAAAAGGCACAGGTACGTGGGTCTCTCAGCCCAGGTTTGCTCAATCTACACAGGTGGACAGACCTGCATCTCAATAAAACGTAAAATTAAGCCAAGAGACAGACACAGAATGGCCAGTCCACTCATCTAATAGCCCCAAATAGGATCAGAAGCAATCCTTCTGCCTTAGCTTCTTCCCATGCTGGGTATGCACTGTCATGCCTGGCTTGTGTGGTACTTGGAATGGAGGGAAGAGACTTCCAGCCGGCCGAGTGAGCACCCTGGCCCCAGAGCCTGGCCTTGTCACTCTCTCCACTTTCTAGCCAGTTTTAAGCGCCCCGTGGTGATCCTAGGACCAGTGGCAGACATTGCCATGAAGAGACTGACAACAGAGATGCCAGAACAGTTTGAGATTGCAGGTGAGACACGGTGTCATGGCAGCTGGGGTGGTGATCCATGCAACCATAACATGGGCCTGTTCCCTATCCACCCACCCAGGCCCAGGCCAGGCATCATCAATCAATCTGGGCACTCAGAATCCTTAACCACTGTACCAGGAGGCCGCCTAGAACCAGGCAAACACTGCCTTGTGTTTGCTGAGAGCTGTTCGGGGGTTTTTCTTCTTTTTTTTTTTTTCTTTCTCCTCCTCCTCCTCCTCCTCCTCCTCCTCCTCCTCCTCCTCCTTCTTCTTTTTTTTTCGAGACAGGGTTTCTCTGTGTAGCTGTGTAGCCCTGGCTATCCTGGAACTCGCTCTATAGACCAGGCTGGCTGGCCTCTAACTCAGAAATCTGCCTGCCTCTGCCTCTGGGATTTTTTTCTTAATTTTTAAAATTTTGTTTCATTCCTCCTTGAAGCAGAAGGATGGCGAGTTTAGGACAAACTGGTCAATGTAATGAAATCCTGTATTCAAATAAAAGTTCCACCCCAGCCAAAACTGGGCCTGGTGACCAGGTGGAGGCAGGGGAGGCCAAGGTCAGCTCTGACTACATACAGAATTGGAGGCCAGTCTGGGCTACATCAAACTCCATCTTTAAAAGCATTAAATAAAAGGGGAAACTGAGGTCCATGGGCATGGCTCCAGGTGCACATTTAGCAAGTGGGGTGGCTCTTGGGGTATGGGGAGCCTTAGAGGGCTATGGGAGGCTGGGTGTGCCTCACACAGAGAACCAGATCTTATAGGTTTCAGGACACCTAGAAAGGAGGCCCCTGGAGGAGGCTGGGTAGGGTCCAAAGGGCAAAGCTATCAGCCACCTCACTAGTCATCAAGTGATACAATCGCTGGAGTCTATGTGCAGAAGAATGGAAAGTTGGGCTCCTGATGGGCTCTCTGCAGCGGCCCTTGACACCCTTCCATGAATAATACTCAGCCAGGAAAAATGAAGGCCACACCACAGAGTCTGGCTCCTGGAAGACCCCTGCAGTCAGCATAGCCACATAGCCACAGGGACAGGAATTGGGATGGGGGCTGAAATTTGTGTGCATCGGGGACAGCTGCAATACGGGGAGTCAGGCTCCATAGGACATGGCCCCCCCCCCCGTACAAGGGTCACGGTAGGTTCAGAGAAGGGCCTGGCCACCATGGATTTGTCCCCCTGCCTCCTCAGAAAGCGTGTCCCGGACTGACAGCCCATCCAAGATCATCAAACTGGACACAGTGCGGGTGATCGCAGAGAGGGTAAGCCCAGGGATGGGGAAACCGAAGCCCCATGTGCTGTGTCCCAGCTTCACTCTTGAGTCGCCTTCAAGGAGCTGGGTGCTGGGGGTTCCTGTAGGACTCAGGTCCACAGCCCTGAGCCTGCACTCCAGAGGCCTGCTCTCTCATGAGTCTAAGACTAAGCTGCCATACACAGAGAAACCTGTCCTGTCTCAAAGAGGAAAAAAAGTAAAAAATGACACAAAACCACTCGGCTATGAAGGTGGCCAAATACATTTGTAATCCCAGCTCCCTGGATGCAGAGGCAGGGGCATTCAGGTTCCCAAAGATCTGGCCAATAGATGAGCCCCAGGATCAGACAAAACTGTGATCATGAGAAGCTGTGGTTACCGCAGACTCTTTTTTCCTGTCTTAGGACAAGCATGCGCTCCTGGATGTCACCCCCTCTGCCATCGAGCGCCTCAACTACGTACAGTACTACCCCATGGTCATCTTCTGTGCCCCGGAGAGTCGGCCAGCCCTCAAGGCCCTCCGGGAGTGGCTGGCCCCTGCCTCTCGACGAAGCAGCCGCCGCCTGTATGCGCAGGCCCAGAAGCTGCAGAAACACAGTGGCCACCTCTTCACGGGTGAGCAGGGGTGGGGGATGGGGGAGACGTCGCCGGGGGGGGGGGGTGAGGGGTGGTAGTTCCTGCCTGCTGACTCTGCCCTGTTCCCCGCAGCCACCATCCCCCTGCATGGCACTAGCGACTCCTGGTACCAGGAAGTCAAGGCTGTAGTACAGCAACAGCAGGCGAGACCGATCTGGACCGCGGAGGAGCAGGTGCTGGGTAGAGGGAGGTCATAGGCATAGTCTAGGTGAACCCCATAGGTAACCAAGTTGTAGCTTCCTAGTACCCAGCAGCCAATATAGTACTGAAGGAACCCTTAGGGAAGAAAGCCTAAAGGGGTGGGTGATAGAACTGGAAGTCTGTGGGATGCTTAGGAGTTGGTCAGAGTTGAACTCCTGATGAAGGCCTTGATCTCAGATTTGGGACTTGGTCTAGAATCCAGAGGCACCCATCACAGGTCCGCGGGTAACAAGGGCACGGGTCAGCAGAGGCTGGCATTCATTGTACGGTCCTTGGCTCCCCCTGAGGTCACAATATACCCGCCCCCACAGCTGAACGGCTCATCCGAGGAACTTGAGTTGCCAGGCCACATGGCCGTCAGCTCTGGAGACCTCAGTTGTGACAGTCGGGCCAACAGTGACTATGAGGACACCGACGGCGAAGGCGCCTATACGGACAGGGAGGGCGGACTCCAGGACGGCGATGAGGAGGCCCCAACCATGGCCCTGGCCCGGTCCTCAGAGCCTGTGTGGGTAGAAGACCATCAGGGGCTGATGGGTCATGGGACGACTGCAGCCAAGTGGGAGACGCAGGTGGGCACTTGGCCCTTCGGGATGGGGGGGACATGATTGCACACCCAACATCCGGCACAACCCCCTCCATGCATGTCAACTGGGGTCACTGCCTTTCTCCTCTTCCCTCCAGGCCGGTTGCCACTACACCCGGGACCAGCAGCACCAGGACAGCATGCAGTAAGTGTCCATAAAGGATGCAGGCCTGAGACAGTTCCTCCAGGCCACTCCACGCCTCACATGGTTCAGGGCTTTCTGAAGGAATGGGCATTGGGGTTGGGACTTCGGCTTTGTAGGATGTGGAGGAATCCCAAGTTCCAACCCACATTTAAAAACTGGCCTTGTTCATCCTTGTGCCCACCCTGCCAGGTGGGGTCGGAGCGGGAGGTCACACAGCACACCTGGCCACTAAGGCCCCACACCTCCCTCCTTCCCCAGGATCTACAAGCACGAGGCCCTCAGGAAGAAGTTCACAAGAGCCCGGGATGTTGAATCCTCTGATGACGACGGCTATGACTGGGGCCCAGCCACCGACCTGTGACCTATGCAGTCATCAGCCTGCCACAAGCCCTCAAGCTTCTGGCCATTTAATAAATCTTTAAATTTCTTTTTTTTTTTACATTAGAAAATAATACAAGACTGAGGACTCTTTAGACCCCATCGGCCAAGGGGTGACAGTGACAGGGACAAAGGCACACGTGGGTGGGGTGGGGCAGTCACAGGTATACCGGCTGTTCCTGTCCCGTGAGCAGTCGGTAGGTAGCAGCTGGCATGGTCTTGATGTGGATCTAGGGGTCAGAGGTGAAGAGTCAGGTAGAAGGTTCAGGGTGTCAGTGACAGGGTCAGTTTGGGTAGGACAGGATCAGGGGTGACAGAGTCAGGTGACCCCCACACACTTCTCTTGTCTCTGTGAGTAGCTGGATGATACGCGCATGGGACATGGCCACCACACTCTGCCCGTTGACCTCAATGATGCGGTGTCCAACTCGGACTCCACCACGCTCAGCTGCGCCCCCGCGCAGCAGGCTGCAAATCTGAGGGGGACAGCACTCAGGACCTGCCCCTAGGCTATAAGCTAGTCTCTACTCCTTAAGCTGTGGGTTAGGCCACACCCCACACCCCGCCTGGGGATCCCAGCCTCACAATGCCATCCTCTACACAGAAGCCCAGCTGCTCACGCATGTGGGGCCGGCGGATGATGGCCGTGGTGACTGGTGGACAGTGGATGATACTCAGTGTCACAGATGAGTGTCGCCGCACCTCCTGGGAGACCCACCATGCTGTTCAGGCCTCTGTGGTCCTCAGTTTACCCACCCGTCAATCTTCCGGGCAACATGGGGATGCGATCAGTGATACCATTCTGTTACTTAACTTAGGAGACCCTGTTAATGGGCTCCTATGCATCCTACAAGGCCCCTGGGGAAGCAGCCCACAGAACTCTTGACTCACGCGCACGGCGGCCTGGCAGGCAGTCAGCGACAGCCCCACCAAGCTGGTTCCATTGATGGCAGTGACGCGGTCCCCTATGCTCAGGGCCCCGCAGCGCTCGGCAGGGCCCCCGTGCAGCAGGTTGGCAATGACCGCAGTGGGCAGCAGCGAGCCCCAGCCTGACTCAACTAGCGCAATGCCCAGGCCTTCTCCTGGCCGCTTCTGGATGCAAACCTGGGGGCAAAACTGTGTTCAGGGTGTGGAGCGTGGGGCGGGGTCTCAGTGGGGCAGGGCCACATTCAGGGGCGTTGTGGGCTGAGCTGCACGCAGAGAGGGCAGAACCTACAGGGGGTCTCAACGAGGGGTTAGGTTTGGGGAGGGGGGCAAGGTCCACTCAGGGGAAGTGTGGGGAGGGATCAGGCCCAATGTGGGCTGGGCTCAGTGAGGGGGTGGGGCCTCAGCGGGGGCGGGGCCTCAGCCGGGTGGGATCAGCAGGCCAGGGGACAGGGCCATGGTCCTGCTGTGTGTGCTGGTGCTGCGGCAGAGCAAGCGCTCACCTCCCTGCAGTTCTGGCTGTTGCAGAAGTGGTCCAGGTCGCCGTTGTGTGGGTGGCTGGCAGCAGTTGAGGGCTGCGTGCCCACCTGGCTGGGGTCGATCCTGTTCTCCTGCAGGAACTGGCTGTAGGCGATGCTGAAGGCCTGGCCGATGGCTTGTGCAATGAGCTGGGCCTGTGGGAGGACAGTATACTCCTATACATCCTGCAAAATCTCAGCTCCAATGCTCAGACCTTCAAGAAACCTCACGGTTTCTAAGTCTACTCTCGGTTATATGCTCTGAAGGGGGCATGGCTCATGGCTGCTCACATCCTCTGAATGGAAGACATGGCACAGCATCTTGTAGAGCTGCCGCTGGTGGTCCTGGGGAGTGGTCCTCCTGGCCAGCCGCCTCCGGGCCATCAAGACTAGCACAGGCCCAATGTCTGCGATGTAGGAGATGGTCTGCAGAGCATGGTCCATCAGGGAATCCTGTGAACATGCGCTGTGTGGGCTGAGGGCCTCAGGGACCCCAAGTGTCCACGACAGTCAAGGCCCAGCCCTCCAGGTACCTGGGAGTCAGCAGCTAGCACTTTGACACGCTTGGTGGAGATAAAGATGTCCACCTCCACCATGGGCTGGGTCTCACCTTCAGGGGCCTGCAGGGTAGGGAGGGGACACAGGAGTTTGAGGTGGTTGGGACATAGTGCCCTACAGCCCGGGAACCCCACCCTAGTTCACCTTGACACGGTCCATGGCCTCCTGCGCCTGCCCCATGCGTGTGCTGGGAGGCGGGCTGCGCTCTGACAGAAGCTGGGTAGAGCCCAGGTATTTTGCCCCAAAGATGACACCATCCATGAGTTCCTCCTGTCCACAGGGACCTGGAACTACAGATGACAGCAAGAGATGTGGCCAGGCCAGCCCATCTTGAAGTGCTCCACAGGTTCTGGGGTCCCTAATCCCTGAACTGTTGCTCTAGAGACTCATGGTTCTGCCCCATGGTTTAGCATGCAAAGGCCCTAGGCTGGACGACTCCAGAGGGTGGCCAGCTCTGTACCTGCCATTCCCAGGAATCCTGAGAAATGTTACCCCTACTATGAGGCACCCTCAGGGAGAATGGACCCAAAACAGGATTCAGGGCTCATAGACCCCTCTTCCAGAACCTTCTGACCAAGAAGCCGGAGCTCAGGGCCTCAGAGTGGTGTTGCGAATCCCTAACATTCTAGAATCAGGCAAGGCCAACAGTTTAGCTCAGTGGGTAAATGCACTTTCAGCCAAGCGAGATACCCTGAGTTTGATCCCTAGGATACCACAAAGTGGGCAGAGAACCGACTCATAAGTAAATCCTCTGCCACATGCAATAAGTGCAAGAGAAATAAGAGCAAGGCCATTCCCACGATGATCTAGAATCCTCTCCAGTCAGCCGGGGGCATCTCAAAGTCCAGGTCCTCGATAGCCCTGAAGCAATCCCACCCATGATCTCTGAGCCCATGACACTTGCTCATAGTTCCATATCATTCTGCTTTGTTATTACTTTTTTAAAACCCTGAGCTATGGAGCAAAGGCTGGTGTGGAACCTGCCATCCTCCTGCCTCAGCTTCCTGGGTGCTAGAATCGGGTAGGTGCCACCACATTCAGTTCCATTTTACTTCCAGCTTACCACAAAGCTCACAGCTGGGGCTCCAGGTGCCCCCTTTTGAGAAGGACCCTATTCCTTTTGTGGTTCTAGAACTTTCCAAACTACATAGATCCAGGCAAAATTCTAAGAGCTTGGCCCTCCTGCAATAAATCCCAGCATCCACCTTGATTCTAGAACCTTCTGCGGTACAGAGCTGAATGGACTGCTCTCACCTGCAGCACTCCCTGCCTTGGCAGAGTTCCAGAACATTCCAGTCTGACAAACTGCTTATTCCCAGGCCTTTAGGGCAGGGATCAGGAACCCCACGGGCCTACTTCCCTGGCACTGGGCCTGGGTTGCCACCTCAACTGGCTTTTTGAATGGGCCATGAGGATTTGAATCTAGGTCTTTGTGCTTATGTGTCAAACACCATCTCACAGATCAGACTCCTCAACCCTCAAAAATTTGCATAAAACTGTAAATGCCATCTTTACCTCACAAGACTCCCCAGAGCAGCTTGGAGCTAGCCTCTGCTAACCAGTGTGCTAAACCAGCGTGGCTTCTAGAATATTCTGCAGCTTATGTCACCTCTTTAGCTATCTAGGATCTGCTCTAATTCAGTTGTCTTCTCTAGACCTTGATCGTCATTGGCAAACTTTGTGTCATATTTGGGAGCCTATTTTTGGGTTGTTCTAGGGCATTCTGATTCCTGCGTGAGAATGGGCACTCACCCTCAGAGATGGCAGGGCACAAGGCCAGGGTCTCCCGGCTCTGGAAGATAGAAGAGTTGCAGGGCTAAGTCCCCAGTCATGGCTGAGGGTTAGGAGTCAGAGGAGTCAGGCACAATTACCTGGGTATCCACAGGTGGTTCTTGTTGAGTCACCAGGGGTGCTGTCTCCAGCCAGGGCTCCGGAGAGCTGCTGGAACTCCTGCTGTCTGCTGTCTCTGCAGATGCCCCTTCCATCCACCCCGGGTCCCCATCGGGGTCCTCCGGCGGCTGCAGGAGGCGGGGTGCAGTCTGTGTAGGATCTGGGAGAACAGATTGGGCAGGGGAAGAGGCCTCACACCTCAGCAGACCCAGAAGGTCATCCCCACCTGCCTCGGCCGACAGAAGCCCACAAGCATCTGGGTTCTCCTGGGTGGCTAGGCCTTGGCCGGTGGCAATGTGCAGGGGACAAGGGGCTCCGTCTGGGAACAGGCCACCCAGGTCACTGGGTAGAGATTCCAGCTGCTGAACCAGCTCACACACACTGGATGTGTCCAGCTCCATCTCGCTCAGGGTGACAGGGCCTCCAGGCCCTAAGGACCACTGGGTGTTAGAGGGGTGATCCTCAGAGGGCACCTCGGGGCCTTTGGGCTCCTCCAAGTCCATGGTTGGGGGCCCTGGCAGGAACTCCATGTATGGGGCCCAGGTTCAGGCTGGCATTGTCACCAAGCTGGAAGACGAGGGCTCTGAGTGCTGATTTTGTAGGCAAGCCATGGTACTACAGGTGACAGGTTCCATTCCCATGGGGCCTGTCTAGTAGGAAAGGACCCCATTTCACACAGAAGCCAGCAAAGATCTCAGGCGCCTGCCCCAAAACTCAGGCTCCGGATCTCAAAACTCAAGCTCCAGACACTAGAACTGAGGCTGCAGCCACAAAACTCAGGCACTGACCCTGGGAACTCAAGCACTGTCTCCCAGAACTCAGGCTTCTGTCCCTAGAACTCATGCTCTGGCCTCTAAAACCCAGGCTCCGGCTCCTAGACCTCAGGCTGCTCCCCCGGAATTCAGGGACTGGTCCTGGGAACTCAGGCACTGACCGTGGAAACTCAGGCTCCGGCCCCTAGAACTCAGACTCTGACCCTTGAAACTCAGGCTCTGTCCCCAGAACTCAGATTTCACTCTCAGAAATCAAAGACACCGCCCTCGGGTCGCTCACGGAAGTCCGTCCGGTCCCGCGCGGCCCGCAGTACCTGTGCCTCCGGCCCGGACGGGATTATCCGGTCCGCCCGTCCTTCCAGGAGAGTCAGCCGCCCTCTGGTATGCCAGCTTTGGAACCGGATCATCGGTCAGTGCATCATCCAGAACCATTGCGCATGCACACTCTCACACGGCCTGCTGGGAAATGTAGTCCTCACGGCCGCTCCTTTCGCGGAGTCGCCAGGGTTGCTCATAGATAGTAGACCGCAGGCTGGATTCCCGAGACTCCAGGAACGGAGACGCGGCCCAAACTGTTTTTCTATTCTAAAATCGGGTTCTGCATCACTTCAGGGAGCAAACGGCTGAGGTAGGACATGGACAGAAGCCAGGGAGGGTAATAATAAAGAGAACATGATTTGAAAATTTGGAGTGCAAAGGAAAAGTGGGGATGGAAATTATTGAGGACGGACTTCCAGTTTGGATCCCAGTAGGGATCTATAACAGCACAATCTAGACTTGAGTCGACACCTGAATTTACATCACTGTCCTACTTAAAGACTAGGGACGATGATAATCCCTAAACTTAACGGAGTTCACCTAGTTAGATTTGTTAGCAATAAGTCTAGAAGATTCTAGTACTAGTCTATTCTTGAGACAGTCTCATGTAGCCTAGGCTGACTTGGACCTCCTGCTCTTCCTGCCTCAGCCTCCTGTGTGCAGCCAGCCTCCATTTCTGTGGTGCTGGGAGTGGAACCAGGCTGCCACCAAACCCCAATCACCAACCCCACACTCTCTTCTATTATTACATTATCACTCTATAGAGTAGGCTGGCCTGGAACTTACAAACATCTACCCACCTCTGCCTCCCAAGTGTGGGGATTAAGTGGGAGTCCATCACACCCGGCTACCCTTATGCTTACGCCAAGATCTCATATAGCCTAGGCTGATCTCAAACTGTGTAGGGCAGAGCAACCCGAACTCCTGATCCTCCTGCCTCCACCTCCTCCACATCACAACTGACTGTCTTACTTTTAAGCTTTCAAAAATCCACATGGGATATCATGGGATATAAGCATGATTTTACTGTGATATTCAGCGTAAAGATCTAAATCCTTGTTGTTGTTGTTGGAGACAGGGTTTCTCTGTGTAGCCCTGGCTGTACTAGAACTCACACAGTAGACCAGGTTGGCCTTGAACTCAGAGATCCTCCTACCTCTATCTCCAGAGTACAGGAATTAAAGGTGTGCCATCACCTTGGACTTAAGAATTTTATAAAATATTCTTTGAACAGGCGATAGCTACAAAAGTTAAAATTAGTCATTATACTGCCAAAGGTTTTTTAAAAAAAGACTACATTTCCCAGGAGGCCGTGGGCGCCTCCAACGCCCTAAAGCGGCGCCGGAGCACTGACGAAACACGGAAGTTTGCACGTGCGAGCAGCTAGCGAGCGTCATGGCGGCCGCCCGTCTCCTCGGGGCTTCCCGGGTGTGGGCCCGCTGGCATCCCCAGGCGGTCCCCGGCGGACCTGGAGAATTATTTATGCGGGAATATGCCAAGAAGGCAGGTGAGCCAGCTTCGAAGGAATTTACGTGGGTACGGCGGGCGCGCTGCTGGGGAGGTGGGGCTCCGTGGACTAACTGCGCAGGCGCAGTGATACGGAGACCAAGCGGCGCTTCTGAGTGTTGTGAGGTCTCTGGCGTGCGGCTCTTGCCTTGTTCAGTGCGCAAGCGCGGCCTTTGCGGGCCAGGACAAGGCGGGGCCAGACTGGGTGCTGAGCTCCAGCTTTGAGTAAATCACCAAACATAACCAACATAAACTAACTTATTGTCAGTATTTTAATTTAAAAAGTAATGTGGGTGGGCAAGTTTGTTCAATGTGCAATGTGCTTGCAGCGAAAGCCTGAGTTTGATCCCCAGGACCCAAGTAAACAGGGAAGGAGATGACCGACCCCACACGCGCTGTGATGTGCACATCCCCCATAATAATAATTATTTTAAAATTACGCTTTGAGGCTGAACATGATGGCCTATATCTTTAATCCCAGCACTCAGCAGAGATGCAGGTTGATCTCTGTGAGTTCCAGGCCTGACAGGAAGACCCCATCTCAAAAAAAATTATTTTAATGTTTTCTTTTTTGGTGTTGTTTCAGGAGAGCTACATAGTGAAACCCTGTCTCCCAAAATAAATAAGTAAAAATGTTTTTAAACCTGGTTTCAGAGTCACTGAGCCATCTCTCTACTCTCGGGTTTTTTTTTTGTTCTGTTTTGTTTTTTTGGTTTTTTGTGACAGGGTGACTCCCCAAGCTCAGCTCCAGAATGCTGGGGTGACAGGCATGTGCCACCATGTCTACATTACTGAATGGAAGAGAGGTTGTGTGATATGGGCTGGGCCTTCAGGGCACACAGGGATGGGACAGGTCTGTGCCATAACAAGGGACCCTGTTATGCATGGACATAGCTGGGGTTGTTGGTTTTTGGAGCCAGGAGAACACACAGAGGAAGGTTGAAGGAAGGCAGAGCTGGGCAGGCTGAAGTGACCTGTGCTCTTGCTGTGCAGTCAGCAAGGGCGGCAAGGGCAGTGTGGCTGCTGAGGCCCTGAAGGACCCCGAGGTGTGCACAGACCCCATTCAGCTCACCACACACGCCATGGGGGTCAACATCTACAAGGAAGGCCAGGACGTGGCCCTGAAGACAGACTCCGAGTACCCCACATGGTGAGTGTGCCACACTGCATCAGAATCCTGACACCCAGCCTGCAGGAACATGATACACCAGGACAGCTCCCCAGAAAGCTCTCCTACCCTTGTCACAAGTGGTTTTGGATGCCAGAGAGTGCACAGGACCATATATCCCCAAAAGCTGAAGGGGGCAGGGGTGTTCTGTTTCTTGACATTTATGACTGATCCCCAGCTACCGTTGTTCCAGGGACCCAGAGGGTTGCTCAACAGCAAAAGTATCCCCTTCCCAGGGCAAGCTGGGAATCAGACAGTTATCTGAGCAGGCAGATATGGTAGAGCCACATTCTCAGGAGATTGGGAGAGGCAGGGGCAGTGGGGTGCAGACTGAACAATAAGTGTTTCCTGGGGAGGCCACATGGAGCCAGGACTGAGTGAATAGAAGGTGTGGCTTGTGCAAAGGTCCTGGGGCAGGACAGAGCCAATTCTCTGGGAGCAGAGAAGTGGCCTATGTGGCTGGAACAGAGAGAGCAAGGGGCAGAGAGGCAGACTGGAAGCAGGGTGGGAATGGCCAGGTCCCTTAGGCTCATTCTCTGTCACTGAGATCCAGGACAAAGCCCTAGCCAGACACAGACACCACCCACACCCTGTAGTTCTAGGATGTCCATGAAGCTCTGACTCTCACCCCCAGGCTGTTCCAGGTGAACTTGGGTCCCCCCCAAAAGCTAGAGGAACTAGAACCGGAGTCACGAGAGTATTGGCGACTGCTTCGCAAACAGAATATCTGGCGTCACAACCGGCTGAGCAAGAACAAGAAGCTATAGTGTGAGGATGGGCACCTCACAGGAGACTGCCTGGGGTGCCAGCCTGAGGGGGAGAGAACTAAATCCTGTAAAGTTTTCCTCTGACCTTCATATGCTCATCGTGGTGTGCAGGCCATGCACACACTAAATAAACAAATATGAAAATAAAGGAGTAAATGGACCTACAGCAGTTAATGCACATGTGATATGTGTCGTGCCCTGTGTCAGACCTGGGAGGGCCCAGCCTCTGCTCTGAAGCTGTGCTCTGTCTAGACCTCATCTCCAGATCGTGATGGGCAGGCCTTCAGGCAAGGCTAGGCCCACGTACTTCAACACTGAGGTCTATGATTTGACTTGATCAGGTGCCCTCTGGGTGAGTGGTGCTTGTGCAGAGAGGTGGCATTGGCTCCTGGCCAGCTGTGGCTCACTTCTCACTAAAGGGAGCTAGGACAGGACTGCCATTCCCTTCTGGCTGGATGCAGCTCACTTGGACCCCAGGGCTGGATCCTGTCTTTGCCATCTGGTCGGGAGCCAGTCTGGCCTGAACAAGTGGCCTGAACACTTCCCACCTTCCCAGGGTCCATCTGGATGGAGAGAATGGGTGAGATTGTGGTGCTGAGGTCCTGCACAGGATAGTGCCTTGGGTCACATAGATGTGAAGGTAGCAGGTACACCTCCCTTTCGAGGGCCGTGGGTGGTCCTGGCAACCCCCTGTGCCTCACTGAAGGGATCTGAGGCTCCATCCATACAGCAGGAGTCTGTGAAGCCCTTTTTTGGCACCAGCCTTCATGACGCTGCCCAGCAGGCAGAGGGGCAAGGATGCGGCCATCTTAATCCAAATGCCCTTGTGACTCCCCAGGATGTGTCAAAGTTAGAGCAGAGCCTGTCATCTGATTTCCCCCATTTGCCTCCCAGCCCCAGCTGCAGCCTGGCCTGGGCCTTAGCACAGGCTGTGGTGCCCTCTGACTGGACCACCTGTGCCTCTTCCTCCTCCTACTTGGGTCAGAGTTTGCTGTACTGTTGACATATCAGCCTCAGCCCATGCCACAGACACGCCAAGGCTCTCCTGTGGTCCTTGCACCTCCATGAAGATTAGCACTGAGTGTGTCTCCTTCATTGCTTGGTCCCAGCACTTAGTTGTGGCCATGTGCCACACCTATAGATGGGTCCGTGGTGGGTGAGTGTTTGTGGATGGGTGGGTAGCAGAGGTGGGTGGCTGGGTGATAAGATAGAGGGATGGGGGGTGGATGGGTGGGATCACTGATGGATAAGTGTGGCTGGGTGTGTTGGAGTGAATCTGCGTGGTAGGTGGGCTGGGAAGGCAGACAGCATCCAGACTGCTGTGCTCAAAGCTGCCCTTGTCAGCTTTTACTCTCAGCGAGGCTCTACTCTGGTGTCTTGGCTTCCATGGAAGAAAACTACCTTGGGGTCAGGAAGTGTGAGTCCCCTCTGCAAGAGATCTGCTGTCCTGGCATCTCTGTCCCTTTTGTGACATGGACATCTCATACATTCACTGGCTCCCTGAGATGGGATGTAATCGGAATGCCTCAGCTTGGAGCCCCTCACACTTGGGAGTGACCCTTTAGGCTAGCTTTTGTAGCAACTCCACAAACAAGCAGAGTGGCTCAGGATCCCTTCCCAGCAGGTGACATAGCTGTGTGGCAGGCAGGGCTCTGGGGACTGATGGCAAGTGAGTCTCTAGCTTGGCTGTTCCCTAGGTGCCCTGGCCCCACAGGCTGGTGAGGCAGATGCTGAGAGAAAGGACAGGCCTGTGGTCTGCCCATGCAGCCAGAGTGGGCAGGGTCTTTGGTTGACATCACAGGCATCAACAGGCTGGCTCACAGGTTCATGTGGGCAGGGCATGGTCACCACAGTTGAATTCAGGTCTCTGCCTGCTCAGGGCAGCAGGTGGAGGACACACAGGCATCAGAGACACGGTTGTACAAAATCCTTCCAATTGTCTTTATGGGGTGACCCAGGGGATGCAGAACCTATGCACTGGCTCACCCTGGCCCTGTGGTCCTGCATCTGTGTGTGTCCTCTTGCTTTTTGCTTCAGGGGTCAGGGGTCCTGGTTCCGTGTGGGAGCTGAGCCATCAGCCTCCTGTCCCCCAGCAGGGGCTGTGATACCCACAGTGCGGAGCTCACGACCCAGCTTCTCCACTATTTTGCGGAAGGGTGGTCGTCTTGTGGGCTCTGCCTCCCAGCAGCTGCCCATGAGGGTGTGCACAGGGCCTGGGCAGCCGTCAGGGGGCTCCATGCGGTAACCCTTCTCTACAGCCTCTGAAACCGCCTTTAATGACTGTAGACACGGGATGTAGCATGGGGGGGGGGCAGTCAGTGACACAGGGTGCACAGGCTGCCCCTCCCCAGGGTGCTGCTCACCATCTTGGGGTATGGGGCTCTTCCATATGAGAAGACTTCCCACAGCAGCACCCCAAAACTCCAGACATCCGACTTGCTGGAGAACCGCTGTTGGGGTAGAGGTCGGAGTGAAGAGAGGCCTTGTGGCTTTCCTGGACACAATCTCAGGCTATCTTCCCCTCAGTTCTAAGCCCATGTCTGCTTGGAGGCCCCAGGGCTCACCGGAGAGGCAACCATTTTCCCTTGAAACTCAGAGAGGTCAAGAGATGCACATAGGGTCACACAGCACAATCAGAACATCAAGCACCCTCTGAGGAACCCCAAAACCCCAGAGAGGGGTGGAAGGCTGCTCACCCCATTTTTGAGAGCCTCAGGTGCCGTCCACTTGACTGGCAGCCGGCTTGAGTCCAGCCCCTTCCGCTCTGCCTTTGCTAAGCCAAAGTCACTGACCTTGGCCACTAAGTCCTCAGAGACCAGGATGTTTCTAGCAGCCAGGTCCCGGTGTACCAGCTTCTTGCTCTCCAGGTATTCCATGCCTTCGGCAACGTGACTAGAGACAGACAATGCCTGGTCACCTTGGAGTCAGGCCTCAGTTTCCCCTTCTACTTTGGGGCCTACCTTCCTGGAAGGAATATCACTCACAGAGCAAACTGCAGAAGCTGAGAGGTGCTGACAAGCGCACGGCCCCGAGTGCGCAGGAAGTTCACCAGGTTGCCCTGTTTAAGGGGAGGGACTTGGGGGTCTCCAGGCTGTTGGGCCACCCCTTCCTGTCCACCCATCTGCCACCCTGCACACCTTGCTCACGTGCTCCATGACAATGTACAAGCCATGGTGCAGGATCACACCCAGGAGTCGTACTAGGTTCCTGTGCTGCAGCTTTCTGGGGGTGCAGGGGTACAGAAGGGGACATGAAGTGAGTACACACCTGGGACTCCAGCCCTGGGACCCAGTCCCACTGAGCCACTCACGTCATCACAGCTGTCTCATCTAAGAAGGCCTGGGCTGTCACATCACACTTGATATTCTTCACAGCCACCTTCTGTCCCAGGTACTCACCCTGTAGGACGGCTGTGGAGGGAGGGGGATAGAGCTTAGGACACCCCAACAAGGCAGACAGACAGACTTGCTGACATCCCTGCCTGGAATCCCCCAGTGAGGGGCTGGGGGCATGGCCTGGGCAGAGGATTGGAAATACGTTCAGGAGGCCCCAAATAAGAAAAAATAATTCATGCAAATACTGTGGTTGTCTCACTATTCAGAATTCATGAAAGAGTACACAGGTGCTGCCCATGTTTGTATAATTTCCAGCTGCTCCAGGTGGACAGGGCTGGCATGCCAACTGAGACATGCGTGCAGTCTACTGTCCTCTGACCCAAGCCCCAGAATAATGCACACAGGGAAGGTTTTCTGAGTAGAGGATCCTGGGAGGTGAGGGCGCAGCTACTTCCAAGACAGCCCACCCCCGTCCTGTGCTGTCCAGTTGAGGGGTCAATTCTGAGCACTGCCTGCTGTGTCCCCTCCTCACCTCCAAACTCCCCCTCTCCAATCTGTGCTCCCAGAGTCAGATGCTGCAGGTCAAGCAGCCAGCCAGCTGCAGGGACAAAGAGAACCATTGAGAGGGAGACAGGAGCACCACCTGCCCTTCCCACCCAGCTTGTATTCACTGAGACTTGGAGAGCTGACATCCCTACAGCTGTGCACACCTGAGCATGTGCCTGGCCCAGCAGATGCCCTAAGACTGTATGAAAGACACCCCACTCCTGGTACCATTTACAATCCTGCAAGCCATAGCTGTCCTGGCTTTCATCAGAACACAATCCCCCTAGGTTCTCTAGACTTGAGCCATGACTCCAGGGCCTCCCTCTAGGGACAAGGAGTGTGGCTGCCCTTGTGGCCCGCCATGCCTCTGGGAGGGCTTTCCCTTTGCTGATCCACACAGAACAAAAGGCACAGAAATACAGAGTCACACAGGTTCTGGAATCTTCTAGGGCTGTAGTCTCCCTAATCTTGTACTCTGTACAGACCTGCAGTTGCCTCTGACAGCCCTCTCTCCCTCCATCCCTCTAACCCCCATCCTACCCCCACTCTGAAGATTCAAGCAGGACAGACACCTCTCTCCACTGTGATTTTGTCTCTGAGACTCCAGACCCCACTGGAGAAGTGTGACAGGGTTGGAAGACAGCAGGGGCTAAGGTTGGGGCTTGAGGGTGTGTGATTAATCAGGGGTGGGAGTCTGGGAGGTGGGGATCTGCCTGGTGTGCATGAGGTTGCTTCCCTCTGCAGGCACGCACAGCACGGCTCTCATACCCTTGGCGAGCTCCTCCTCTGCGGACTTTGCACCCTGTTTCCTCCTTGGCTTCACCAGCTTGGTGCAGATGGCGCCCTTGTCCTTGGTGTAGTGCTGTGGAAGCCAGCAGCTGTGAGCCTCTGCCTCTCAGGATCCCGCTCCCACTACCTTCACCCCAAATCTCAGTGAGGTTGGCAGACTCCTAAGTGCCAGGCTAAGGTGAGCGAGTTTCCATGGCAACAGTGGGGGTGTAAAATGGAAGCTGAGGGGTGGTTGGTGTCAACATAGGGCACCCTGGGGAGGTGACCCCGGTTCTAGAGACAGAAGTGAGAGCTACTGGGGCTCACCATCCATATTTCTACCCCTCCTGCCCCAGCCTTTCCCCACAGTCACCTCCACCATGTCCATCAGATTACAGAAGCACACAGCCTCATCAATGGTGAGGTGCCCATCTCGATGCAGGACACGATAGTGGATGACATCACGGCCGAAACTGACGCACAGGACATAGTCTCCAGGGTGACGAGCCGATTCCCTCACAAGAAACAACCCATCCTCGGGTGGCTGCAGCTGCTGTATGGCTTCCTGGCCGGAGATTTTGCCATGAAACCATCTGTAGGGATGTGTGGAGAAGGTGCTGTGTGAGGCAAGGCTGGAAGGTAGCTGGGGCCCTCACACCATGCCTCCGTACTCACGGCATGAGGCTGAGCTTGGGGTCTGTGGGGAGGGCCTCTCGCTGTCGCAGAGCAGTGGCCGCCAGCAGCCCTTCCTGCCCACTGCTGTGGTGCTTGGCTCGGTACCAGCTCTTGTCCTGTGTAGGAAGGGAACAGATGGAGGGAAGGAGGCAGTGGGCGTCTGCCCTGGCCTCCCTAAGGCACACCACCTACCCTCCAGCTCTCACCTCACAGGCCTCCAAGATGGTCACCATGTCACCCTTTCGAAAGGCTAGCTCACCCGGCTTGGGGCGAGAGTTCTCACACTTGGTCATACATTGAGTCCCAGGGGCCCAGCGCTGCTGGGAAGGAGACAGAGGCAGGGGGATGTCAGGGACCGACTGCAGGAACAAGTGGGAATTGGGAAGGACAGAGAGACCTGAGAGAAAGCTGGGGCTGGTGAGGACAGAAGACAGGACAAGGGAATAGTGAAGACACAGGCCTGTAGCCTAGCTCTCAGATGGCTGAGGCAGGAGGATTCCAGGCCAGCCAAAGGCAGGCCTGAGCTACAGTGAGATTTTGTCTCAAAAACTTAAAGATGATGCCAGGCATGGTGACCAACACTTGTATTACCAGAACTCAGGGTGGAGGCAGGGGGATAGAGGCAAGTGGACCTCTGTGAGTTTGAGGTTAGCCTGGACTACACATCAAGTCCCAAGCCAGGCACACATACTGAGACCCTGTCTCAAAAGTAAACTAAGATAAACTAAGATAAAGAATAGAAGCCTGGGCGTGTCTAATACAGAGAGAAAGGAAGGGGGCAGAAGGGAGACAGCCACAGAAAGCGGCAGAATGACAGTCACATGTGGCCAGTATGGCGGGGTCCTTGGGGACTCTCAGGAGTGGGTGATCGCTGGAGTTGGGGGCATGTCCTAGCTCCCCCAAAGGGGACAGTCGAAAAGGTCTGGTGACTCAGGGCCCCACACTCACCGTTGGCATCCTAGCTGCAGCAGGCGTGAGGTGCCAAGCTCTGAAGAATCGAGGGCTCACCTGTCAAGGGAGGCAGTGTCATGCTGGGAGTGTTCCCAGGTCCAATTCCTTCCTCAGGGTCTGGCCTGGTGGAGGTAGCAGCCAGGAAGCAAAGAACCGCCCTCAAATCATCCTTTGGATGGCTTAGGTAGAGGAGCTCCCTCTGCAGCCCTTGGTTTTAGGAGAGTGATCTTTACCCGAGTCTGGTTCTTAGACTCCCAGCCATCGAAGGCCAGCCAGGAGACCCGGGAGCCTCGCCCTGCCATTGCTCGGGAAGGGAAACTGAGGCCCAGAGGCAGGAGGGAGTGATCTGATGGCCCAGGTGGCAGCCAGGGCTGTGTCTGAGAAGGAGCTGGGCCTGTGGCTTCCTCTTTCCTGGGCCGTGGGCAGAGGCTGTGGGCAGGGGCTGTGACTCAAGGTCATTCCTGGGAATCTGACCCTAAGCGGAGCCTGGGAAGGCCGGGCTCCTGTGCGGCTCCTGGCTCCTTGGGTCGCCATGGGTCACCAAAGAAACATCTGAAAGGACCCACCCCATCCCAGAGCCGGCATTGCAGGGTTGGCTGTGGCTGCCCGGGTCCCTGGCTGGTGGCTGGCAGGGCGGGAGGTTGGGGTGCGCTCCTGGCCTCAGGCTCAGTGGGCTTTGCACGGCAGCCGCGCAGGCGGAGGCGTATGTGTATCTGGGTACAGGTGCCACCAACCACCCCCGTGTGCAGGACCCGGGCGCCAGTGAGACGCATGCACCTGTGCGCGTGCCTGCGTTGCACAAGGGCCCTACAGTGACCACCGGGGTTCGCGCACTCAGAGACGTGCACGCCGCACCCAGAAAAAAGCAAAACAAAAAAACCAGCCGGTTGCACCCAACGTCCCCGGGTCCAGGACAGTTTCGAAGGTGGCATCCCCTCTCCACCCACGTACAAATGCTTACCTGCTTAGGGCGCGACCCCTGGAGGGTCCCTGCCAGCGGGTCGAGCGCACTGTGGCTCAACTCGGACCAACTTGCAAGGCTTCCTCATTTTTTGGCAAGGATGGAGGGGACCCGGCTCTGAGCCCCTGTGGGTCCTAGCGCCGGCCTCACTACGGTCGTGCTGTCACCTCCTCCCGCCCCGCCTCCCACTCCCGTCCTGGCGGGGTGCTGAGTACCGGGTACCGGGTGCTCTCGGGTCCCCGCTGAGTCCTAGCCTTCTGTTGCCCACCCCGGGGAAAGCTGGGAGCGAGGAACGGCTCGGGCAAGCACAGATGCAAGAAGTAGGAAAGAGCTCCCAGTCTGGGGAGGCAAGCTGCAGCCCTGCCTGGTCAGCCTGTACTTTCAGAAATGCCAGCTAGTCTGCTATGGGGCACTCAAACTTCCTACCACTCAGGAGGCAAGAGGATCTCTATGAGTTGGAGTCCAGCCTGGGCTACAATAGAGAGCTACATAGTGAGACCTTGTCTCAAAAAAACAAAGCAAATAAGACTTAATTAAGCACACGTTTGGACAGAGGTGTCTGGCACTGGTGGACATGACACTCCCAGAAGTCACAGGTCATTAATCACAAATCTCCAAGCAGGTGCAGGTACCCACTTAGGAGTCCTTGGCCAGGGAGGCCCAGAGACTTGGAACCAACTTTAAAAGTGGTCTAAAGTTCCACTTTTCTCAGACCCTATTGCTGATGACAGTGCCTGAGTCACAGACTCCCCTCCCTGCTTTTGCCATCAACCAGGATACTGCAGCACCCACCACCCACACTGCAGGCAGATGCCCTATAGGTGCAGTAGTGGCCCAAGTGTTCTGCAGTAACCAACTGCTTTCTGGCTGGATCTGGCACAGGCCTAGAGAGACCTCCTACAGTTGTCTTACCAATGGATTTTGTACAGATGTTTATTCTGGTATCTACAGTTAGCAAAGATCCAAAAGTGAGGCCTTGGACTGGGGCTCAGTGAGTGGCACATTGTGGTGTCACAAGCCTGTTATCTCAGCACTGGAGAGGTATAAGCAGAAGGATCAGGAGTTAAGGTCATCCTCAGCGACATAGTCAATTTCAGGCCAGCCTAACCTACCTGAGACCCCGTTGGAAAGAAGCTTGAGAAGCAGTGTATGTGTTGGAACAGCGCTGGCTGCAGGGCTTGCAGGACACATGCCTGCAATCCAAGTCTTTGGAGAGGCTGAGGCAGGAGCATGATCAGGGTACAGAGGACATTTCCTAAAACAAACACCGTAAACGGTGTCTCTGTGCACTCTGTCTTGGAGGAGCTGGGTGAGGCTTCTGGGGTGGGGTTCAACCCTTAATGGGGTCCATGTGGCTATCACCCCAGGGATGCTAAGGACCCATCTTTGTTGGTAAGCTATCACAGCTATCTGAAATAGATGTGCCAAACCACAAAACGAAGGGAGGAAACCCTGCTGCCCGGGAGTTCTTACCAATGTTTGCGCTGCTTACCATAGCCCTGTCCCTTCTGGACATTGTGGATGCGGGACAAGAAAATGTTAAGGATGTTTATGATGACACAGGAGGCTGGGGCCAGGTTCAGTAGGCACAGCACTCACCTGGTGCACAAAGCCCTGGGCTCTAAACCCAGCACTGTCCCAGCAATGGGGACACTGGGGTGCAGGGTCACCACAACTCAGCCTTGGATGATTTGGACTGTGTGACTCTGTCACAAAAGAAGGAATACAAGATGCTCAAACACTTTGCTTTAAGACAATTTCATTCATAACCCATTCATTCATGGGTAATGAATGATAACTTATCATGCTCCTCCTCTGGCATCTGGAGTGCTGGGACAACAGTTGTCCCACCATGTCCAGTCCTCCCGACAGATGTTTAAAGTCAGTACCTTCAGAGGTGTCAAGGAACCTTTTGCTTCCTGGTACAGGGAGCACTCTTTGTGCCCACTTTGCAGATGGGGAAACTGAGGTTCTGAGACTCACTGCCAAGGCACTGGGGACACCTAAGCGTCTCAGTTTCCATGGAGTTTGTTTCAGCCTGCACTGCCTTTAAATTTAGCTCTGCGTGGTGTTTCTCATGCTAGGGTGACTCCGAGATTCAGGGAAGGGCAAGGCTTCCTGCCGGGGAAAATTCCCCTCATTCTCTTTGACATCCAGTTGCAGTTGGTCTTCCACCCTCCTTTTCTATTTGTTTTGAGACAGTGTCTTACTGTGTAGCCCAGGCTAGCCTAGGACTCCTGGTCATAGTATACAAAGCACCCAAGGACAGGGAGATAGAAGTCAGCTTTAGGTCATGTCTGCCATACAAAAGCAGGGATCAAAATCCACAAAATTTCACACTCACGGAGTGTGAAAAACAGGACACAGGGAGGGCCAGAGGGTGAGGCTACCCCATGCAAGGTGATGAGAGGGCCCATGCCCAAGGGTGGGGCTTCTGATTCACATGCTCACACACTAAAATGCATATTTTAGTCTGTTTGCAACCACTGGCAAACAGACTTTAGCAGCTCCTCTGTGTTTCTGATTGTTCTTTTCTATAATAAGAAAAACTCAGACCTGTATAAAGTTTTGTTTGTTTGACACAGGGCTTCTGTCTGTATACCAGGCTTTCCTTGAACTCAGGGACCCTCCTGCCCCACCCCCCAGCTCTGTTATAAAAATTTAACAAAATACCTCTGACATAAAAGTCACCATTTTACACCCCCCACCCCCCCACCCCCCCACCCCCTGCTCAGCAGCACGGAGCTCACTCGCCCTCACAGTGCAGTGACACTGTCTGTCTGGAGACACCTCAGTCTCCACAACTGAGGCTCAGTCCCACACGCCATTCCCCTCCCCTGCCCCGGCCCTAACTGTCCCACTTGTGTCTCTGTAGGTCTGACTCAGACCCTGTGGAGTGTGGTCCATGTCACTGGGCATCATGTCCTCAAGGGCTATCCACCTCGGCGCAGCAGTCAAGATGTCCTTAGTGGGTTTATAATATTCTAGCGTGTGGCTGGACCACACCATGTATGCCCATTCGTCCCTTGGAGAAGTCTTTCCTGTCTCCTTGGCCAGTGACGATCATGAAACATTTTTTCAAAATGTCAGTTAACATGGGGTGGGGAGGCCTGAGATTGGGGGGGAGAGTGCTGCAATCCCCCTCTTGAGGAACACGGGTCCTCTGGCTGGCTTTTACTTCGAACCATGGTAGTCACTGCCTTTCCTGCGGTCAGCAGTGACCTTGCACAAGCCGCTTCTGTCTTCCGGACCCCTCCTGCCTGGGCTAAGGCCCCGCCCATACCGTGCGTCATCTGCTCCCACTCACCTTGTCTCCTAGCAACGCTCCCCTGTATCCACAGCAGACAGGGTCCAACCTTTAGCACCCTGGCGGCCCGGCCGGCTTCCTGCCTTATCTTGGGTCCAGCCCTGTGCTCTGGCCTCAGTTGGCCTGCACAGGGTCCCCTGCCCCGGGGACGGGACTTGGGGCAGGAGGGTCAGTCGCTGCGGCTCTTCGCAGCTTCAGAGAGCTGCGCGGCACAGAAGGGACTCCATCTGGACCCAACTCCGAGCTCACAAAATGATGGATGTTGCTGTCTAGTCGCAGAAGCTTCGTGGTTTGGGGTTGCTAGGCGGGTCCGACTTAACTCTTTGTCACCTGGTGTGGACTCATCTGCCTTCCCAAGTAGACTCTGGTGAGCTTGGTGGAGAGGCTCACTGCAGAGCGCAAAGCGGGGGTGTGGTGCTTTCCCCGTTGTCACTGAGCCAGGCCACCAAAGTCCCGGCTTCTGTCCCCTCCACCCGTGAGCTCTCCTAACTGTGAAGCACTGTCCCCCATAACCAACCACAGAGACAAGGGCGCTGGGCACCGCCAGGAAGAGCTTTCTCATTTAGTTACCCATGTGTGTTTGGCTCAGGCAGACCCCAGCGTCAGGCGGATGACTCCTGACTGTGGTGGCCCCAGTGTCCTACTCACCAAGAGTGGATAGCGGGTCAGGAGAAGCCCGGGACTAGGAGCACCCAGGGAGGGAAGACACTGGTCTTCCAGGGCAGGCAGAGGATGGGTGAACCATGGAGCTGCAGAAAAGTGCGGTTCTGATGGCCATGCTTATATTCAGGGTCTCAATGGGAGTGTGTGTGTGTGTGTGTGTGTGTGTGTATTGGGGGGGGGTTGCTAAGGAAGAGGAGAGGGAAGCTGGAAGGCAGGCCTGGGGCTCGTGAGTCTCCCACATTCCTCCAGGAGGCTAGAGCAGAGTTCCATCAGGACCTGACCCGGGTCTGGGTTCCACTAGTGAGAGTGGGCACAGGGGCAGTCATGGGGCTGCTCCAGCTCCACCTACACATACAACGCAGCCTGGCGTGGGAAGGCTGAGAGCTGGTGGGCATGGCCATCCGGACCACAGAGTGAAGGACATGGAGGCCACACTGCACCAGGGGAAGATCTGCTTTATTCCCCACCCCGGCCAAGTTCTGGATGATTCTACAGATTCCAGGCATCGCGCCATGTGTGGGCTGGCCTTTAAAAGCCACAGGCAGAATGGAACAGGGTTGAAGCCTAGGGGCATACCAGGGGGTCCAAAGGAGGCAAAGGAGGCCTAATGGACAGAGCTGTGTCCACACCCAGCGGTCCACAGAGTGACATGGGGTAGAGTGGGCCATCTGCTGAAGGCACTCAGTGACTGGGGCTAGGGTTGCACTCTGGGGTGAATGTCCTCACAGCTGGTATGCAATAGGGGGGGGGTGTCTGTGTAAAGGATATAGTGGGTTTGGTGCCTGGGGAATCTCATTCTGTGCTTTCTTCTCCTCTACCCCACTCTGTGACCCATAGAATCTTCCAGGCCACCCTTCCTGGCATCTCAAGGAAGCGATTCAGATCCCATTCACTTCTTATGACATCAAGGGAATTTCAAATAGCAATCAGTATCAAGGAGGTCACTGCTATCTGGCTTGGGAGTGAGTGGGTGACAGCCATGGGCATGGGGGTCACCTCAGGGGGACCCCCACAGCATCGTGAACCTACAGATACAATGACAGAGGTGTCCCACATTTGGAGGAGCCAGCAGCCGGAGGGACCACACCTGTTCAGGTATGGGATGTGTGGGTTGGTGGCTATAGCTGGCTCAAGGCAGCCCTGCTGTGCCCTGCCGGCCCCGCTTCCTCTCCCTGGCGCCCTCCTGGGCCTGACTTGCCTCCCTCATCCTCTTCCGGGCCCAGGCCCCGGACCCGAATCTGGTCCGTGGAGGCAACTGTTCCATGTGAAGGACCTTGTGTATCTGCCGGAAGGCCACAAGACGCAGGGCACGCTGCAGACAATGGGTCCCGTCAGGGGGTGTTAGCCTAGCCTGACCAGCCTCTGGGCAGGCCTGCGATCCCCAGGGACCAGGGGGCTGGGCTGTTTGTTCTGTTGCTTCTTACAGTTTCTGGTGCCAGCCATGTGGCCTTGGGGAATGTCACCACCAGCTGGTGGCACAGGCTGGCCTGGAGCTCTTGAGACCCCACCTTTACTTCCTGGGTAGAGGGACCCCAAATTCCTTGTAAGATACTCAACCCCCATGAAAGTCTGGTACTTGGGTCTGTGTGGCTGTGTATTCTTTTGAGACTGGAGCTCATGTAGCCAAGGCTAGCCTCAAACACTCTCAATAGTGAAAGATAGCCTTGGAGTTCTGATTCTTCTGCCTCCACCTATACTGCTGGATAGAACCCAGGGTTCTGTGTATAACAGATGAGCACTGTGGACTCATGCAACTCAGGCCAGTCAGTGTTGCCTGTGGGAGTTCCTTACTCCTAGCCCCACTCCTGCATCCAGAATGTGGGAGGGGGACCCACGTACCTGCGCACTGGCCGTCAGGTCTTCTCGCTGCTGTGGGGTCATGGGCTCCAGGGCATCCTGTGGACCTTTCTCACAAGGGTCCTGTAGCCCCGGACCATCTGAGCCAGGAGAGGGTGGACACCCTTATGAGGGACTAGTGGGCAAAAATGGGCCACCTTTCCATGGTGGGTCACTGTGCATGTGGTCTGTGCTACATCTATAGCACACTAACCCCATGGGCCACATCAGGCAAGGTCTGCCTTGGCAACACAGGATATTACATGGGTCCCTTGTGGCACCTTTGTATTTGTGTCTGTTGGTGTGCCCCAGCCTATGTGATTACACAGAAGGCCCACATGACAGGTCTGACCCTTGACCCTCCTTTCCCAGTCAGAATTCAGAAACTCTTCTAGGGCCCATTCCTGCACCCTCGAGGGAGGGCACTATGTTAGTTTTTGTTCCTCCAACTCCTTATGTAGTGGAGGCTGACCTTGAACTCCTGAACCTCCTGCCCTTGCCGCCTTAGTGCTGGGGCAGCAGGTGTGTGCTGCCAGGCCCAGATTGTGTAGTGCTGGATATGTGACCCAGGGGCTTTGGGAACTCCAGCTGAGTGCTCTGCCCACTGCATGATAGCCCAGACCCACACTGTGGCTCTGGAGTCCTGTGGTTTCCCTTGAACTGCAGTCATGGTTCTAGTACACTTGGGCTAGGCAGGCACATGATGCAGCTATGGGGCAGCCCTGGTTTGGGGATGAAACTGACTCCTGCCCTTTCCCTGCTGTGTCCCCAGAGGGCGTCAACATACTTCTGCCCTCTGTGCTATATGCTATGGACAGGCTCTTGATGTGTAGGGATGACCTTTTCTTCTTGGGCATGCATGTGGATAGCCATGGCTTCTGCTGCCATGCCCTAGCCCCCCTATCTCCTGCCCCATCGCTGACCTGTCAGGAGCGCGCCTGTGGCCACATACTCCAGGACCCGACGCAAGGCATCCCCTGGGCCCAGGGGCCGGGGTGCACTGCTCAGAACCTTCTCCACCAGCAGCTCCATGGCCTGAAGGGGACATGGGGGGGGTGGCAACCACATGAAGAGACATGCTGTGGCTTGGATGATAAACAAGGCCATGTGGTCAGCACAAGTTCAGAGTCCTGTAACATGGCTGTTAAAGTCCTAGGCATGTCCTCTGCAGTGTAGCCAGTACAAGGGACACCCTGGGTTCTCATCCTAATGCCAGTAGGTCTGTGTAATGAGAGCCTGTACCCTTGGGACATCTGCATAGGGTTGGACTTCACCTCCCAGCTTAGGGTTTAAGGCAGCAGGCAACCATGACAGTGACCCAAGGCATCTTCTCATGTTGAGGGGCCTGGTGACACCCACCCACTCTAGGATGGCTGGGTGCTGGCCCCCACCTGTGATTCCCCACTGTCCCCTGCGGCATTACCCAGGCAGGCAGGGCCCCCCAGGGGGGCAAGCAGCGACACAGCTCCCTCAGAACCCTGATGACAATTACACATGGCTGCAGGCCGCTGGCTCGAGCCTGAGGGAGGAGAAACACGGTTGGTGGGGGGAACTCTGGGGCAGACTGTGGTTGGTGATTGTCACTACTACAGCCCACCCTATGACCTAACCTGGAACCACTTAGCATGGCGGAGGGCTGCCAGGGTCTCAAGGCACCTCTCCCTGTCCAAGACGTCCTCTGGGTCGGAGAGAGAGTCTTGCTGTCCTAGAAGGGATAGAACCCAAGCCTCTTTCTGCTGAGTCCCAGTCCCACAGGGTAGCTGTGCTCAGGCTGGCTGTCCTGACTAAGACAGGGTCTCCCTCTGTACTCCACCCTGGCCTCTGACTCATGTCCCCATCCCCATCCAGTGCTGGAATCACAGGCTGATGCCATGCCCAAGCACCTACAGCATTTCCAAGTGAGCGATGGCCCTGTAGAGCTCAGGACTGGAGCCTGGTCACATTGAGAGACCCTGTCCCTAAACTCTACAAGCTGGGGTGTGGTTCAGTGGGAGAAGACCTCCCAAGCATGTGCAAAGGCCCTGAAACACCAGCCCTTAGCTCCAGTGTCCCAGACTGTGTGACCCTGTGTGACCCACAGATACCATGACTACCAGGGCCTTTCTGCCCAGAGCAGGGCAGGAAGTTGAGGGTGTACCTTGTTTTACAGAGGGGTCTTCCCGCATCAGAGGTGAGGTGGCAGACACAGTGACCTTCACCCCAGGCTCCACACAGGCCGAGATAACAATGTTGGCATCATGGTCAGATGAGACCTCATACTTGTCTTCTGCCACTATCTGGGTATAAACATGAAAAGAAGCCACATGACTCCAGCTGAGCAAGTGCCTAGTGCATATGAGCAGGGAGCACCACTGGCTCATGTACCCATCTCTCCACCCTCGTGTGCCTGCTGCCAGTGTCCTATATCAAGGACTTCTGTGTGACTTAAGACCCACCAGTTGAGCATACATATGGCAATGCTGAGGAGCCTCTGTATGCAAAGAGCATCTGTTGTTCAATAAGATGTGACTTAATAGAAAAACACCTGGCCATGAACAAACTACCAGACAGAAAAGGAAAAACAAATGGCCCATTGCACAAATCAATCCCCTATGTGTCAGACAGAAGGAAATTCAAACTGTCAAGCTGCCACTGACACCTGTGAGTACAAAGTCTAGGAAGTCTGTGTGTGTGCGCGCGCACACACACACACCAGTACTGGGAACAGACCGCAGAGCCCTACACCTGAGAGAACTCACCACTGAGTTACAGCACCAGCCCTGGCCAGAACTTGCCATCTTCCTGTCTCAGTCCCAGGAGGACAGGTGCACACCTGATCTCTTTCTTTTGTGTGTGCCAGAACCAGAGACCAAAGCCAGATTGTTTCTCAATTGCTTTCCACCTCGTTTTTTAAAGCGGGGGGGGGGGGGCTCTCCCACAGGCACCCAGCTCCCTGCTCAGCCAGACTCCCTGTTCAGCCAGGCTGCCTCCCGAGTGCTGGGATGGCAGGCGTGCATCTCCACACCTGGACTATGACTGGCTTTTACATGGTTTCTTGAGATTCTAACTCAGATCCCAATGCTTATGTGGGAGGTGCTGGAGCTGGCCCCCAGCCCTGCAGGCCTCTCTGTCTCTGTGAGTGCAGACCCTATTCTGGCTTTGCTCTTACAGACAGCTCTCGGGGAAGCTCCTGCTTGATCCTCTGCAGCAGGGAGTGTGTGGGCTTCTTGGAGCAGAGCAGGGTCAGCTGTACACTGTGGTCCCCACGAAGGACCAGGCCCTTGGCCAGAATGCCAACCCGCACCACACCCTTGAGCATCCTCGGTGGTGGGGGTGCCAGGGTGCTGTGGAGACAAAGAAACAGAATGTGTCAGGAAGGAGGGACAGCAAGGGCCCCCAGGGTGCTGCACTCCTGAGTTCCAGGGACCTGGCCCCTCGACAGGGGACATAGATTTGAAATGAAACACACTGCTGCCATCCCCAATATCCACCCTGCAGCCCACACAAGCAATCTGATCCCCAGAGAGGCCAGACGCCTACTTACAATCTACCCATCTATCTGTCATCCAGCTATCTATGTGTGATCAACCTATCTGATCTGTTTACCTATCATCTCTATATCTGAAACAAGAGCTTACTGTCTAGCCCAGGCTAGCCTCACACTCACAGCAATCCTCCTGTTTCAGCTTCCTAAGTACTGGAATTACCAAGCTCAACACACAGGGAAACAGGGTAAGAGGGACTTTCTCTGTCACCAGCCTGGCAAGGGGATTTGAGACAAACAGGTGGGACAGAACCCTGTGGCACTAACCCATGCTGGCTGCTTTCCTCGGCCAGCGTGTCTGACACCAGTCTGAGGGCTCGCTCTGTGTGAGACACAGCTGTCTGGATGGCCTGGAGCTCTTCCTCGGTGGGGTAGATGGAGGCATGCTTACACATGACATGACGATCATCACTGCTCTCTGGCCGACGCCCTGACTGTGGGGAGAGCTACCCTCGTCAAGGGTGGGCGGGGGAACAAGACTTCCAGCCCTGGTAGGACTTCCGAGAGTGTTGAAGGGCCAGGCAGGCTGCAAGGAGCCATGGTGTGTGGCCATTGGCTGAGCAGCTCCCACAGAGGAGCACATTCAGGGGACTTGGGTCTGGGTGGGGCAGCTCCCCTCTGACAACATTCTTCTATTTTTGGCCAGAGGCTAAGAGCCACACAGGGCATGTTCTCCTCAAGCAAGAGGCCAGCCTATGAGAGCAGACACTTCTGGAAGGCTGGAGGAGCCACAGTGTGGGACAGATATGCATGTGACCCAAGGCCTCAAAGGTCTGACATGCCACACTGGATCCACAGCACCAGGTAGGTCTTCAGGGTCCTGTGCCCTGTGAGGGGCTCCCAAGGCCTGGTGGGGATTAAGTGTCCTACCATGTTACACCAGCACCCACCTGGCGCCGGGTGGTGGCTATCCCTGATCTGGGAGAGGGAGCTGGCAATGCCCAGGCAGGTAACCCGGGCAGCTGCTCCTCAGCCAGGGGCTGTGGAGGCTCCTCAGGCTGCCTGCTGTGTTCTTGCTGCCTGTGGGGACCAGACAGGGACACAGGGCTGTGGTCACCAGAAGCCTGAGCCAACCCAACAGAGACACTGAAGCTCCAGGGCCCAGGGAGAGGCAGGAGGAATTGCAAAGACTTCAGAGCTCAGGGGACATGGGAGCATCAGAGGTCAGGGCACATGGGAACATCAGAGGTCAGGGGACATGGGGGCATCAGAGATCAGGTGATACAGAGAGGGTAGGGAATGTCAGATGTTGAAGGACTATGGGAAGGCCAGGAGGGGATACCATTGTCACCTCAGCTCAGAGTTCCAGCGCCATGCATCCTCTAGTTGTGCTTGTGCCTGCTGCTGCTGCCTTTGTAGCCGCTTGGCCAACACCCTTTGCATGGGGCCGCTAGGCCGGGCAGCTACTGGAAGTGTAGGGTCCACTTTTTTCTGCAAAGGTAAAGCCAGATGGATGGTGACTCTGGAGAGGACAGGTGGGCGGCCACCTCACGGGCACAGAGAAGCCCCAAATAACAACTGTTCTTCTTAAAGATTCATGACCCCTAGCACAGCGGCAGTCGGGGGAAGAGGGCTGAGGGGACAGAAGGCTGCATGAACATTGCCCACAGCAGCCAAAATGGGGCACTTTGGGAGAATGTCCTGCCTAGACTCTGGAGATGGTTTTACATGTCTAAGACTGCTTAGGTTACTTGTGAGCCACTCATGTTTACTCAAGAGTGTGGCTGGCCCAAGCACCAGGTGGGGTCATGAGTGCAGCAACATGGGGACAGCCACCAATGGGCATGCTCTGTCTGCCCCAGTTCAGTCCAGTTCTGGGAACTAAAAACACCCAGCCAGTGAGGAAGGGCAGGAGCCAATCAGAAAGCTGGGTGGGGCTCCTGGGTGTCCGTGGCTTTATGCATCTGTAGGGTCTCTGGCAGGACCAGTGGGTGAAACGCCTTCCAGTGAGTACCAAAGCTACAAATGTGTCCGACCACCCACCTATCCATGCAATCCCCCTCTATCCCCTCTCACCCCTTTCTTCCTCATTCCTCTCCTCACCAGCTACCTCTCCCACCCTGGTAGCCCTGACTGGCCTCTGGCTCCCCTGCTGGACACACTTTGTACTGCAGCCTGTGCCGGCGTCCAGTCAGGTGCATGTCTCTGGCGTTTCGGTCATTGAAGCTGCATTCACAGAGTTTGCATCGGAAGCGGATCACCTTCCCCTCGTCACTGCACACCTGGGACAGAACACAGCTCAGTTTCCTGCAGGCCAGCCCTGGTGCCCTGGAAGATGCTAGGCAGCAAGACACCCAGGACATTGAGCCTCCCCATGGGGCTAGCAGGGGTGTGTCATCCCAGAGAAGTCACTTTGAAAGCCTAAGGAGTGCCCCTGACCTGTCCCTTCATCCTCTTCACCCCACCCTAGGGTGAAAGAGCCACCTGACACCTTGTGGGCTATCAGGTACTCTCTTTGTCCCCTGACCAAGTAGTAGGCCACAGCAGCTGGCTCTAGCTGGTGAGCACTACACTGGACAAAGTGCAAGGTACAGAAAGACATGGCTAGGAGACTACCACCATGCAGGGGACACCTGCACACACCCATTGAAGTAACACCCTGGTGTTGCTGGGGTCATAGAGCCAGCTGTGAATGGAGAAGCTTGTGAGTGGCAACTCCCTACCCTGGGTATTTGTACGGTAGCCAGCCACATGGGTGCAGGCACAGTACTACCCAAGGACCAAGGCTGGCATTCATAAACCAGGTCTTTAGGGTGGAGGGGACCAGTTTGATTCTCTCAGGCAAAGCTGGCCAAGGTGTGAAGCCATCTGAGGTAGACAGAGCTTGGCTCTCTGGTGCCCAGGGCTGGAACAGTGGGCCCTCGGGCCCAGTAGGGCTAGACGGGAGGGTCTTGATGCCTTGTGTGAGCTTTCCCACTCCTTTCGTGGAAGGTGGACATGCAGACAGGCTGGCATGACGACTTCTTTCTCAGAACCACAGTGGGTCAAAGCTGAGCAGGCCCTCGGAGCTCTGCCACCAAGACTCAGTGTCCCAGCAGCCTCTTACCTCCTCAACGTACTCTGTGCCCACTGGCACCATGTCTCCAGAGCTCCCCGAAGCTTCTCCAGGGCCTCCCCTGGTGGCCTCCATCTTGAAATGTGATGGCCGCCTGTCTCCAGGTCGGCTGTGCATTGTTTGAAGCTCAGGTGGCTCTGCCAGAAACCATGTTCGGCTGAAACCTCAGGCCTGCCCCATCCCTTCCCCACACGCCTCAGGAATCTAAACCAGAGGGGTGGCTGGCCACACCCTCTTATGGAAATTACCATGGGTCACATGGAATCCTGCAGTCACAGAAGGGCAGGCTGTGATATCACACAAGCCAAGAGCAAAGACACAGAGCAGCTCAGCAAATGGCCACTGCCTGTCTGATGCAGATGGGTCACCTCAAGGAAACTCAAAAGGACAGTGACCTTCCATTCAAGCTAAGTTTTCACAAAACTGGTGGCACACACCTGGAATCCTGCGCTCAGAAGGATGAGGCAGGAGGACTATCAGTTCCAGGTCACCAAGGGTCACACAGTGAGACCCTGTCTCAAAAACCAAGAGCTAGCAGGGTGTGGTAGGGCACACCTTTAATCCCAGAATTTGGGAGGCAGAGGCAGGGGGATCTCTGTGAGTCTGAGGCCAGCCTGGTCTACAGAGTGAGTTCCAGGACAACCAGGGCTACATAGAGAAACCCTGTCTTAAAAACAAACAAACAAACAAAATAAGAAACCCTGCACCTAAACATCTAAAAGCTGGGGGCCGGCTCAGGGGTAGAGCTCTTGCCTAGATTCCCCCTGTGAGAGGCTCTGGATATAGTCATCTGTTCACATGTACAGAACTGTAGAGACCTGTACCCTTGCGTGAGGCTGTTGATTCCTCTGCTGGTGCTGGCCGGCCTTGGGTGTGTGAGCTGTGACGGGCATGAGCTTCATGCTTGACTGAGGTCTCAGGAGTGCTGTCCGAACTTGGGGTGTAGGTGACACTCCGTGATGTGGGCTCAGAGGGAATGGGCTTCCCTAGCCTGGTGTGCAACTTGAAGACCTGCAATGGACCCCACAGCATGTTTGGGAAACAAACTGCATTTCACACTGAACAGGCTGCTGGAGAGAATGTGGCAGGGTGCCCTGGTTTCTACACTCTGTGAAACCTAACCCTCAAAAAAAAAAAAAAAAAAAAAAAAAAAAAAAAAAAAAAAGTCCTGGAGCCACCTCCTGCCTGTGGTCCCATTTCTCAGATTTGGCACCCCCCTCTCTCTCCAACATTCACACCAATGTTCTTGACCTGCATGGTAGCTGTCTCTCTGGCTCCCAAGCTGAAGCCTGTGAGTAGGTGAGCATGGATGTGAGTTTGGGAGACACATTCCTCCCCCCCCCCCCCCAGCTGCAGCCATACTCTGGCTGTAGGGCCATCACCTGAGGTGGCGCCTCCAGCCACATCAGAGCAAAATCACAGTCAACATGGCCCCCATTGTGTTGCCCTCTCCCACCCCAACCCCCACCCCACACCTGCTCAGAGCTGGTGGGAAACTGGCTGCCGGAGCTGACTGCTTGCCGGGGACATTCATACCTTCTGGTGCCTGGCTCCCTTCATGTGGGCAGCATAGGCATCTGCCCCGGTGCAGGACACAGCACACAGGCCACAGTGGAGGCTCTGGGATCCTCTAGAACCTCCGCTGGGCTGTGTGGCGGTCCTCTGAGCCGCCTGCTTCTTCCGGTGCTTCTGCCCTTCCAGGTGGTCCCGATAGGTCTGGAACAAAGAGTGGGGAGGCCTTATGGGTGGCGCTTACCAGAAGCCATGCTCATCTGCAGGCTGCACAGTTGGCTAGTAGGAGCTCAGAGGGACACAGGGTCCCTGGCTTCCTCTGCCACTTATGCCCTAGAAAAGTCAGGGACTGCAAGACACATCGATGTCTCTCTCCTCTGACCTAAATAAACTCCAGCCAGGATTTTCAAGGAAACATTCACCAAGGGTCCTGTCTTGTATGGGAGCAGGGGTCTGCCCCCAAACAAAACCTGGCCTTTCCAGGCTACAGCTGAAGTTTGGGGACAAAGGCATGAGTTCTGACCCCAGGACATCAGGAGCTGTCCTCTGGGGACTCAGGAAGTGGAGGCAGGAGCATTAGCAGTTTAAGGTCATCCTCAGCTACATACTGAGCTCAAGACCAGTCTGGGCTACAGGAGACCATGCTTAAAACACAAAACCAGCTCAGCATGGTAATGCACACCTTTAATCTCAACACTCGGGAGACAGAGGCAAGCAGATCTCTGAGTTTGAGGCCAGCCTGGTCTACGGAGCGAGTTCCAGGACAGCCAGGGCTACACGAAAAAAAAAAAAACAAACCTTGTTGCAAAAACAAACACAAACAAACAAACAAAACTAAACCAACCAAACGGGGCTGGAAAATTGGCTCTGTAGTTAAGAGCCAAGTTCAAAGAGCCCTGACACCCTCTTGTGGCCTCTATGGACAAAGCACGCATGTGGTGCACAGACTTAGATGTAGACAAAACACTAATGCACGGACAGCCAGGGCTACACAGAGAAACCCTGTCTCGAAAACAAAACAAAACAAAAAATCTCCGTTCTTAGAACTGTGAAAGCTAGCCCAGCCATAGCCTAGTCTCGGGAAGACAGCCCCAACACAAACCAACCTGTTCCCGGGGCTGATTAGGGGATTAAAATTAAGAGGGCCTCGAGTTAGGAGGATTGCATGCTCAAGGCCAGCTTTGGCTATAGAGCGAGAGCACAGAACTCTCAAGGTCAAGCCAGTGTGTGCACGCATGTGCGTCTGTGTGTGTTTATCTCTGTATGGGTCTCTGTGTTCGTCTGTGTTGTGGTGTATGTATGTATATGTGTGCAGGAGATTGTGTGTTGCCAAGACCTCAAGGTATCTCTGGAAACCAGCCTATGATTCTAACAGGTTATTTCTCAGTACTTTCTTTTCCACCCCATTCTCTATACATTTAAATTTAATTTAATTTTCTGTGTGGGGTGTGTTGTCTGTGTCTGTGCACTGTATGCCTGAGGTGGCCAGCAGAGGGCGCTGTGGTTACAGAATACAGGACCAGCCACTTGGGTCCTGCAGAGGAACTGTGACAGAGGCTCACGACCAGACTGGCCTCACACTCACTCACCACGTAGCTGAGGATGATCTGAATTCCCCATCCCCGTCTCCACTGCAGTGTGACAGGTCAGCACCGCGGCGCCTGCCACACCTGCCACTATAGTTTTTGATGGACAGTGACACTGAGTTGTCCAGCTGCCAGTCCTGACCTGTGGCCCCGCGCAGCTGACTCTGCAGACCTCGCAGTAGTGCATGGAGGGCGGCCTGGGGCCGGCCTTGGGCTTCGGCAGCCTGTCCAGGAATGGCAGTGCATCGCTGGTAAAGGTGGGGTCCCAGGGCCCGAGGACAGGGCCACCCCACGGGTCCGAGCCCACAGGAGCCTGCAGCTTCTGCGGAGCCCACTGGGAGGAGGGCGGAGGACGCTGTGGGCTAGGCGATACGGAGTCCAAATCCAGGCTTTGGAAGCTTGGTCCTAGGAGGGAGAGACGGGGAAAGGTACAGACGCAGACAGGCAGCAGGTCCACAGCGTGTTTAACTGCACTGCATCCCAGGCTGGACCCTGGTGACCTGGGTGGCTGTAGCACTAGGACAAATCTCAGGTTGGCAGACAGCCTTCTCTGTGTGGGTCCAGCTTGCCTGCAATGGCTTCAGCTCAGCTGGCCAGATCTCAAGGAAATTTTAAACCTGGGACTAGTGCTGGCAAGATGGTTCCGCAGATAAAAGTGCTTGTGGCCAAACCTGATGTCCTGAGCTCCATCTCTGGACCCACATGCCCAGCCTCCTCCTCCCTGGCACAGGTCCTATGATGACTCACATGTGGCCCCCTGTGTTGTCTAAGCAACCCTCCAACGGTCCGGACCAGGTTTCCCAGCCCCTCAGAGAATCCCCACAGCCCACCTGGCCTGCAGAGGGACCTGGCTGGCCGCTCCCCAGAGTCTGTGCAGCTCTTGGTCACCTTCTCTTGGCAGCTGTGACCGTCCTCCTGGAGGGTTCCATGGGACAGAGACACAGAAAGAAAAGCAGCTCAGGGAGGTGGGCAGGACCCTGGGGGGTCACTGGGGGAACACTGGGGGAACAGTGGGGTGGGATGCTGGGGGGGCAGTGCGCTGCCCCTAGGGCTGGACCCTGCTCATTTAATGCCATGTTTGATGAGACAGACTGTCATAGGCCAGGCTGACCTCAAACTCTCCACTTAGCTAAGGATGATGTGACTCTTCTGTCCTAGGAAGACAGGAGTTGCCCCTAGGCCAAGCTTATGCAGTTAGTGTTGGGGACAGAACCAATAGTGTGTTGGGTGAGTATGCTACCCACTGAGCCACATTCCCAGACATTGAAAAAATCGATTTGTTTATTAACTTATTATGTGTACCTATGTGCACGTGTAAGCACGGGGGAGGGGCATGCCACAACACGCACGTGGGAGTCAAGAGGACAATTTGTGGGAATCATTTCTCTCTTTCCACCATGTGGGTCCCAGGGATCAAATGCAGACCATCAAATTTAGCAGCCAGTGAGTGCCTTTACCTACTGGCCATCTGCCAGCTTCCATCCTCCCTCCCTCTCTGCCTTCCTCCCTTCCTTCCTTCCTTCCTTTCACGTTTCCAGTCAGGTTCTCTCTGTGTAGCCCAGGCTGTCCTGGAACTCTCTCTGTAGACCAGGCTGGCCTCGAACTCAGAGATCCGCCTGTTTCTGCCTCCTGAGTGCTGGGATTAAAGGTGTGCACCAGTACACTTGCCTGTAGTTTTGCTTTATTGAGGCAATATTGCCCCACCCAGGATCTCCCCAACCCTTGCATAGATGTGCCACGCAGTGGATCTGACACTTAGTGACAGTGACACAGGAATAAAAGACAGAGAAACCAGGACCAGGGGAGAAGAAAAGGGAGCTCCTGATGCCCTTCACCACAGACCCTCCTTGACAGGTGCAGTGCAGGTGCCCCCCAGGCACCCCAGACACAGCCACCCACGAGGGTGAACTTGGGACCTATTCGCTCTGCTGCCCTTCAGAGCTACCAAGAGCTACAGCAGGCCCTCACAGCCACAACACCCCCAGGATGGCTGAGAATGGCTGAGAATGTCAGAATACCAGAGCCGCACTCCTCCTGGGCCCTATCACAACCCTCCTGCTTACATGTCTACTCCAATAAAATCCCGCTCTGCTTCATGACCGCCAGGCTTCTAAATTCTTCCCAGTGTGGAAGCCATGGTCCCAGTTTGGCCTGAGTCTAGGCACCCCAATTATTGTCAGTAAGGGTCAGGGATGGGAGGTAGGTGGCAGGAGGTGTGGTCATGAGAGGGAACCAGCACCCTCAGGATAGCTTCCTGGTGGAAGAGATCCCACCCAAGCCATTGTAGATTCTTCCTAGAAGCCACCACCAGGCTGGGCCACAGCTCTGTACACCTCAGTGCCTCCAAATTGCTCTGGGCACCTCGGGAGGTATCAATGTGGTGGCTCTTGTCACTTCAGAGCATGTCTTGTCCCTAGAAATACAACTATGACAGAGCTGACAGTTAAAGACATCATGCGTGTCCTCATGCAACACATATTCCCTGGTGGTGTGAGGGGCTTGGAGATGGTCAGTGGTTACAGCATCAGCTGCTTTCACAGAGAATCTAAGTTCAATTCCCAGCAGCTCACAAGTGTCCTAACTCCAGCTCCAGGCCATCTGACACCCCTTTCTGGCCTCCACAGGCACTGTATATACGTGGTATACAGACACACATGCAGGCAACACACACATACATGTAAAAAATTAAAGCCAGGCAGTGGTGGCACACACCTTTAATCCCAGCACTTGGGAGGCAGAGGCAGGCGGATTTCTGAGTTCAAGGCCAGCCTGGTCTACAGAGTGAGTTCCAGGACAGCCAGGGCTACATAGAGAAACCCCGACTTGAAAAACAAAACAAACAAAAAAATTAAACACAATCTTGTTGCATGGGATGGTGCTATGATACCTGGTGGGTGGATGTAGGCACAGGACCCCGGGGCTGGTTGCTGGATGTGGGGCGCTGGTTGGTGCGGGGCTGGGAGCAGCTATACCCCACTGTGACTCCTCCTCCAGGTGCAGGTGGCTGGCTGGCAGGAGCCAGGGCCAGGCTAGAGATGCTCTCCATTCTGGGGGTAGACTGCACAGTGTAGCTGGCCCGAGTAGCTGGGAGGGGGGAAGTGGAGGATGGCTGGGTGCTAGAGCCACCAGAACACAAAAGAGAGGGTGGGTTAGCTGGGTTGCCACAGTACGGAACCTCCAGAGTAGGCACTGGGCCAGGCCAGACCCTCTCTGATATGGAGCCAGACCAGAATCACTGTCCCCAGAGCTTGCACTAACTAGATCTGGTCAGCAAACCTGGGGATCCTTTTGTGTCATCTCTCCAGCATCAGGAGCATAGGTATATGTCACCATAACTGATATTTTACATGGATGCTGGGGAATCGAACCTGGGTCCACGAACCACAATGCACCACGAACTTACACCAACTGCAATGTTGTGTCTCTCATATTGCTTGATATCCAGTCACAGACTAAGAAATCCAGATAGTTGAAGGTACTTGCAACCAGGTGTGGTGCTGCAGGCCTGTTATCCCAGCTGTTCTGGGATAGATTTATTTTGTGCATATGGTTGTTTTGCTTGCATCGCTTGTGTGGCTGGTACCCAGAGGCCAGCAGAAAACTCCAGGCTCCGTAACTGAAGGCAGAGACAGTGAATCACCCCACACCCTCTGTAAGGGCAGCGCTGCTCTGAACCCAGGCATTTCTTCAGCCCCTTATTTTAGGCAGGGGCCCCTACTGACTCACTAGGTGGATGGCACCAACAGTCACCAGTTATAGCTGTCTGTACCATGGCAGCCCTCTGGGGAGGCTGGTGATGTGACTCTGTTTGAGGTGTTTCATGGCACTAAGAACCCAGCCCAAAACCATGTACTCTAACCACTGGGAGTGGCCCCAGCGGCAGCTTAGAAAAATCCCTGGCTACCTGAGACATATCAGAGAATCCAGGTGGGAGCAGGAGACATCAAAGGTGTGTGACACTGACATTCTACAGTGTCACTGTGAGTCTCCTGTATCTATAAAAACTGGCGTCACAGCTGAGGGTTCCCAGGCGTTTGTCCATGGGGATCCTGAGAGATCAGAGGTTACCACCATGGTCAGCACTGCCAGAGCGCCAGGTGGTACTATAAGGCCCAGCTACTGTCGGCTGATGGGCTGGTGGTCTTGGTGACAGGCAGAGGCCTTTGGAGTGGACACGTTTTCCTGAGTAGCTTCATGTTAAGTCAACACAAGCTAAAGTCATCACAAAGGGAGCCTCAATTGAAAAAATGCCTCTATAAGATCAGGCTGTAGGCAAACCTGTAGAGGCATTTTCTCAATTACTGATTAATGGGGGAGGCCTCAACTCATTGTGGGTGGTGCCATCCCTGGGCTGGTGGTCTGGAGTTCTATAAGAAGGCTGATCAAGCCATGGGGAGCAAGCCAGTAAACAGCACCCTCCACAGGCTCTGCATCAGCTCCTGCTTGTTTTCAATGAGAGACAGTGGTGTGAAACCATAAACTGAGTTAAACACTTTGTGCCCCAACTTTTTTTTGGCTATGGGGTTTCACCATGGCAATAGTAACCCTGACTAAGACAGATCGGTGCCAGGGTCATGAAGATTCACTGAGACAGACCATGTTCTATGGAGGACTGAGAAGCTGTCGAGAGAATTAGGGAGGTGCTTTCCCAGATGGTGCAGGGTGCCTAGTGGAAGCCAGGTCTGTGAGGTTCACAGGGAGTGAAGACCACATGGGGCCATTTGCAATTCTGAACTAAGTGTCTGTGGTTTTGGTCAGCCCAAGTGAAAGAAAGAAAGACAGAAGAGACCAGCATCACTGAAGTCTTCTGGGACATGTTTCCTGAGGTAGTTGTATTCCAGAGTAGCCAAGGCTTTACCTCAGGCTGGCAGCCAAACTTAGTAAGAGTCATCCAGGTGGTACTGGTTTTGAAAGCATGGGATCATGGGGAGCAGCTGAGGTTTGGCACTTTGAGAGGCCAGGAGAACCATTGGTGAAGGTGCAGCCACAGTGGCAGTTGTCAGCCCCAGAATGAAGGGGTCATGCAAAGGAGTAAAAGCTTGGCACGGTGAAGGATCCTATGAGAGGCTTTGGCAAAAGTGCAGCCCAGTTACACACAGGGACCACAGTGCTTTAGAGATGCCAGTACCATGGGGTGACCACCAAGACCAGGAGCAGCAGTGGTAGAGTGGAGCCAGCCAGAGCTTAGAAGACAAACTGCGTGTGCTACGGGGGGGCAGAGCACCAGAGGAGCCCAGAAGATGGTGAGTCCCAGATAACTGGATCCTGAGTTATCTACACTGCTGGAATTGCTTGCTCCATTTTGACTGTGTCTTGGTTCCTTCCTCATGGAACCCACAGTTGAGAGACTTTGAAAGTTTTAAAGAGATTTTGGAGTTTTACAGAGCAGATTTTTTAATAAAGAAACAGTTTTATACATTTAAAAAGATTTATTATTTTTACTTTTTGTGCGGAGTTTCTTTGTATACATGTATGTCTGTGCACATGTGTACCTGGTGCCTATGGAGGCCAGGAGGGGATGTCAGGTCCCCTGGAGTCACAGGTGGTTATGAGCTGCCAGGTGAGAGTGCTGGGTACAGAACCCAGATCCTCTGAAATGACAGCCAGTGCTCTAACCACTGGGCATCTCTCCAGCTCCAAGGAGACTGAATTTTAAATTGATTTGTAAAGAAGTTTGTAGTATGTTTTGTATATTTATTGACCAGAGACCTTGAGGACTGAAGTTATTGCTAAATAGTGTCACATTGGTGTGTCAATTTGACAAAGGTCAATTGTGCTGAACAGTTTTGTCAACTTGATACAAGCTAAAGCCATCTTACAGGAGGGAACCCAATTGAGAAAATACCTCCATAAGATCTGCTGCAGGCAAACCTGTAGGGCACTTTCTTAATTAGCAATTGATTCGGGAGGACCCAGCCCACTGTGGGTGGTGCCATCCCTGGGCTGTGGTCCTGGGTTCTATAAGAAGCAGGCTGAGCAAGCCATGGTGAGCAAGCCAGTAAGCAGCACCCTCCATGGCCCCTGTGTCAGCTCCTGTCACACTGATGTCGAACTAATCTGAAAGTGTAAGCCAAACGAACCCTTCCCTCCCCAACCTGCTGTTGATTGGAGTTTCCCTTTCTTTCCTTTTTAACGTTTGTGTATTTGTGCATGTTGTGCTATGGCAGTGGACTAGCCTGACTCACACGCCTGGAACTCTGGTCCCCACAGTGACCCTCTCACCAGCTCTTGGCCCTGGTGTGTTATCACTGCAACAGTAACCCTAACCAAGACACCTACAGAAGAGAACTCGTCCCCAGCCATCAGCCCCTGACTCCTCACACACACCCCAGCTCCTTTTCCTCCTGATTTGGTACTGACATTCATTTGTCCATTTATTTAGAGACAAGGTCTCCTTAAGTCAGCCTGGCCTCATACTCACTGTAGCTCAGGCTAGCCTTGAACACACACACACACACACACACACACACACACACACTCTGCCTCAGCTTCTCTCCTCAGAGATTGGATTGGAGGCCTGTGCCACTTGCCTGTGCCTTTACTGACTTCCAAAGACCAGAGCCTCACTTCACCCTGCCTGGCTAGGCCCCCCATCCATTAGACAGAGAACCCCAGACCCCATCCCGGTCTGGAGAGCCCCCCATCCGTCAGGGACTAGAACCCCAATCCATCCCTTTCTGGAGGGTAACCCATCTGTGAGAGACCAGAACCCCCAATTCAGACCCATCTTGAGGGTCAGAACCCCAGACTCCATCCCCATCTTGAGGGTCCCTCATCCATCAGGAGCCACAACTCCTGACTCCATCCCTCCCTGGAGGATCCCCCATACATCAGACACCAGAAACTCCAATTCTATATATCAGGGGCCAGAACACCCCACCCTATTCCCGCTTGGAAGGTTCCTCAAGGTCTCTGGTCCTCTCTGAGGTCAGTCCCCTCCCACAGCTCTGTCCTCCATCCTAAGTCCCTACCCTCCCCAGCCAGGTCGGTCCCTCCTAGGCTGGCCCTATCTCCACGGGGTCCCCGCCCCCACCCAGTCTGTCACTCCCCGGACTCCCCGCCCCGCCCTCCCGCAGACCCCAGGGACCGTCGCCCCGCCTCGGGCCCGCCCCGCTCCCCGTGACTCACGACCAAGTCCCACGGAGTTGGGGCGCCTCGCCGCCCACTGGGCTCGTTACCTGAACGACGGGCTGGTGCCCTCCACGATGCCGGAAGAGCTGCTAGCCGCCATGTCCGCGTCCTCCCGGAGCCCACGGGAGTGACGTCAGGGTCCTGCCCCCGACGCACCGCCCCGTACTCGTTCAAGCCCCACCCCTGTTCGAACCTGCTATCCCTAGCCCCTGAGAGCCTGGCTCTGCCCATAGACCAAGCCCCGCCCCCTGCTCAGGCTGCCTCTATGAGGATGAAAGGACATTTTGGGGTAGTCGGTTTCCCTCCCACCTGCCATCCGCCAGGTGGAGTCCCAGGGATCCGAGATCAAATTCCAGTTGTTGGGCTTTGGCAGCAAGCCCTATCACCTGCTGATGCATACCACCACCCTCATCTTTTCTGTAGAGCAAGGCGGAGAGCTGGTTGATTCTTGTGGACAGACAGCTTGGGAATCCCAAGGCTGAGGGGGCCTGTGGGTGGCATTCAGTGACCATTCCTTGTCTTGAACATGTGTGGCCTCTAAGGCTTACAGCTCTAAGTGTGTAGCCCATGTCTTTCTAGAAAGCAGGGGGACTGTGGCAGCTTCTCTGAGTTACATCTTTTCACTTATTATTATTGCAAGCCCTGTGCCCTTGACTTTTCCCCCCAGAGACTCCTCCAACACCTTCCGACATGTGCTAGAAGGGTGCATATTGATTTATCAGTCCTAAAGGAAGCATACAAAATGGAGTAATACTCAGCCCAGAAAATGGAAGGAAATGGAAGGAAATGGAAGGAAACCCAGACACCTACTCCAACATGGAAGGATGGCCCTTGTGGGCAGCATGTCAGCAACATGAATCAGACACAAAAGGACACTCAGGCCAGGTTCTCACTCCCGGGAGATCCCTGGAGGCCTCAGACTGACAGACACAGGAAGTAGGGAGGTGATGGACATAGTATGGGACGGAACTCAGCTGTGGGTAGATGGAAGGTTCTGAAAGTGGGTGGGAATTAGGGCCACACCGGCAGGTGAATGAGGCCCGCGCTTAGTGAGACAAGCAGCCACACATTTTCCATGGTGGGAAATGCCTAGAACAATCCTACAGTCAGGAAGAGATAGTCTATTTGATCTACACTCACACATGAACGTCAGAGATCTGAGAGCACCGAAAGCACAGGCAAAGGCCCTGTGGCAGGAAGGAACTTGATGTGCTCACAGGATGTGCAGAAAGAACCTTGGAGATCCACTACTACTATCCAATACTGTCTTATATTAGTTACCTGGAAAAATAAGAACGTACAGTAAACTGAATGGAGTGGGGGTTAAACCCCAAACATTTATTCTCTCACACTTTCAGGGACCAAAGTTTGGGCAGATTAGTTCTTTATGGACACTGGGAAGATCCTCTGCTCTCTTTTAATTCTGGCAACATCTGGAAACCAACTGCAGTTCTCAGCTGCTAAATCAAATCGCCAATTTAGTCTCCATTTTCCCAAGGACCCTTGCCATGCTAGGCAGAACTCCACCCTGACCACGCCCTCAGACCCTCACTGGGGGATTCTACGAAGTACTTTACCTCTGGCCACGCCCCCACCCCTCTTTAAATGTTTGTAGGTGTGTGTGTGCACATGTGTCAATGCACATGCAGAGGGCAGAAGTTGAAATCCATAGCTCTCGAATTGCTTTTCAGTTAGCCCCAGCCTCCTCCTGTGCCTACTTCGGTCTGGGACTGCCAGTGCACACAGCTGCACTAGGGTCTATGCCCCACCCCCTTCCTCCCTGACATCTCCATGCACACCCACTGAACCATCCCCCATGACCCCTCTTCTCACTTCTGAGATGGGGTCTCACCAAGTTGCCCAGGCTGACCTTAGGCTCACTCCCGTAGTCTGCCCTGGTTTTGAACTTGCAATCCCCTTGCCTCAGCGCTCCCAATACTAGTGACCAGAATGCAAACTGTCTTTCCATCTGACTGCAGATGCTGAGCTGCAAGCTATTTTTCCATCAGCTTCTAGAATTCCTCTGGCCAACTGCAGGGGCGCTGTTCCCACGGTAGAGCAGACCCAATACATCTAAAACAAGCAGCCAGGTCCGCCGCATCCCAACACCCAGCCTTGTCCTGGGTTAATGAGGGACCCTTTGGCTCACCCTAGAAGGGGGATTTGGAAGCCTCCATTTCTCTGCCCTCAAAGATGGTTTCAAGGGCGTCTCTTTCCCCATACCGAAGAGCCCTGCAGGCTCCCCGTACCCCTTCTCATAAGAGCCAGGCCACAGCTGACGTTTATTTATTTTGTCTTGTGGTTTTGCATAAGTGAGATGCACCATCTCAGAGGGTTTTTTTTTTTTTTTTTTTTTTTTTGTTGTTGTTGTTTTTCCCACCTGCTCTGGGCAGTGCTCGGAGAGATGCTTTCCCCTCAGCCAATGGGGAGAGGAGGATGCAGGCAGGGATGCTGGAACTGTCTATCAGGCCTGGGCCCGCCCCCTGCACACCAAAGCAGCTTCCTCCACTATCTGAGGGCAGACAGAGCCTCAGCCATCAGAAAGGGAAAAGCCAGAGCTGCGGCAGGCCTGGGCTGCGATGGCGGGTGACACGAAGACTAAAGGGGGACAAGAGTGCTGCTACTAACCCACTGAGCCACCTTCTACAGCTGGGCCAGACAGCTGGGCCGTGGCCACGTCGCCCTGGGTGACCTTCCTCCGATGTGGACTTGGCCCTGAGCATCCTTCCGCCAGGCCCCTCGCCTGGGTACCACCGAGAAATGCCCGCCTTTGTGTCCAAGTGACAGCGCAGAGGCAGCCGCCGCCACCAAGGTGAGTGGGCCTTTTTGCAAACTAGAAATTTAAATTATCATTTGTCCTTTGCTTCCAGCCCAGCTATGGAAAGGTTTACTGGGGAAACGCTGGCGGCACCCCAGCAGGGATGCTGCTCTAGCCAGGAGGGTCGGGAGTGGGGTGAAGGGAATGCAGAACCCAAGGATTAGAGCCCCACGGAGCATCCTGGGGGCGGTAAACCTCCCATCCGGTGTCGTTGTCTTTTCTATTTATAACCTTGACTGCGGGAGAAATCAGCATTGCACATACATTTAAAAGGGTGGGGTTTTTTTGTTTGGTTGGTTTGGTTTTTTTTTTGTTTTTTTTTTTTGTTTTTTTAGCAGCGTGGCTACCGGTTGGGACCTGCACTGTTTATCTTGGATTTGGGGGGAGTTCTTGGTCTCTCGCTGTCACCTGGCATCCATTAGACACCCACCACACCCAGAACTTGGAAGTGTGTAGATGAGGGGTCCTTTCCTGGTCACGGGGGTCATGGAGGACCCATGTCACCTCCCTGCACAGACACAATGGATTTGACTTAGTGCTTGGGGAGGCCGCTGCTCACCCCATGTTGGGGACACACTGGAGGACAGATTTTTTTTTTTTTTCTCCTGTACTGTGTCTCACTGTCTTCTTCATGAATGGGTGATAACATTCAAGTGGGCCGCACCTCCTCGGGGCTCAGAATCTCCCAGGCGCCTCAGCTGCTGGCCAGCATCTACTGGCTGCTGGAGACACACCCCAGCTACCAGCCCTACATGGCTGTGTATGAACTGATTGGTGGGCCAGGCAGTGGCCCTTATCATCGGATCAGGGAACTGACTAGGGATGACATGGTCCTTCTCGAGTCTGGACCCTGGAATCCTGTTGTCAACATGGAAATAAGAAAAACATGATGTAGTAGACATGGCCCTGTTGGTGCCAGAGTTTGGTTTGGGGGCATTCCTAGTTGTATGTGGGGGGGGGGGTCTGTCCTCCCAACATTGACTGCCAACATGAAGTGCTTCCATCTGACAGTCTGAGGAGTCCCATGGCACCACGGCACCAATCTGTCCAATGCCTTGCCAGAGAGGGAGGTGGAAGAACCGGCCCAGTTGTAACTACCGGTTCACAAACCAGACAGAGCTGCAAGGACTCACCTTGCAACAAGAGTTTGATCTACAGCACTCTGGTGGCTTCTGGGAGCACAGAGCAGAGACACCTGTTGGCCTGAGTTTGCTGCCTGGGACCCACATAGTGGAAGGAGAGACCTGAGACCTCCACATTGTCCTCTGACCCCCCTGAAATAGCCAAAGACGTACACCCCACACACTGACAAAATAGATAACTAATTGTAAAGGTGACCAAACTGGCAATGGCGTACACCTTTAATCCTGGCACTCAGGCTGAGGTGGGACCACAGAGTGAGGTTCAGGAGAGCCAGGGCTACACAATGAGAGTTACACACAGATACACACACACACACCTACAAAAAATAATCACAGCTGGAGCTGGAGGGGAGGTGGCTCAGTAGTTAGAGCACTGGCTGCTCTTTTAAAACCTGGGTTCAATTCCCAGCAGTCACATAGCAGCTCATAACTACCTGTAACTCCAGCTCCAGGAGATCCAACACCTTCTCTTTTGCCCTCCAAAGGTACAAGGCATGCACATAGTGCACAGACATCTATGCAGGCAAAACACATACACACAAAGTCTGGAATAAAAAAGGAATCCCAGCCCTAGGGAAGCCAAGACCCAAGGGTCCTGGGACTCAGGTGCAGAGAGCCTCTGCCTCAAAATGTACAGCAGAGTGACAAAGACACAGGTGTTGACCTGTGACCTCAATCTAAATGTGCACACCTTGCATACACACAAACAATTGATTCTTATGGAGTGTGGGAATGAGGGATGACAGGCTCAGGGGACACTCCCAAAAGCCATGACTTATTCAACCTACTAACAGATAGGGAAACTGAGGCACTGACAGATGAAATGCAGAAGTCAGGACCTAACTTAGCAGTCAGTTCTCTCTTCCACTATGTACATCCTGGTAGCTGGTCTTTGCTTCTTCGTGGGTTCTTCCCCCCCCCCCACACTTTTATCCTGTTTCACTCCTTCCCCATCACTAGATAGAAGAGAAGCAGGTTACAGGGGAGGGAGAAATTAGGAAAATACTTGCATCTAATTTCTTTCCTTTTGCTTCTTCTTCGATCCTGGCTACTAACAAACCACAACTCACCCACACCATCTCGGGGCTCTAGCATTTATACAGCCTCTGAAAAGTTCCAAGAATTCCAAATGTCACACAATCTCAGAAACTATCTGCAGCTGGCAAAACCATGCTTCTGCTAGAGCACGAGGCAAATCATAGTCAGCTGCTGTGGACAGTCCGAAGCAGCCCCACATCCCACACCTAGGATTAAAATGAAAACACATTCTTACAATATTTCTGTGCTTCCCAAAGAAACCAAAATTCCAGAACTCTCACTACATTCCTCCTTTCTCTTTTAAGGCATTAATTAATTAATTAATGCTGTGTGTAGAAGGAGTTATAAACAGAGACGTTTTCATGAAACAAGTGCTTTTGTGGTCAGTGACCAAGGTTTTCAGGATCCTTTTCTGACTCACTTCTAATATTTATCAGTTTTGATGGTATCCACAACTTTTCATTTCCTGTAGAAATATAAACAAATCCACGCTCAATGCAAAATGTTTTTGTTTGCAGCCTTTCATTCCTATGTTAACACAGCCTTATAATTCATAGGCTGATTTAATTCCAGTTTTTTTCTGTAATCCAGTGTCTCTCAGCTGCTGTTATTCCTTTCTCATTAACATTCAGAAAATTTAAAGTCAGCAGAGCTCTATCGATTCTATCTCTGGGATTTTTAATTTTTTTTTCTCTCTTTGTTGCATGTTATTCTTTGACCGAAATGGCCTGTAATTTTTGCTTCGGGGCCTCAAGCCAGGGCCATGTCTCAATGGTAAGAAATTACCTTGAATATCGTTTTTTGGACCTGCCCTCATTGGTCCAATTGCAACCCTTGGCACATTGCCTGCACACCCCTGGAAGCCTAGGCCTTCTTTCTAGTTTATATTTTTTAAAAATCATTGCCCTTAGAGATGCCTTGTTCTCAGGGAATAATTCTATTTTGAGTAGCCCAGTTATTTAGAATTTGTTTCACATAAGGCAAGTGCATCCCATATGAAATCATAGACTCTTTAAAAGGCCCCAGATCTATCATTTCTATAGGACGCCATCCTGTCTCATCGTAACCTTGTTCACACCATTAGTAGGCTTATGCTGTGTGTGTACTGGGAAAGCTGATGGTGGTCTCCTAACCCAGGCCACCCCTTCCCTGACTCTGGCAAGTGGTTCCAGATTAACCCTTTCTTTCCAAGTGGGCTGTTTCATCAGCCTGTCTTCCTGCTTTTCCTGCTTTTCTCTGACCTGATCTTCCTCTGGCGAAGTTTTTTCCCCTCTTTTCGCCTGCAGGAAATGCCCACCCACTTGCTCTTTTTCTCAGTCACCCAGACTGAGCCCTGTTGTTCTCTCTGGTGTTCTTTGCTTCCCAAGCACTTCCAACTCCACCCTCAACCTCTTTGGTTGCACCCACAACTCTGTGACCCTTTCATTGTTTCCCATTTCAGCCATTTTTGTTGCTGTTTTTGTTGCTGTTTCTCTGGCTTCTCCATTTCCACCTGCAACTTTCCCAACTGCTCAGCCGTTCTTCCATCCTTTTTTTCTTTTTTCTTTTCTTTTCTTTTGAAACAATATAAGAATAAAAAAACAAAAACAAACAAAAAACAACAAGAAAACCAAAAAATCTCCCCTGGGAGCAAAGCAGATATTCCAATGGTAGCAGCTGTAATAAATGTTTTATAGACATCTTGGGGGAAAAATCCATTTCTTCATCCTCTGCTGTTTCCTCTACAGCATTTGGAATCAATGTTTCCATTTTTTCTATACAAAGCCCCACATTGGGCAACACTTGTAACTGGCCTTTGCTACTTTGTAGATTCTTCTTTTCTCCACCCCCTGTTTCACCCCATCAGTACATAGAAGAGAAAGAAGGAAGAGTGGGGGGAGGGGGGGTGAGAGAGATCCCTGAATCTAATTTCTTCCTTTTTGCTTTTTTTTTTTTTTTTTTTTTTTGGCCACAACTACTAACAAATCACAACCCACCCACTCTGTCTCTGGGCTCTAGCATTTATATAGCCTCTGAAAAGTCCCCAGAATTCCAGAGGTCACACAATCAGGAAAACTATCTGCAGCTGGGAAAACCTTGCTTCTGCTATAGCACTAGGCAAATCTTAGCTGCTGCAGACAGTCTGAAGCAACCCTACATCCCATACCAAGGATTAAAGTGAAAACACATTTTACAATATTTCTGTGCTTCCCAAAGAAACCAAAATTCTTATTATAGGTCTTAATCATGATTGAGTTGTGGTGGTAGCTGCTGAGATGGAGGGAGGGATCAGACAGAAGCCAGTCAGAGAGAAGTCCCTTTTGAAAGTGCTGATCACAATGGGGAAAAATGATCCTGACAGTCATTCATATTAAAGTAATGAATGAGGTTGGTGGATTTTATTTGTTTGGTTTTTCAAGATAAGGTTTCCCTGTGTAGCCCTGGCTGTCCTGGAACTCGACATGTAGACCAGGCTGCCCTTGAACTCAGATCTGTCTGTCTCTGCCTCCCAAGTGCTGAGATTAAAGGTGTGCATCACCACGGGCTGGCTGTGTTTTAGGCTTGTTTTGTTTTTGTTTTGTTTTTAATTCCTCCACAGTTGAAGTTGGTAGAAAAGGAGGGAAAATGAGTTATCTTGGGTTGGGGCTGCTCTGGAGAAGGATGATTTGACAGGTCCCAATGGAGGGGGCTGTATATAGAGGCTCAACTCTTCATCCGAGTTCATACACAGGCGGAGATGTCCTAAGCACCATGTATGCTCATCTGTGAGACTGTAATCCTACTACTGTGAGATGATTCAGTCAAAGCTCCCCACAGATGCATGTCAGGGGTGGGGGGCTGTAGTCATGGCTGTCTAGTTCAGTCTGCTTTCTTCCCCAGATCATCTTCTGGGTCAACCAAGCTTCCAGACGGCTTCTCTTTCCAGCTCTCATGGGGACTACAGAAGCTACACTAAGGATGGAAAATGTGGACGTGAGGGATGAATGGCAGGATGAGGATCTGCCCAGGTGAGGGTGCCAGCGTCCCGTCCCTGTCATCGGGTCCTCCCATCATTGCTGGCAGCAGCAGCAATTGTTGGTGGTGTCAGAGCCTTTTGGAAGAGCTTCTTTGAAGACTTCCAGACAGGAAATTCTTGAAGCCAGGCTGGGTGTGATGACCAAGTCTCACAGCTCAGCTCTCCACAGAGGGAGCCAGAGAATTAGTTCAGGCTAACCTGAGCTGCAGAGCAAAACCCTGTATCAAATAGCAAAGGAGTATGGTCAGGAATGGAGCCTAAAATCCCCCAGTGAGTGTCTAGGGGCGTGGTCAGGGGGTGGAGCATTTGCCTAGACTCCCCCAGTGAGGGGCTGGGGGCGTGGTCTGGATGGAGCTCTACCTAAAATCCCCCAAGGAGAGATTTGGGGCATGGTCAAAGGCAGCATAGTATCTTATAGACTAGCCTGAGCTAAATGAAATACTATTTTGAATAAACAGGTCCTGGGGAGATGTCGCCCAGGGTAAAGGACTTGCAATAAATATATCCACGAGGAACCAATTTCAAGCCCTAGACCCGGGGAAGAAGCCAAGAGGCCATTTGTGTCCAGAACTGAGGAGGAGGAAAAGTGGGATCTTGGAGCTTGCTGACCAGACATACTAGTCTAATTGACAATATCCTGGCCACTTTGTCAAGAACAAATGGAGACTATGTGTTGGAGATTGGCTCTAATGCTTTGTCTTATTTTGGCTCCCAAAAGCTGTGCTTCCAGACCTGAGGGTCCTCGCGCCCAGCTGGCTTAGATTGATAGTAAAGAATTGCCCTACAGCCATTGTCTGGGCAGGGAAACGAGGAGAGACTTTTAATTGTGCTTGCAAGAGACAGAGAGACAGAGACAGAAACAGGCAGAGAGGGAGAGAGAGAGACAGAGACAGAGACAGAGATACACAGAGAGAGGCAGAATCACCTTGATGAGGAAGCAGAGGGATTAGATGTAAGAGCTGCCAGAAAGAACCAAACCAGCCATGTAAAAATTCAGGAAAGTGGCCGTAGGAGACACTCCCCTGATTAGATTTGGGGTAGCAGAGATGAAATACATATTTTAAAAGATATGTTCCCAGGAATATCAGAGGGGACAGTTTGCTAGCCACAGAGAAATTTAGAAGTGCCCAATCATTGAGCTAGTCAAGGCATATCAAAATCACTGTGTGTGTGTGTGTGTGTGTGTGTGTGTGTGTGTGTGTGTGTTTCATTCCTGAGTGCAGCCCACTGGGAGCCAAAGTGGTTTAACTAATTCACTGCTACAACAAGTGAGCATGGCGCTACACAGAGTTAAAAGCAAATATGGCCGGACCGTGGTGGCCACGCCTTTAACCCAGCGTTCAGGAGGCAGAGGTCAGCCTGGTCTACAGAGCAAGTTCCAGGACAGCCAGAGAAACCCTGTCTCGAAAAACAAAAAGAGAGAGAGAGAGAGAGAGAGAGAGAGAAGATATATATGGGGGTTGGAAGTCAGGACTGGGCAGAGATGCATCCAGCACCCATCCCAGAAACACACAAGCTCACCTCTGTCATCCTCCAGCACTCAGAGGTAGGGGCAGAAGGATCATGGAGTTCAGTCAAGGTCATTCTTGGACACTTTGGGAGTTCAAGGCTCCCCTGAGTTACATGAGACTCTTGACAACAAGAGACAAAAGGCAGAAGTGTGAAGTTCTTCAGAAGCCCCAGGTCATCAAGTGATGTCCAGCTGTGCACAGCCAAGGATGCCCTTATCCATGAGACCACTGGTAGTAAGTGTCCCCACCCATCTCAGGACAAATACCCCTTGTGTCATGCTACATCCATGCTAGCCTAGTTCTTGGCCTAGGACCAGCTGCAGCCTCACAGAGGCCTCAGTGTGCACAGCCTTTCAGGCAGGGATCTGGCACAGGGCAAAGTCAAACCCAACAGGTCACTGGAGAGAGAGAAAGACAGATAGACAGACAGACAGACACAGAGAGAGAGAGAGAGAGAGAGAGAGAGAGAGAGAGAGAGAGAGAAACATAGAGAGAGTGGGCATGTCTGGTTTCATGTTAGGACAGGGTTTCACACAGCCCAAACTGACTTTGAACTATCTACATGGCTGAGAAGGCCCTGGGAAGAGGATGGCAGGGAGCTCTCAGCATGATTGGTTTACATGAAGCTGGGGGGAGCCCGAGAGTCACTCATACTGGGTTACAGCTCTGGCCCTTCCCAGCCTAAAGACAATGAGTTCCTTTTCTTTTTTTTCTTTGTTTTTGTTTTGAAACAGTCTCACTTTGTAGCCCTGGCTGTCCTGTAACTAGCTCTGTAGACCAGGCTGGCTTTGAACTCAGAAATCTGCTTGCCTCTGGGATTAAAGTGCTGGCATCAAAGGTGTGTGACACCACTACTTGGTGACATCAATGTTTTCCAAATTCTCTTCACCTCCTTTCTTTTGGACACATTGAAAAGCCACATAATAACACTCTGGAGCAATTACTAAGTATATAAAATAAAGGTCATGTGCCATGACCACTCTGAGTCTGTGATGGACAATATAATAAGTAGCCAACATGACTACTGAGCTAATAGGAGCATAGCATAGGAAGCTCTGGCCCAAGCAGTGACTGTGACAGAAAAACAAAAGGATTTCATCATGGTACTCGCACAACTGAAAACTGACTAGATGTGTATTTCTGGAATGTTCCAACCAATGTTTTTATTCCTGGTTGACCCACAGGAAGCAAAGCCAGATAAAGGTAGATAAGTATCTTTCTCATCTCACTCTCCCTCGATCCCTGGCCAAGCTTCCAGGTGATTCTCTGAATTTACCACCAGCACTATGCCGGCATCTTAAATGCCCCTCTCCAGTCTCTGTGGCCCACTTAACTCAGCTTTCACTTCACTGGAAGCTGAGAGGCACAGGTAGGAGGATCTCTGTGAGTGTGAGACCAGCCTGGTCCACACAGTGAACTCCTGGTCAGCAGGGATATACAAAAAGAAACCCTGTCCCAACAAAACCAAAACCAAAACTGGGGTTAATGACTAACTTACTTGCTAGTGTGAGGACTTGACTTCAAATCCCCAAGGGCCATGAGCAGCTAGGTGAGGGGTGCTTGGGGAGGCAGAGGCAAGGATTTTGGTTCATCACCCACCCAGTCTGGACCAACCTAGCTGAATCTGTGAACTCCAGGCCAGGGGGTGACCCTGTCCCAAAAAGCAAGGTTATCCAGCAGTATGGCTTGCCTTCAGTCCAGCACTGTGGCATGGGAGGGCAGCTGAGGGGTTAGCATCTGGCCACAGATGCTTTTCATTGTTTGGTTTTGAGACAGGGTCTTAGGTAGCCCAGATTTGCCTACGTAGCTAAGGATATCCTTGAACTTCTGTTCCCCTGATGATCATCTTCCCAGCCTCACATGAATATGTATATCTTCTTTAATTTTTAATTTTTGTTTTTGAGACAGGGTTTCTCTGTGTAGGCCTGGCTGTCCTGAAACTCATTCTGTAGACCAGGCTGGCTTCAGACTCACAGAGATCTGCCTGACTCTGCCTCCTGAGTTCTGGGATTAAAGGTGCAAACCACCCCTTCCTGAACTTTAATTTTTAATATATATATGTATGACAAGTACACTGTCACTGTCTCCAGACACACCAGAAGATAGATGGCATCAGATCCCATTACAGATGGTTGTGAGCCACCATGTGATTGCTGGGAATTGAACTCAGGACCTCTGGAATAGTAGTCAGTGCTCTTAACTGCTGAGCCATCTCTCTCCAGCACTGGATTTTAATTTAATTTATTTATTTATTTATTTATTAATTAATTTATTTTTGTTTTTTTGAGACAGGGTTTCTCTGTATAGCCCTGGCTGTCCTAGAACTCATTCTGTAGACCAGTCTCGCCTCAAGCTCAGAAATCTGCCTGCCTCTGCCTCCCAAGTGCTGGGATTAAAGTCGTGCACTACCACTGCCTGACTGGATTTTAATTTTTAAAATACTTATTTATCAATTTATTTCTTTATTGTGGAGACAAGGTCTCGCTGAAACTGGGAAGCTGATGTAAGAGAATTGCCTGTTTGGGACCATCCTGAAGTACAGGAGTTACTGCACCATGATTACTACCCAGCAGAGAGCAGGGATCAAAGCTGAGGGCACAAATTCCCTCCATGCAGTGACCCTGAGCCCGGGTGTTCTGTGCTTCAGTTTTCTCTCTGTGACATATGCTTCCTGCTGTTTCTAAGGTCACCAAGAGAAGACAAATAGAATCATACCTTCAAGTGTTTGTTGGAGGGAGTAAATGTTAGCTCAGGGGTAGAGCTCCCACCCAGAATCCCCCAATGAAGGCTGAGGCTGTGTCTCTTCTGAAAGACATCCTTTTATATAGGTGCTTCTGGAACTCTGTTCTGAGGAAGAGGGAGTCTGGGGCATTACTGTCTTGATCTGACTGCATTTTCTTTCTTTCTTTTTCTCACAACTCCCTTGGCTGGACCTCTTGTTGCATTTTTGACTCTGGTCCCTGGCGGCTTCGGCAGACCACTCCCAGAAGACACCGGAGTGGAGCAACTGGGTGGCACAGTGGAAGACTCCTCCTGTAAGCATACAGAATGCACAGACATGCGAGCGAGCTTGGTTTCAGGGTGCAGATGGTGCCCGAGGCTGCATGCAGGGTAGAGAGTAGGAGCGAGGCGATGTTGTGCACCAAGGCCCAGGAGTAAGAGCCCAGGAGTAAGAGCTTCCACTTGAAAGTGGCACCATGTCTTACTGTGAGTCCTTAAATTGGTTTTCTGATGTCTCTGCCTCTAATCCCCCAGAGACTAAATGCAGGTAATGGGCTTCCAATCAGGAGTACGGGGAGCATTCCCCTAAGCACCTGAGTTCAGATTCCCAGAACCTGGGGGAGAGAGGTCATGCATGGTGGAGCTCATTTGTAATGCTAGTGCTGCACAGGTGGAGACAGGAGGATGCCTGGGACTCATTACCCAGCTGGTCTATCCTAATCAGTGATGCCCAGGTTTAGTGAGTGGCCCCATCTCAAATACCCAAGGTGGAGAGGGACTGGGGAGACCCCAGTGAAGGGCTCTGCTCATGTACCTACATGCACCTGCACACACAAAATATATGTATTTAAATCCGTGTCTGAGCATGGAGGTAATTGCCCAAAGTTCCATTACATGGAAAGGATGAGGCAGGGGACTGCCAGAAGGTTTAGTGTGGCCTCAGCTATGGAGGCAGATCAGGATGTATTGACGATGAGCTCCTGGGGCTCAGAGGAAGAATTCACCACTAGATGTGTCTTAGCATTCTATTGCTGTGAAGAGACCCCATGACCACGGCAATCCATATAAAGGGAATCGTTTAATCAGGGCTGGCTTAGAGGTTTAGAAGTTTAGTTATCATCATTGTGAGAAGCACGGGGCATGCAGGCAGACATGGTGCTAGAGCAGGAGCTTGGAGATCTGCATCTGGATTCATAGGCAGAAGCCTATAGACTGTGAGCCACACTAAGCAGACTGGAGCACAGGAGATCTCAAAGTTCCACCCCTACAGGGACACATTCCTTTAAGAGGCCTCACTACTAACCAATGATGTCAATCCCTAAATCTGTGGGGCCATTTTCATGCAAACCACCAGAGGGCGCTGTCGGCACCGATGGCCAAGGTCCCCAGTGTGGTCCCATCTGCGTCCCTTCCAGTGCAATGCTCTGGCCTGTGCTCATTCCTCCAGATCTCTCCTCATTCTTGTGTAATTCTTGGACTGGAATCCAGAACATAGCTGGGAACCACAGCCCAGCCCCTCTATCTCAGGAGTGCTACAATGATCAGCATCAGACACACAACCCACCCTTGTGTCTGGAGGGATGTTCTTTTTCAGGTCCAGGCCATATTGGTGGGGCACACACCATTTTAAAAACGTTTGTTGTTGTTGTTTTTCTTTCTTTCTTTCTTTCTTTCTTTTTCTTTTTTTTTTTTTTTTTGGTTTTTCGAGACAGGGGTTCTCTGTATAGCCCTGGCTGTCCTGGAACTCACTCTGTAGACCAGGCCGGCCTCGAACTCAGAAATCCGCCTGTCTCTGCCTCCCAAGTACTGGGATTAAAGGTGTGCGCCACTACTACCTCATTTTTAAAAGTTTCAAAAATTTGTTTTTTCTGTTTTAAAATATATCTATTGTCATATTTTTTAATACATTTGAATCATAATCCCCCTTCACTCTGGGTCTCCCCACCCAGTACAGACTAAGCCTTTCATCTGAGGTTTTTGCTATTTGTGGCCTGCTACATTTTGTCAGGGTTACACAGAAGAGCATGGCAAGGGTAACTCACAAATGCCAGCAGCCCTGAGCAATGCAGCTCCCCATTCATTCCCTGCAGCCACTGAGTGCCCACAGCACCTGGGAAGGGTGGTCCATCCACAGCACTACAGACACAAACATAAATATGTAGAAGACAGTGTGACCACCTTCCCACTGAGCAACACAACAGAAGTCCATCCTCCTAAGGTCTGTGACCTTCCCAGACCTGGGCTCCAACCAGCACCAGGCACAGGTTCCCTCCTATGCAGCCGGAAAGGGATGTGCACAGACAGCCATGGTTCACCACTGTGGCTCCACCTCTCTTGCAGTGTGGTCCACCTTGCCTTCTAGCCAGTATGGCAGCTCACAGGGCATCTGATGAGACTGTTCATGGCAACTCCCAGCCACCTCACTGGCTGCCTGCTCAGTACCTTCTGGCTTAGTGGAGTCCAGGCATTAGAAGAAAGGTTCCTGGCCAGCTCCATCTGGATGTCCCCATAGGATGGGGTATTGAATATGGTTAGGCGGGCAGCCAAAAGCCAACAGTCTGTGTTGTTCGGAGACCTGGCAAAGGAAACTATCTTAATTAGATTTGATTGCTGTGGAGAGACGACTCGACTCTATAAAGGAAAGCATTTAACTGGGACTGGCTTAAAGAACTGAGTCCATTATCTTCATGGTGGGAAGCACAGCAGCGACCAGGTAGACATGGTGCTGGAGGAGCCCAGAGTTCTACATCCTGATCTGAGGGCAGCCAGGGGAGATTATCTTTCACACTAGGTGGAGACTGAGCATAGGGGCCATCAAAGTCCACTCCTGCAGTGATGCACTTACTCCAACAAGGCCACACTTTCTGCTAGTTCCAGTCCCTGTGGCCAAGCATTCAAACACATGACTCTTTGGAACCAAACCTATTCAAACCACTGCAGCAGCTAAGGGCAAATCTCTTTTTTTCCTCTTTCATTTCTCTCTATTTCTTGCTTTGTTTTGGTTTTTGAGACTTGGTCTCAGGTATCCCAAGTTAGCTCAGACATATTATGTAGCTGAGAATGACCCAAGATTCTTGATCCTCCTGCCTCCACATCTCAAGAGCTGGGTGTGTCTTGTTGGTGTGTATTGTAGGGCCTTGTAAGCTCTTCTTTTTCTTTCTTTCTTTGTTTTTTTCTTTTTTCTTTTTTTGGTGGTTTTCGAGACAGGGTTTCTCTGTGTATCCCTGGCTGTCCTGGAACTCACTCTGTAGACCAGGCTGGCCTCGAACTCAGAAATCCACCTGCCTCTGCTTCCCAAGTGCTGGGATTAAAGGTGTGTGCCACCACTGCCCGGCTGTAAGCTTTTCTTTTTAGGATAAATTCTTCTTTTTGTGTCTCAGGGGGCCAAATACCTTTTTGTTTGTTTGTTTGTTTGTTTTTTGAGTCAGGATCTCATTATGTAGCTCTAACTGTCCTGGAACTCACAGAGATCCTCCTGCCTCTGTCCCTGGAGTGCTGGGGTTAAAGGTGTACAACAACCATGCCCAGCCTGGCAAATACCAGTTCTGTGCCAAGTCTATCTAACTTTTTTATTTTTTAGGCAAATTCAAATTTATTCTCTTGGGCTGGGCTGTGGTGGCGCCCGCCTTTAATCCCAGCACTTGGGAGGCAGAGGCAGGTGGATTTCTGAGTTCGAGGCCATCCTGGTCTACAGAGTGAGTTCCAGGACAGCCAGGGCTACACAGAGAAACCCTGACTCAAAAAACCAAAAAAAAAAAAAAAAGTATCCTCTCCCCACCTACATACACGTCCTTTACTGTTAAGGCTTAGCAAGAATCCCCTCTACTTCTAATACCTATCCTTTGGTTCCACCTCGCCACTGGTGATGAGTGTCACCTCCACAGGTGACCCAGGGCCATGATTTTGATGCTGCCTTGTGGGAGGAGTCAGTAACATTTTAACCTACCTCACAGATAGCCCCAGTTCTGGGATGGTGTCAAAGAGGGTTGCAGCCAGGGGGCGCCAGGGTACCCCTCGCTGTCAGTGACCACTCCCACCCTAAGATTCCCAGCTTTGACCTAGACAACCTTCCACTGTACAGTACATTCAACTAAAAAATAAAGCCTCCTCCTGAGTGGGTGTGACCAGCAGAGTCCAGTTTAGAATTTGGGAGGGGGGAAGTTTAATTTATTTCTAACTTTGTAGAGGCAGTTCTAACTCGCTGTCCAGAGACAAAAGCAAAAAGGAAGGAGGCAGGAGAAGAGCCATGATGAGCTTTTTATATACTTTTCCGTAATACCAACAAAATCCAGGATTATTACAACAGTACGGAGGGAGCTCCTCCCCCGACCACGCCCCCAGCCCCTCACTTTGGCTTCCAGGCAGGGGCTCCACCCTGACCACGCCCCCAGCCCCTCACTTTGGCTTCTAGGCAGGGGTGAACCCTGGGTCCTGTCACCCAGCACTGGAAGGTGGACACCAGGACTTCAAGGCCATTCTCTACTATATAGTGAGTTTGAGATCAGCCTGAGCTATATGAGACCCTGTCTTGTGGCCCGGGAGAGTGAGCTCTCTCTCCCTTGTGGTCCTGGCAGCACCTCCCTCTACCCTGAACTTGAGCGGAGCACATCGAAAGAGAAAAACGCTGGTGGCCCCAGAGATCAACATCTCCCTGGACCAAAGCGAAGGCTCTCTGCTGTCCGACGACTTCCTCGACACCCCTGATGACCTGGACATCAATGTGGATGACATTGAAACGCCAGACGAGACTGATTCTCTGGAGTTCTTGGGAAACGGCAATGAGCTCGAGTGGGAAGGTAATGGGGGCGCTGTTCCCCCCCTTCCCTTAGGAGCCGCCCTGTCCCTCCTGGTTTCACTCAGCCTTCCCTGGCCTCAGCGGTCACTTTCTCACTGTGGTTTCCACAGATGAGCAAGGTTCAGAGGGCCCTACCCACCAGGTTGTAGGAGCAGAGGAAACTAGACGTCAACAGAAGGTTCTACTAGAATGGGGTTCAGCTAAGCACAGAACCTTGTAAACCAGGAGATGTGTGCAGGTGGGATTGTCCCTCCCTCTTCTTCCTTCTCTATCAGCCTCCTTGATGTCCCCTCTCCTTCATGGAGCAGTCAGACAGATGGACGGCCACAAATCCCAGACATCAGTCAGGGAGCCACCCAGGTGCAGGGACAGAGTCTTCTCACTCAGCACCTGCAGGACCCAGGAGGATGACTAAGTAGGGTTCAAATAGTTCTGGGGGTGGGGCAGCTGGAGAAGGCTATGTGCTCAGAGGCCCTTTTAATTTCATGGATTTTTATTTATTCATTTGCTTTTTCCTTGACACAGGTTTCTCTGTGTAGCCCTGGCTGTCCTGGAACTCACTCTGTAGATCATGCTGGCCTCGAACTCATGGAGCTCCTCCTGCCTCTGCCTCTCAAGTGCTGGGATTAGTCATGCGCTATCACACCTGATTTATCTCTCAATATTAAGGAGAGAGAGAGAGAGAACAAAATAGCTGATTGGAGTCTGATGGAGCCCTCAGTGGGTGGTAGCTGAATCAGGCTTAGGTGCAATTATGGTGGCTTCCCATAGGCAATGGCAATATAGCCAGAGCAAGTCACAGTTGGAGGAAATGGAGGCAGGGGACTGAGGCAGCTGACCATGGTGGCTGCCAGTATCTCAGCTTGCTTTTCTCTCTTCAGTCCAGGGCCTCAGCACCTGGGGTGGTGGCCACACTCAGTGGGTCTCACCACCCTTTAGCACATGAAGTTACACCCAGCCTTAATATTTTAGAATGCTATCCAGTGTTCCTGGCAGCATGCAGGACTGAACCCTGGGCTTCATGTATGCTGGGCAAGTGTTCCTGTATTAGGACAGGTGTTCCCAGAGGTTTGTCTCCCAGGATTCTAGATGCTGCCACGTTCCCAGCTGAGATTGATCAGTGTGTGTGCGTGCGTGCATGCACTCGCACACTCATACACTGCTCGTGCACATGCATTCGTGCAGAGAAGGAGTGCTGGGACAAGACACCTGGATTCACACCTCCCCCTGACCCTCTGGCAGATGACACCCCAGTGGCCACTGCCAAAAACATGCCTGGTGACAGCGCAGACCTTTTTGGGGACAGCTCTGTGGAGGACGGCAGTGTGGCCAATGGTCGTCTGTGGCGGACAGTCATCATTGGGGAGCAAGAGCATCGCATTGACCTGCATATGATCCGGCCCTACATGAAGGTGGTCACCCACGGAGGTGCGTTTGCCCTGGGGGGACCCTCTCCCCTCATGTCGCCCGGGAGCACACAGCAACTAGGGTTCCATCAGCGGTCTTCTATGGACCTTGGCCTCGTCTAACCGGTGGAAACATTGAACCTTCTCAAGTTTGGGGGTACATAGATGGACTAACAACCCACTGGGTGCTTATGGTGGTGGGCATCATTTCCCCTACCAGTTGGCACTGCTCAGGGAGTGGGGAGACATGATCTAGCTTGGGCTACTGGGGCACTCACTAGGATGCCTTTTCCCAGGATACTACGGGGAAGGTCTCAACGCCATCATCGTCTTTGCAGCCTGCTTCCTGCCAGATAGCAGCTCCCCGGACTATCACTACATCATGGAGAATCTCTTCCTGTAAGTTGGTGCCCCCCAACCCAGAGGGGAGGAAGAAGCAGGCGGAGTTCTATGAATTCCAGGCTATCCTGGTCTACAAAGCAAGACCCAAAACCCGAGCAGCAAGGCAGATGGGAGCCCTGAGCCTATATAGAGATAACATTTGGGTTCCACACAGGGCCTGACCCTCAGTGTCCCCACACTGGAACCCCATTTTCCACTCCCTGGGCAGGTACGTCATCAGCAGCCTAGAGCTGCTCGTGGCTGAGGACTACATGATCGTGTATCTGAACGGTGCCACGCCTCGGAGGAGGATGCCTGGCATTGGCTGGCTGAAGAAGTGTTACCACATGATTGACAGGAGGTGAGAATTCTGGGGTGGAGTACCGAGGCAGGAAGTTTAACCAGCAACATCATTCTTAATCAGTTCAGGGGGCAGAAGCCCAAGGCCAAGGCGAACAAGGCTTTGAAGGACTGTCACCTTAGGATCCTGCCAGTACCTGTTGGTGGCTGATGACTCTAGGGACCACCGGACAGTGTGTGGCCTTCCGTGTCTGATCCATGTCTCAAGGCATTGAGCCCTTGAGGGCCAACCTCTCTAGAAAGGCATCAAAAAGAAGTCCTTTCCCTTTTCATGGCTGAGTAACATTCCAACTGGTGATCAAATTGTATTATTTCTGTCTGTCTGTCTGTGAGTGCGTGCTGGGCTCTTTCACCTTTGGGTTTCCTAAATAGCTTCCAACAGATTTTTAAAACCTGAAAGTACTTCTTAAAATTCAAGACTGCTGGGCTGGAGGATGGCTCAGCAGCTAAGAGCACAAGAGCACTGACTGCTCTTCCAGAGGTCCTGAGTTCAGTTCCCAGCAACCACATGGTGGCTCACAACCATCTGTAATGGGATCCATGCCCTCCTCTAGTTTGTCTGGAGATAGCAACAATGTACTCACTTTAAAGAAATAAATTAAAACAAACAATTCAAGACTGTGCAGGGTGTGTGTGTGTGTGTGTGTGTGTATGTGTGTAAAGGACACACTGGCCCTCCTGCTGCCTGGTGTTCATATGTCCCAGGGTCTTTAAATCTGTTCAGCTGGAAGGCCTGCTCTACAGTGTGAGGGTGCAGCCTGTTAAGAGGTCTTGGGATGACTGACAGGCTGTGGAGAGAGAGCAGGCAACTGGTCTACCTTATCTCCCTTGGGCTCCCTGCACCCCAAGTCTGTGACAGTGGCTTCCTTTCTTCTCTTCCCACAGACTGAGGAAGAACCTAAAGTCCCTGATCATTGTCCACCCCTCCTGGTTCATCCGCACCGTGTTGGCCATCTCCCGGCCCTTTATCAGGTGGGACATGGGCGACTGCCCTAGTTAGGACTCCGGTCTGACCACTGTGCCCTGGATGCATGCCCAAGGGTCAGTGGATCTCCACCCACCACTTTCTCTTCATAGCCTGAGATTCATGGAACTGACCAGGCCTGAGGTCCAAGACACAGTGATCCTCCTGTCTCAGCCTCTCCAGCTGTGGGGTTCTAGCTGCAGGGCACCACATCTGGTGTCTTATGCATCTTCTGTGGATCTGAACTCATGTCTTGTGCTTGCACAACAGAGCCATCTGTTCTGGCCCTTATTTTTAAAACTGGGTTAGGATAGGTCAGCGTTAAAATGGCAATCCTCCTGCCTCAGTTGTTTGAGTGCCAGGATGGCAGGCATGTACCAGCAGGCTAGGTAGAGAATTTTTTTAAAAATAAGGATGCATCCAAAGGGCTAGCAGGATGGTTCTGTGGGTAGAGGAGCTTGCTGTCAAGCCTGACAACCTGAGTTCAATACCTGACACCAAATGTTAGGCAGAGGGGGTTAACTCCCTTAAGCTGTTTTCTTGACTTTTCTTTGTGCACATACAATGACTAAACATTAAGAAAATGTTTCTAGGGGGCTGGAGAGATGGCTAAGAGGTTAAGAGCACTGACTGTTCTTCCAGAGGTCCTGAGTTCAATTCCCAGCAACCACATGGTGGCTCACAACCATCTGTAATGGGATCTGATGCCCTTTTCTGGTATGTCTGAAGACAGCGACAGTGTACTCATATACATAAAATAAATAAATAATTCTTTTTTAAAAAAAGTTTCTAAAAAGTCCACATCTGAAGTGCTTGTCATTCATCACAGTCCACACTGGCCACTGGGACAATCCATGAAAAAAGTCTAGGGAGGAGGCTGAGGCAAGAGGATCATAGGTTCGAGGCCAGCATGGGCAACTTGGCGGGCTGAGTGGGGTACAGGCTGTCTGGTGACCCTTTGTCTGCCTTCTTGTCTCCCATCAGTGTCAAGTTCATCAGTAAAATCCAGTATGTGCACAGCTTGGAGGAGCTGGAGCAGCTCATTCCCATGGAGCATGTGCAGCTGCCAGAGTGTGTCCTGCAGTAAGTGTCCCTCTGACCCTTAGGGTCCCTGAGTTTGGGAGTGACATAGCACTATTGTGGGGGGATGACAGCTGAGTGGTTATCACACCTGCTCCTCCTTCAGAGGATAGGGGTTTGGTTCCCAGCAGCCACACAGTGGCTCGCAAACACCTGTAACTCCAGCTCCTGGGCACCTGACACCCCCTCTTGGCCACTGTAGGAACTGCACTCTAAGCACACTCACTTTAATATCGTTAAATAAACTTTAAATAAATCAAATTAAAAGTTACATGTTACAGAAAACTGACCATTGAAACTTCATCTCAGCACAGAGTTCAGCCAACCCCACACTGAAGCTCGGTCCCCATCCATATCTCCAGTCCCCATTGCCTGGGTTCTGTGGCTCTGACAGCTCTGGCATGGTCCCACCCTTCTTGCATCTCACTCATTGAACCTGTGTTTCTTTCTCTCAGATATGAAGAACAGAGACTCCGAGCCAAGCGGGAAAGGTCAGTGTGCACAGCCTCCTGACAGGGTCCGGGATCTGAGAGATGGTTTGGTCGCTTCCGTTGCTGGAGACTCACTGGCTTAGCTCCACCTTTGGACAGAGAACCAGCTGGGGGAGTGGGTAGTGCAGTGAAGACCTGAGCTTGGATCCCCAGCATTTATGTAACGTGCCTGGCAAAGCTGTGCCAATCTATAAAAAACTAGGGAGATAGAGACCAGGTCTTGGGATTCACAGGTCAGCCAGCCTACCTGAACCAGCAAGCTCAGGGCTCAATGAGAAACCCCATCTAAAACAGGTGGATTAGGCCAGTGACATGGCTTGGCCTGTACTGAGACTTGCTCCTAGGCCTAACAACCTGAGTTTGATCTCTAGACCCGTGTGGTGGAAGGACACATGATTCACACACAAGTTGTCCTATGACCTCTCACATAGGCAGGGGCACATATGTACCCCTCAAAGACAGGACTCTCAGATGAGGTCTCCGGAGTCAGCCCTGGGTTCAAATCCTAGTCTTCTAGTCCTTTTTTTTTTTTTAAAAAAAGAATTATTTATTTTATGTATATGAGTACACTGTAGCTGTCTTCAGACATTACAGATGGTTGTGAGCCACAGTGTGGTTGCTGGGAATTGAACTCAGGACCTCTAGAAGAGCAGACAGTGCTCTTTACCACTGAGCCATCTCTCCAGCCCCCATCTTCTAGTCCTTGATGTTACACATGCATTAGCCAAACCAGACTCCTAACTTCCATATCAAGCTACAGGACTCCGGCAACCTTTAGTCACAATGGGAAGGTGGCTTGCTTGTAGAAACATCTTCTGACATGAACTCAATCTTCAGCACTTTTAATGAAAGGTAGTTAAAAATGAGAAAAAGAAAGACAGAGAGAAAAAAAAGAAAACCATTTATTAGCTATTATTTATCTGTTGCGAATGTGGATGTGCAAGCCACAGCACATGTGTGGAGACCACTTAAGGGGAGTCAGCTCTCTTTGCATCAAATGGGAATTGAACTTGGGTCATCAAGACTTGGCTGCAATCGCCTTTGCCTGCTGAGCCATTTTGCTGGGCTCCACCTCCCTCATGTATGTTGCGAGCCTCACTCAGCTCAGAACACAAACAGGGTGACCCCAGAATTCACATTTGTACAAACAATACCAGCCATAACCAGGGTCTCAGGCTGTCCCCAAGTCTGCACTGGCTCGGCCACACATGGAAGAACCAGGTATGAGGCCCTCGTGGGCTTGTCTCTGTTGTTTCTCTCACTGGCCTGTCCCACCTTATCTGTCCCAGCCCACAGCCGTGTACAGCAGAGCAGTCATTGGTCTGCGCTGTCCCTGACTCCCACTTCAGAACTTTCCATAACGCACAAAGATGCTCTGCTCCCATCCCACATTAACCCCTCCCCCAGCTGGATGGGGGCAAGGGGATGGGGTGCCCATTCACTCCCCAGCCCATCTCTGTGCCTCTTGGGACCTCCTGGAAGTGGATCTTGCACAAGAGTCCTCCTGTATCCAGTTTAAACTGCGGGCATGGTGCCATGCTGTATTATTCCTCATGACTGGGTAATAGCCTAGTGACCTCGTGGGGAAGGCATTGTGGTGGTGGGTGGAGCCCAGCGGCACCCTGCCGATCCAGCTGCAGATAAGGGGCTCTCTTTGAGCACAGGGCCCAGCAGGGGAGGGCTGACCCACTTGAGGATTATATCATTTTAACTTTTATATATATTTTTTCTTTTTGAGACAAGGTCTCCTTTGGCAACCCAGGCTCACCTTAAAATCCATGCCTCAGTCTCCAGTGCTGGGATGGGAGGTGTTGTGGATCAGTAAGCTCGCCTCCTGCTACCCACATCTTCCAAACCTGGACTTGGAAGGGCAGCAGCCGGCACTTAGCTCAGTTGGTAGAGTGCTGGCCTCATTGAGCCTCGTCCCCAGAGCCACATAAACCAGTGTGGCAGCACAGGCCTGGCATACCAGCACTTGGCATGAGGAGGCAGAAGGATCAGGAGTTTATGGTCATCCTCTACTACATAGTGAGCTTCAGGCTAGCCTGGGCTACATGTTTCCTCATTCCTTGCATTATGGGTAACCTTTGTCCTATGCTGGGCCATCTTCTCCTTCCAACATGCCAGGGGAAACAAAATTCCAACATGAGCCCAGGCTGGAGAGGTCAGTTTATTCCCAGAGCCCCAGCATTAGCTGTCCCCCCCCCCAACCTGTCAATGAGGTTTTTTTTTGTTTGGTTGGTTGGTTGGGTTTGGTTTTTTTGTTTTTGTTTTTGGAGACAGGGTTTCTCTGTATAGCCCTGACTGTCCTGGAACTCACTCTGTAGACCAGGCTGGCCTCGAACTCAGAAATCTGCCTGCCTCTGCTTCCCAAGTGCTGGGATTAAAGGCGTGCGCCACCACTGCCCGGCCTGTCAACGGGTTCTTTCTGTTCACAGCACACGGCCACCGCAGCCAGAATTCCTCCTTCCCAGGTCTGAAGAAAAGCCAGAGACTGTGGAAGAAGAGGACAGGTGAGCATGCTCAGGATGGCAGGCTGAGACAGGACCCCAGGGCACTGTAGAAAAAGATACTGTGTAACCAGTGCCTTCCCAAGTTTGGTGACACCTGGGCAGCTTCCCCTCATTTGTGTCTGTTTGGGTGTGTACCTTACCCAGCAGGTGCAGACAAAGCAGGAGATGGCGGTGGACCTTCCTGGGAATGGTTCTGACTCCAACAATAAATGAGAATTATCTCACATAATTCCCAGGGTCACAGACAGGCAAATAACACCCTGTCTCCTCCTCACCCACAGGGCAGCAGAGGCGATAGAGGACCAGGAAACTAGGTGGGTGCAGCACAGCAGATTTCTGGAAATGTTCTAAGCACAGTTCAAATTTGTATGACTGAACATATGTATGCCCTGCCCCAGCAGAAGGTACATCAGACAGGGGTATCTGTTTCCTAGCTGTGGGACGTGTTAGCCATGACAGGGATACTGATGCAGTTAGCCTCAGTTGCAACTCAAACAAAGGGTGGATGGGTGGGTGGGTGATTATGTGGATATAAACTGTGTGTGTGTGTGTGTGTGTGTGTATGTGTGTGTGTACACCTTTGCACGAGTGGGTGGATGAATACACAGGTGGATCTACATTAGAAATCTTGATGGCAGTCATTTCTCTTTGCTCAGAACCTTCCATAGACAGGCTAGCTCACTCTGAGTCTTTCTGTGGGAGCTTACTTCCCACCTCTGACACAGATCTTACCCTAGTTGTCCTTTGCCCTCCAGCATGTCCTGATTTACCCAGAACCTCGAGATGGACAGAGATTATTCCCGACATCATGTAGCCCTCATCAGAAGCCCTGGGAGCCCCGCCTTCACCATGCCTCCACCACCAAGGACACCTGGCTCCATCGTGTCCCCCTGCACCCGGGTTCTCTTGCTGCTTGAGCACATTTCACTGTTTTATTTTGAAGAAGGTGGTACGAGCACATCTTGGAATGGAGCAGGTTCTTGAACCTTTCCCATTCTGAGCTTGTGGATGTCAAAACTGGATGTGGGCACTGTCACTTATGGTTACTCCTCCAGGCCTCGGTATCCCAAGATGCCCTTCTCTATCCCAGCTAGGATAACACAGATGTGCATTTTGGGCTGACCCAATGGAAGACCCTTTGCTCATATGCCATCTGTCCCTAGCTGGAGCCTCAGATGCCTGGTGACCCTGGCTGTGGCTGCATCTGCTTCTCTGTGGAATGTGATGCACTCTCCCCTCTCCCTGTCACCCCAAGCAGGGCTGTGACTGCTGACATCACATATCCATGTGACACGCCCTATTCTGCCATTTGACTGTTTTTGGGGACCTTCAAGCCTAGTGCACACATATTGATCAGCCTGGTGGTCTTCAAGCCAACCCCCAGCAACATTCTGAACTCCTTCAATATGATATGGCTCCAGATTGTAACTGACACCTCATTCCAAGGGAAAGAATGGCCTGCCCCCTGCCCAGGCCAGATTCAGACTCTTATGTCACCAACCAGGAGACAGTTTAGTGTCTGAGGAGAAGAAAGATGAAGATCCAGGGCTGTGGGTACTAAGAGGATCTGGAGGATCCCCTAGGACAATAAAGCCCAGTGGGTGGGATATACTGCAGCCACCTGATCTCCAAGCTGGGATCAAAGTACATGTTTGCCTGAGATAGCTAGATAGAGGAGTCCCCTGTCCCCAGGGACACCGAAGGGCAGATGACATTTGCAGGGAGGAGTCTCCCTGTGGTTCCCTAAAGACCTAAGTATCTCTATGTTAAGAAATCTTAGCACTGAGCAGTGGTGGTATATGCCTTTAATTTCAGCACTCAGGAATAGGAAGCAGGGGGATTTCTGTGAGTTCCAAGATAGCAAAGGATACATAGTGAGACCCTGTCTGGGAAAAGGGAGAGAGAGAGAGAGAGAGAGAGAGAGAGAGAGAGAGAGAGAGAGAGA
>JADRCH010000152.1:1930333-2059246 GCA_019843965.1 Rhynchomys soricoides | reverse complement strand
AGAGAGAGAGAGAGAGAGAGAGAGAGAGAGAGAGAGAGAGAGAGAGAAAGCATACTTTATGCCTCTCCTCCAAAGGTAGGTTCTACCCACCCCACTGTGACATGTTTCTTGCTTCTTGGCCTCTGATGGCTGCAGGACGGCAGCTTTCACCTAGAGAAAATCAGAGTGTCCTGCCAACAGCATCCATGGATCTGAGCTCTGCCAGAAATACAGCACACGGGGCCTCCATTCTGTGGCCCTGGGAGGGTACCTGAGAGAGTGGTGCAGAAGAGTGATTTCTGTCTTGTTTTGAGACAGAATCTTGCTATGAAGACCAGCCTGGCCTCAAATTCCTGATCCTCCTGCTTTAGCCTCTGGAGAGCTGAGATGGCAGGTGTGTGACCCCCAAGCTGGGCTATTGCTTTGTAAGTTGTGTTTATCCAACATCAGAAGATGAGAACCAACATGGCGCCCAGGCCAGGTCCACAGATGGTCCCTCTTGGCTTTTTGGAAACAGAATCCTGGCGGCTTTTCCTGACTAGGTGGCTGTTGGTGACAGCCAAGGACCATGATTTGAGGTTCTCTGTGTCTGGGACGGATGGATGAACATAACCCTGCTGTCCCCAAAGGTCCGAGGTCCTGCCCCCAAGCCCAGGAATCTCCAGTGGGGACCACCTGCTACATCCCCCTCCGTGTTGCCGTGGCATGCCCATTGTCCCTTTGGAATCACCAGCACCCACTGACACAGGCAAGCAGAACCCACCAGGGCCACCAAAGACCCCAAAACAGGAGACCCTAAGGGGCTTAATATCCTAGTCCACACATGGGACCACCACTCCAGGTACCCGGGGGACAGTGAGACAAGATGCAGAGGTCCAGCAGCCTCATGGTGAAGGGCTGTTTGATTTCTTTACTGAGATGTCCAGGATCCATTTGACAACTGGCCCAGAGCAACAGTGCCCACTGCCGACCAGCAAATTGTGCAGTTATAAACACAGAGATGGTGGGGACGATCTCTGTAGTGACACAAGGCCCAGTGAACCTGGGGTGGGGATTTTTATGTTAAATAAATAAATTAGGATGCAGAGGGAAGAGTGAGCATCTCTGTGTTCCCAGACATGGGGAGGGTGTGGAGGCAAGCCTCCTGCCTCTGTAACCAGTGAGCAAGCCTTGGGGGTGTGGTGAATAGCTCTACCTGCTGCAGGAGAATGGGAGACGGGCTGATGCGCCGCCTCCAAAGACTCAAGACACACACAGACTAGAACATTTGGACACGGCTATGTAGTGTCACCAGCAAGATGTGATGGGGGACCTGGGTCCCCACCCAATCACATGGGTCATTACCTGGGTGTAATGACCCATGGCTGACATCCCAGCACTCAGGAGGCTGCTGAGGCAGGAGGACTGCAGAGAGTTCCAGGCCAGCCTGGGGTATAGATGGAGACTATCTCTAATAAACCAATCAGAGTCCAGTGTGCAGTAATCTGAATGTGCCAGGTCTGAAGGTGCTCATATCTGGGATATGAACCTGGTGACAGGGCCTAGCGAGGGAGGGGCTGAGCCGGCAAGACAAAGGCTGGGCAGGATATGCACTTTTCCTTGCCTGCAGGCTCATGTTACAGTCACTCATTCAGCAACCCATTCATTCATTCACACACTCATTCATTCATTCACACACACTCATTCAGTCATTCACACACACTCATTCAGTCATTCACACTCTCGACAACCACCCCATGGATCAGAAGCCCAGCCGTCAACGTCTTTCCTATCTCGGTCACAGTGCCTGCTCAGGTCCTTGGGACTAAGAGAGAAAGACCAGACATCCTGAGGGATGCGTTCTCTCTGATGCATGAACTAGCCATAGGCTAGGACAGTATGTGTCCCCAGAGGTGGGGCCAGCAGGGCACAGCAGAGAGGAGATGGAACTGGGTGAACCTAGCAGGACAGGTCGGGGGACTTGAGACTCATGGGGTAAGGTGCTGGCCACAGGGCAGAAGGACCTTCCTCCAAATGCCCCAACCTAGATAAAGGCAGGCATCATGTCTCATGTGTAACTCAGCACTGGAGAGCCAAGGTAGGGGGTCCATGGGGCCCACTGGCCACACACCCAGCCCAGTCACAGAGCTCAAGGTTCAGCAAGACTCCACCTCAAAATAAGTGAGCAGGGCTGAAGACATGGCCCAGCAGTTACAGCTGAGGCTGCTCCAGCCAAGAACCCAGGTTCTATTCCCAGCACCCACATGGTGGCTCCCAATTAGCTGTACCTCCAGTTCTGGGGGGTCCGATGCCCCCTTCTGGTCTCTGATGGCAGAGATAAACTTGGATCTCTTCTGGTCTCTGATGGTCTCTGATAAACTTGGAGAACAGACACATATGCAGGCAAATACCCATATTCACAAAAATAAAAATAAATCTTTATAAATAGGGTCCATCAGGACATGGGAGTGCATGCCTTTAATCCCAGACTTGGGAGGCAGAGGCAGGCTAACCTGGTCTACATGGTGAGTTTGAGACTAGTCAGGGCTGCATAGGAAGACCCAGAAGACACCTGACATTGACCTCTGGCCTCCTCAAGTGGCTATACACACACACACACACACACACACACACATTTACATACATACACACACACACATACATACATATACACACACACGTATACATATATGCATACATACACATACATACACATGTACAGACACACACAAACACATGCATACATACATACACATATACTTACATATGTACTTACGTACCCTAAGTCTGATCTCAATGACTCTGGTCACATAGTAGGATCACAATGATAGGGTCACTCTAAAAGGATTTTGTGGCCAGGCATAGTCATCAGAGCAAAGCTGTCCTGTGATTCACCATCCAGAGGCCTACACCCACCTTAGCCATGACACTTTTGGGAGAGGAATTTCCTGGCAAGGCTGAGCTGGGGCCAGGGGAGGAGGGGGAGGAGGAGGAGGAGGGGGAGAGGAGGAGGGGGAAGAGGAGGGGAAGGAGGAGGGAGAGAGGAGGAGAGAGGGGGAGGAAGGGGAGGAGGGGGAGGAAGAGGGGAGAGGAGGAGGGGGAGGAGGGGGAGGAGGGGGAAGAAGAGGGGGAAAGGAGGAGGGGGAGGAAGAGGGAGAAGGGAGGAGGAGGGGGAGAGGAGGAGGGGAAGGAGGAGGAGGGGGAGGATGGAGAGTCCTTTTTCTTGGCTTCATAAGAACCAGTCTCAATGTCAGGGTCAAGCCAGGGGACACAAACTCTAGCAGATATTTTTAGGGATAGAAAAGTGTGACTAGGGAGGGGAGGGAGGAAGGAGGGGCGGGAGGAGGGAAGGCAGACCTAGGGGCACAGGCTAGAAGTTGGCTACTGTCCCTCTGTCCCTCTGACTCGAGACTTTTTAGGCAAAAGGCTACTGAAGCTATTTGCAGCCTATGAAACAGGTGTTCCCCCTCCCCCCACCCTTGCAAGTACCTGGGGGACCTCTTTCCCCAGGCAGCCCAAACCTATAAATGCCCTACAGCTTTGTCAATGAAGCTGGGACTTGCTGAAATAGCACACTGCAGATCACAAGTAGCTAGGCTGCGTGGCCACCTCAGAACCAGTCAACGCTTCCAGTCCCCAGAATGAAGCTCATCGTAGGCACTGGAGGGTGAGCTCCAGGGTCCTGGAGTGTGACCCTGTTTGGAGAGGGAAAAGGCCTCAAGGCCCTGGGAAGAAAGTGCCTGCTGCCCACGGTCTGCTGGCATGAGGAATGTATGGGCTTGATGACCACAGAGGGGACAGGGATGGTCCCACTGCACCTGCATGGATTATTTTAAAGATCAGCAGGAAGAAACTGGGGAGGCCTGCTGAAAACCTGGGGACCAGCCCTGTGGGAATGGGGGGGTGAATGTACAGGTAGTAACTGAAGTGTCTCTGAACAAGATGAATACCTGGTTTTTTGTTTTGTTTTTCGAGACAGGGTTTCTCTGTGTAGCCCTGGCTGTCCTGGAACACACTCTGTAGACCAGACTGGCCTCTTACTCAGAAATCCGCCTGCCTCTGCCTCCCGAGTGCTGGGATTAAAGGCGTGCACCACCACTGCCCGGCTGTTTTTTGTTTTTAATTCTGGAAGCACCAGGGTGAATCCAGGGCCTTAGGCATACAGAGCAAGCCCTCAGAACAGAGCTACTAGCCTGGCTCTCTTTTTACTTTTTATTTTGGAGTGGGCTAACAGCCATGCAGGCTGGCCTTGAACTCACTTTGTAGCCCACACTGGCCCAAAAATGGAAATCCTCCTGTCTTAGCCCCTAGCAGATGTGACAGCTGACAGCGGGTGCCTCTATGCCTAAGCTAAGCCTTTTTTCTAACAATCCTCATTAACTACAGCTCTGCTTGCCCATGACCTCCACCACATGGGCTGCTGTCAGCATCAAGACAGCAAGCAACTTAGGGCAGAGGACAATATTGCCAGAATTGCTGAGGATGACCTGAGTCACCCTAAGAACCAGAATGCTGTGACCTACTATCCTGGCGTCCCTAAGGCAGGCGCTCCATCCCTGACCATGCCCCCAGTCCTTCACTGGAGGATTCTAGGCAGGGGCTCCCCTCCCTGAGCCACACCCCCAGTCACTCAGGGCATTCTGGGGAGGGGCTCTACCTGACCACTCCCTGCCTGATTTTCACTTTGTTTTGAATCAGGGCATCACTAAGTTGCCCAGGCTGCCTTTGAACTCATGTCCATTCTACCTTCTCAGCTCTGGAATTATGGATAGTCACTGCACATAAACGCGTGTACACGTGCGCGTGCGCAGCAGACACACACACACACACACACACCACCCGTTCACCCATATGGGTCTGGCTACAGCCCAGTGGTGGGTCGAGTCCTGTTAGGTGCTCGGGAGTGGGTGCTGGCATCTGTCCACTGCCTCACGCACGCTGCCCTTCCAGTGTGACCAACGGTGGGAAGACCACCCTGACCAACAGCCTCCTCAAGGTGCTGCCCAACTGCTGCGTAATCCATCAGGATGACTTCTTCAAGGTGGCCGTCTGGGATGCAAGGGTGTGGAGAATGCGGAGAACAGCGTTCTCATTGGCCCTGTTTGTGCCCAAGGGGATCAACCCCTACACCGGGGAAATCCTGTCAGACTGATGGAGGGGGGTGCTGGCCTTCACTGTAGCATGCTGGGATGTTTTTACCCACGACCTCTTATACCTCTGTTTTCCCTTCCGTGCAATGGGCTCAAATACCCTCCCTTTGTGATGGGAAAGGGATGGTCTACCCATCCCTTTGGTGATGGGAAGACCACCGCACCTTACTGCAGGGCCACCCTAGAGCGGCGAAGTGGGCTGGGCAGGCACAGGTCTGAGCCCAGGACTTGAGGTTCTGTTTCAGCCCCAGGACCAAATAGCAGTCGGGGAGGACGGCTTCAAACAGTGGGACGGTAAGAGCAGTGCCTTGCCTGCCCTGGCTGCCTCACTGCACCTGTGGGTGCCGGTCCCGCTCTGAACCCTGCTGTCTGTCCCACTAGTGCTTGAGTCCCTGGACATGGAGGCCATGCTCAGCACAGTGCAGGCCTGGGTGAAGGATCCACACAAGTTTGCACGTGCTCATGGCGTCAGCCTGCAGCCAGGTGCCTTGGACACCCACATTCTCCTCCTGGAGGGTTTCCTACTGTACAGCTACAAGTAAGCATTACTCTGCCAAGGCCTACAACCTTCAGAACCTCAGGCTGACTGTACCCAACCTGCTGTGGGAGCCTGCGCACTGCCAAGCACTCTGTGTCGGTTTACACCGTGGAAGTGGGAAGAACCTGTGGGCTCAGAAGACATGGGGGTGCCACAGGGACACCAGCTGACCCTGTCGCCCACTCCCCGGACAGGCCCCTGGTGGACCTGTACAGCCAACGCTACTTCCTGACCGTGCCGTATGAAGAATGCAAGCGGAGAAGGTGGGGTGTCATGGGCATGGGGTGTCCCTGGGGCAAGGCTCCTCCCTGAGCCAGCCAGCCACAGGTAGTGGGTTCCGCAGTGACCCCTTCTCTGTCGCAGAAGCCCAGAGCCCCAGGCCTGGACACAGCACACCCCACCCTTCCCTAGACAGGCTCAGCGGTGGAAAACTTGTGGAAGCTGGGGGTCCCACAGTCACAGTCTTTGCCTGGAGGTCTAACCTCCACCAGGGCCTGCCTTGAACACTAACTTCCCAACACAGACCTGGAACTCCTTTCTACAGAAGCCGCACTTACATGGTCCCTGATCCTCCTGGCCTCTTTGATGGTCACGTGTGGCCCATGTACCAGAAGTATAGACGGGAGATGGAGCAGGATGGGGTGGAAGTGGGTAAGCACCAGAATGAGGCTCTGCCAATGCTCTAAAGCCCGGGCTTCCCCACTCCCTGCTGAATCCCACCCCAGGCTCTCTTGCTGCTCTTTCCTGTCCTGAGAGAGTCCACACCACTCTCCCTACCTGTGACCCAGCCTTGATCCAGGCCCTTTCCGGTTTCAGTCTATTTAGATGGCATGAAGTCCCAGGAGGGACTCTTCCATCAAGTTCTGGAGGATGTTCAAAACAGACTGCTTAACACATCCTAGCAAGATGCAGGCCCTGGTTGCAATTGCAGACACAGGACAGCGGGCCTGAGATTTGCAGCAACTCTTCATATACAGGGAGTCTGTACATAGGAGGGCGTGTCCCCACACACCTGTAGTGGGCATGGACACCTTGATACTTTATAGTACCTCAATATTAAAGTGGACTCTTTTTTATTTTTATTTTGTTTTGTTTTGGTTTTTTTGAGACAGGGTTTCTCTGTGTGGCCCTGGCTGTCCTGGAACTCAGAAATCCGCCTGCCTCTGCCTCCCAAGTGCTGGGATTAAAGGTGGCGCCACCACTGCCCAACTGGACTCTGTTTTTTAACCTGGCACCCTGTATGGTCTATTAGTTGAAACTCCCTCAGACACCCTTTACTGGCCTCTGCCACTGACAGCCTCCACCTGTGGGTAACATTGTTGATGTGTCTCAGTTTCCCTAAAGGAGACATGTCCCATGAACTCGGGTAAAGAGAAAAAACATCTACCCTAATAATGACAGGCACAAAAAGATCACCTGTGGTACTCAAGATCACACAGTAAGGTGGTGTCCAGCTGGAATTGCTCCTCTGCCTAAAAAGGATGGGATTCTAGAGAGTTCCGGAGGGATCCTGAGGCCTTCCTTCTCTCATCTGAGCCTCTCTCTACCCCTTTCGAAGACCAAACCCATTCTTGCTCTGCTGGGCTATTTGGAATCTCCTAAACACACACTCATCACATGCTGCCTGTCCTGCAGCCTAGCACATGTCTCCTCTCCCACACAACCACACACCTCCTGAACCACAGTGACAGCCTTGGCGCCCTGTGTGGACTTTATAAACAGGAAAACTGAGGCTCAGAGTATTTTTGTGGTGCTGGAATGTAGATGTGGAGGGACTGGGCTTCAGAGATTTTATTCTTTGGCATGAGGATGACACCTGGAATTGCAATGACAGAATCCCAATTACATATAGAAAAATGCTATAGTGGGTGGGTGGGTGGGTGGGTGACTGAGTAGTAGTGCTCTGCTAACTAACAAGTCTGAAGCCTCCTTGTCTACATGAGACTTTGAAAATAAAATTGTTTGTAATTTTAAAAACAGGCTTCTTCTTTTGCCTGGGACCTATTGGCTTTTGCCTTCTTTATTGATCAAATCAAGAAACAATCAGGGAACCAGATTTTAGTATCAGCTCCTCCCCCTACATAAAATAATATAAAAATAATCAAATAAATTATAAAGTCTGTTTCCCTTTTTCCTTTCCTTTTCCCCCAAGTCAGGGTTTCTCTGTGTAGCCCTGGCTGTCCCGGATCTCACTCTGGCCTTGAACTCAGAGATCTACTTGCCTCTGCCTCCAGAGTTCAGGGTTAAAGGCATGCGCACCACTGCCAGGCCAGAATTCCATTTTCTAACACTTGAATTTTACTGACTTCAAACTTAAGGGTGTTTTGCTTTGCTTTGGGACAGGGGCTCCTGTACCTTGGGTTGCTCATTTCTGTTTCCCTTGTCATGCTGCCCCAGCCAATATTTGTGAGACCTGCCTTGTGCTGTGACATGTGTGGGATGTCCTCACACCCACAGGTAGCAATGCAGACATCTGTCATCTCCCCAGCTGCAGAAGTCATGTGACCAACATGAGGAACTTCCCTGTAGGGTTGCAGCTTCAAGGTTAGGCAGAAGCTGAAATTGCAGTTCCTTGCAGGACTGGAGCAGGTGCTGTGCTTGCCAACCCCCGGCCTTTGTCCCAGGCACAACTGTGGTCACACTCATCTGCTGGTCATGTGCCCCAGAATAGTTCAGCATGACACAGGGACATGAGGGAGGTGACTTCAGGGCAGCCTGAGCCTGGCTGCTCAGGTGCCCTGGACATGGGTTCATAGACTAAGGAACGAACTAGGGGCGGAAGGGTTGCTCAGTGGTCACAGCACTGGATGCTCCTGCAGAGGATAGGGATTCAGTCCCCAACACCCTCATGGTGGCTCACATGCACTTGTAACCCCAGCTCCAGGGGACATCTGTCACTCCTTTTTGGCTTTTGTGGGTACTGCACACATGTGGTACACAGACAAAAATGCAGGCAAAATATCTATACACCTAATTTTAAAAAAAAAACAAACCGTAAGAAATAAACTGGGGGCCAGCAAGATAGCTCAGTAGGTAAAGGGGCTTGCCACCAAGCCTGATAACACAAGATCCATCTTCAAGGCCCATATGGTAGAAGGAGAGAACCATTCCTACAAGGTAGCCTCTGACCTCTACACATGTGCTGTGGCATGTTCACATGTACACACACACACACACACACACACACCAATGTAATATGAACATTTTAAATGCTAGGACCAGCATCAGAGTCACTGGCTTGCCCAGTCTCCCCAGAACATTCCATGTCCTCTGGAACCCCACCCTCAGCTCACCAGGAGGGTACACCTGTGTCTTGAGATTGGTTTATTGCTTGTCCCACATCTGTAGAGCCCAGAGGCTCAGGATGACTCAGAAGAGACAGGTTTCAGACCCAGTTCTGTGGGTCCCCTGCTGGCAAGCAAAGCCTCACTGGGCAGCCCTGCCCATTAGGCCTTCTTTGGTTCCTAACATCCCGGGGGAAAGCCCCTCACACCTTTCCAGAGTGACAGAGGGTTCTAGGGTCACCTGCTTGCCCCAATCTTGTCCTAGCAAGCTGGCCAAGCCAAGGCCTCTACTGGCATCTGTTAGTGACACGTGCCTCTCCTACCACCCACTCAGACAAAACCGCTCCCTCCACAAACATACCAGACATCACCAGCATCCCTGAGGGATGGGACAGTCCAGGACAGACACAGGACACCTGGACATTGATGCCCAGAGGAACAGTGTGTAAATGGATTCCTCTATGTGGCTGAGGATACTGAAGCTCAGGAGAGATGGAGTCCCTTGTCCAAGGTCTGTCATAAGAAGTGGGCTCAGGCTGGACATTCTGACATATCTACCAACCCAGTACTCACTCAGAAGTGGAAGCAGGAGGGTCAAAATTTCAAGGTCATCTGTGGCTACATAGTGAGTTGGAAGCTAGCCTGGGCTACATGAGACCCTGTCTCAAACAAAACAAAACAACAACAACAACAAAAACCCAGGTTGGTGGTTGTGTCCTTTTGAAGGTCCTGGGTGATACCTGGTCACATTGGGGAGCTCCAGGCACAGAGTAGGTGGGGGCAGGGACACTACTCAGCTCCTCCAGAGACCAGAGCACCCCACACAGAACACCCAGCCAGACATCCCTACAAAATGAGCCCAAGGTTCCTTTGTCTCCAGTATGGGTCACCGTGCTGATGGGGACACTTGCAAGCCTCAGAGCCAGAAGTGGGGCCTCATGGTTGACCGCTCAGCTATATCATCTCCAGGACCTGAAGAACTTGGCCTGTAGGATCTAGCAGAGCATAAGGTCCCATGCCTGGCTGGATTTCCCGACTCCATACAGAAGCTGGTATGCCTGAGTTGAGCCCTAGGGATTCAAATCAAGGTCCTCGCACATGAGATGCAAATACTCTACCCACTGAGCCAGATTATCAGCTTTTCTTGTTGGCTCTCCTGCCCCACACCCAGTCCTAGGACTGTGACTCACCAAAACCCACATACCACAAATCCTTAGAGGATTTGGTGGTTTACTCAGGACCTGGAGATGGGTGACAGGTGGTCCTCCCCACCCTGTGTTGCCCTATCCCTGCATTTTGACACCTGTCACAGACATCAGCCAGCACTCAGAGGAACCCTTAGTTAGCACTTAGACCCCAGAGCCCCACCTGGTCCAACATCATCACCTGTAAAGGTCACTGTTCTCCAGACGTCAAGTCCCCAAGGGCCAGGGAAGAGAGGGGCATCCTGGACACTAAGTGCAAGACCAGCGAAGGCCAGAGGGGAGGGGCTGACAGGAGACAGAAGCCACTGGTGGTGGGTGTCCCCGGGTCACTCATCCTGCCCTCATCCCCCTCCCCATGCACCTGGGTGACTCTTAGAGACTGCAAGTTGTCTTAAAATGAACCTCACCTCTCCAACCACCAGGAAGAGGTCTGCTGCAAGGGGGTCAGAGGTGGAATTTGGGGACACACCTTGGGTTTATGCATGTGGGACAGCTACAAAATCCCTTTAGCCAGGATTTGTGGTGCATGCCTTTGATCCCAGCACTTGGGAGGCAGAGACAGAAGGATCTCTGATTCCAGGAACAGCCTGGACATATCAAGTTCCAGGACAGCCAGGGCTACAGAGACCCTATCTCAAAAAAAAAAAAAAAGGCTTTGAACTACAGAGAAGTTCAGGGAGCTGCATACCCCGAAGAGAGCTGGGTTTAGAGACAGAGGGCATCTCCTCTTTGATCCTTCAGCTATTCGCCACCCACACCAAGACACACATACATTTGTTGTCTTGCCCTGTTAAGATGACAGCTCCTCCTTCTGCCCACTGTCCCACAAGCCTCTGGGACCAGCAGGGTCAGTGTTTCACTCATCCTTCGTTTTAGCACAATTCTTTGACTTTTGAGGGTTATTACTGCCACAGGAAGCCTGGGTGAGGGCCAAAGAGGGGAGCTAGTTGGTGTACTTACTTTTGTTTAAGATCTCAGGGGTTGAAGGAGCCTCGTGGGGTTGGCGAGCTTGGCTTTATAGACACGACACCGGCGCCCTGCCAGGTTATTAAGAGTGAGGGAGCTTCTTGTCTTAGTATAGTCAAGAGCTGAGAGAACGCGAACATGGCTGGGCCCTGTCTGCTGGAGCACCTGTTCCAGGCTGTGACCGGGTGGCGGTAGGCGGGATGGGGCACAGCAGTGCCCTCTGACCTACAAGAGGCTAAAACCGAGGGAGGGTCCCCCAAACCGACATTTGAGCTAGGTGTGGTAGGGAGACAATCAGACTAGACCACAGATATCAAGGCCAGCTTGGGCTATTAAGTCCCAAGGCTACGTTATGTCTCAAAAACATATAAACGAGTCAATTAACTGATTAAGACTCAACTCTAGGGGCCTTGTTACCAAGCCCCAGACGTCTAACAAGGCTCATAACTTGGGGTTTTTGGTTATCAGCTTGGGAGACACTAGAACGCACTGGCCCCTAGAGAAGGTGGTTTAAAGCCGGTTTGAGAAGCCACACGGGTTTCTCAACTGTGTCGGCCCTATCAGCTGAGGTCAGCGTTACCTGAAGCCACGAGCCATCCTCACTAACCAGGTGAAGCCCTGATACGGAAACAGGAATCCGGTGCACACACCCGTAGCTGGCATTCCCAGCCCCCATCCAGCCTGAACGTCTGTTCTACATCATTCCTCTTCTGCCTGCAGCTCAGCCCTACTTTCGCTCAACTTACCTAATATAACAGACCTATCTTCCCAAATAACACTCCATTTCTCGGTCCTGAGGATTCTCTATTACACATTCATATTTTTGTAAAACCTGGGTTTATCAGGAAAGCCCGTGAGGGGACCTATGGCGACAGCTTTATATTTTTTTGAGACAGGGTTTCTATGTGTAGCCCTGGTTATCCTGGAATTCACTCTGTAGACTAGGCTGGCCTTGAATTCACAAATATCTGCCTCCCAGGCCTGTGCCATCCCACCTGGTTTCTCTATGAGTTTGTGTCTGTGCACCATGTGCACGCTCCGTGCCCATAGACAGCGGAAGGTGTTAGATCCCCGAATCTTGACCTACAGGTAGTTGAGCCGCCACAGGGTGTGGGGACTCACAGGGCATCCAGCGTTCTGACTCTGGGACCGCCCGGCTCTCCTGCAGATGCCTCGTAGTGGCTGTGTACACGACAGCGTCCATAGGTGGGTTCTGAGCGCCACAGGTGGACGGACAACCCTTTACTGCTCACTACACAAAATTGACTCAGAGCCCCAGGGATAGCAGATCAGGCAGGACTCAGCTGGGAGACTTTGACTCTTCCTGGGGCAGGATGATGTTGTAAACTGCCTCGACATCCACGAGCTGGGATGACAGGTGCAAATCGTTTATCTCTTACTGAACACTGTCCTCCAGGTCCCCCCACCTCCGCGGTGTGTCCTTTTCGGAGCTGCGGATTCACACTGAGCTTCAGCTTTACCAGTTCAACCTCGCATGTCTGTATGTGAACTGTGGGTGACACCACCCATGATGTGTGGTGTGGCACAGCCATGTTCTCCAGGAGACCCATCGGCGGCGCGGGAAAGCACCTATCACGGGGTTGTTCCCTCTCACCCTCCCTGCGGGGCGTGGAAGACACGCGGCAGTGCGTGGAAAGCAGCTTTATTCAGGGGGTGCCGCAGCCTAGCGCACGCCGCACTCGACCTGCAGCCGCTCCTGCTCCAGCGCGCGCACCAGATCGCGCACGAACTGCACCTCAGCGGCCACCTGTGCAGCTAGCGCGTCGTAGCGGTTTTCCAGGCGACACAGGCGACGCTTCAGGCCTCCGGCTCCTAACAGCGCCGCCCGCGCCTCCTCCTGCGCGCGCGTGCGCAGAGCCTCGGTGCGCCCCAGCTCCGTGCGCAGGCGTCGCAGGTCGCGGCCTAGCCCTACGCTCCCGTCGCGGCAGCGTGCCTCCCGCTGCTCGGCAGCCGCGCGCAGCGCGCACACGCGCTCCCGGCACTGTCGCCGGCCCCGCTGCAGCTCGCGCAGCCCCTGCTCCGCCGCCGCCACGTCCTCCAGCACACGCGAGAAGCGCTCGAAGCTGGCGTAGCTCGTGTTGCGCGGCATGCTCGAGTGCGACTTGAGGCTGTATTCGCGCAGGCGCGCGGCGCGCAGCCGCCGTCGCTCTGGCTTCCGGGCTCCGTCCTCGCGCCTGCGTACCTGTGAGAAGCAGAGGTGCGGCAGGGGGTCCACCCCGACAGCCCTTCCTTCTGCCAGCTCATCCCAGGGTACCGAGGCCTCACCTTGATCCAGGAATGCTCCAGGCTCTGTGCGATGGTCATTCTCCTCCTGCGGGGTGGGGCAGGTCAGCTCTCTGGTGACTCCACCCAAGGGACCCCGCATAATCCCCACCAGAGCAACACAGGTCAGGTGACCCCACCTTAGCCCAGTCTTCCACAAGTGTCCTATCCCAATGTATGGAGAAGCCAGACAAGCTGTAGCCCTATCACCCCTAAAGCCCTTGCCGTCCCGCCCTGGGGGTAGGCTTGCTCCACCACCCGGGTGAGGTTCTAAGAGCTATGGTTACTTGTGTGGGGTTTTAAGATTTATGGTCACTTGTGCCCAGAGGTCCTGGCTCAGTTGGCCATGGAGGGTGTAAAGACTGATAGTGAACCAGGCACTTAGCATCCAGGAGGCAGAGGCAGCCGGGGCTACAGAAAACCCTGCCTCAAAAATACAACAAAAAAGACCCCAAAATAAAACTGGTGTGGGCAGCCGCTGAGGCTGCCACCATGTTCTGCCTACTTGGGGTCTTTGACCAGCAGCTTGCGGATGAAGTCCTTGGCCAGCTCACTGGTGCTGCTGAAGTACTCCTCATCAAAGTCATAGTTCACTGCCGAGATGTTTGTCAGCGTCTCCTGCTTGGTCTCCCCCAGGAATGGGGACGCCCCACTCAGGCTGCAAGGAGACGGAGCATGGCAAGTCAGGGAAGGGGTCAGCTGATGTGGGCTGACACCCCATACCCTTCCACTGGTTATCTGGGAATTGAGAGTCTGCCTGCTTCAGACGGGCCTGTGGGGTGTTCATGACTGAAGTGAGCCAGCTGTGGCTGCTGTGAGCGGTACCAGCCCGGTGTACGAACACTCCCAAGAGAACCTACAGACTGAGCAGGCCAGTAAGCAGTGTCCCTCTGTCCTGCTCTCTGCTGTCTGCCTCTGCTCTAGATCGCTTCTGCCCTGACTTCCTCCAATGACTGACTGTCATGGGAAGGAACCCTTTCCTTCCCAAGGTGGGTTCAGTCTTATCACAATAGAAGGCAAACTGGGACATCTCCCCATATTCCTGACTCTTTTAGCACATTGGCCCCGAGAAGGGAAACATCTCCAGGCCAGGAGGTGGGCAAACCCTAGAACATGGTCAGCAATCCTTATTGAGGAGCTGGGAATGAGCCACAGCCTAGAATCCCCTCAGTGAGGTCGTGGTCAGGCGTGGGGCCTAGAACCCACAGTGAGGGAGCTAGGGACGTGGCCAGTGTTCCACAGGGAGCAGCTCCTTTCCTAGCTATCTCCCAGTGCATTTGCAGAGGTCCCAACCCTGATCCTGGCCTCTAGTAGCTACAGTCTGAGGCCCCTCTCAGGCACTCACAGGATGTAGGTGATGACGCCGATGCTCCTGTAGGGGACAGAAAAGACTGGTCAAAATGGTTGAGGCAGTATTCCACACCCAGGACATAAGGCCCCAGTCTACAGAGTATGGTGTCAATCACAGGGCGGCCTGAGCACCTGGATTAAAAGCCAGGACAGCAGAGCCTCAGGACCCTCTCTGGTGGCAGCGAGGTCCTGGGAACTGTGTGACAGAGCCCATGTAGTCTGATAGGCTGGGGTCTGAGTAGGTGGCCTCGGCCTTTCCATGCTGCTGTCCAGTGCCCACACCCTCACCAGCTGTCTAAACAGCTAGGAGAGAATAGGGAAGGGGGGGGGAATGGAGGGAGAGGGGGATGGAGCAGGCCAGGGCCTCCACCAACTCCACTCACCACATGTCAGCCTCCAAGCCAAGTGGCTCATAGTTGACGATCTCCGGGGCTGTGGGAGACAGGATTGTGAGGCAGGTCATGCCAAGGCCGTGTAGGATCTACCCTACTGGGCAGGACCCACACCTGCCCCTCACCGACGAACTCGGGTGTGCCAAAGATGTTCTTGAACTCGCTGCCGGCCTCGATCCTGTGTGCAATGCCAAAGTCGATGAGCTTGATACGCGGGCTGGCCGCATGCTTGTCCAGCAGCATGATGTTCTCGGGCTGTGGGATGGCATTGGGAGGTGACTCTTGGTTACCCCTGCCCCTCCCTCCCCGCGCGCCCACGCATGCTAATGCGTGCCACCTTCAGGTCAAAGTGTGCGATGCGCTTGGAATGCAGGTAGTGGACACCGTCCAGGATCTGCTTAAGGAACTGCGTGGCCTCATCCTCTGTCAGTGACTCCTTCTCAGCCAGGAAGTCGAACAGCTCGCCACCGGACACCAGCTCCAGGATCAGCACCACATCTGTCTTGTTCTCGAACACATCATGTAGCGTGATGATGTTGGGGTGGCGGATCTCGCGCAGGATGCTCACCTCGCGCTCGATCTCCTCCCGGCTCACACCACGCCGGCTGGATGGCAGGCGCCGCTTCTTGATGAACTTGGCCGCGTACTCCATGCCCGTGCCCTTCTGCTGGCACTTGCGCACTATGGCGAACTGTCCACTGCAGGGGAGTAAACAGCTAAGCACCGCAGACCCGGAGGAAGCCAGGACTCTGCTCTGTGCACTTGTCCCAGGTTTCCCACAACAGCAGATCTACCCAAAGAGCCAAATGATAGACACTTGGGGGACAGCTTGAGGGGAGAGAGCGCTGGCCAGGGACCCAAGAAAAGTCAGATATGGTTAATCGCAGTGCTGAGGGAGAGGAGGTCCCTGACCAGGGAATTCCAGCCGCTTTGGCGAGCTCCAGGTTCACTGAGACACCCTGTGTCCCAAAAACAAGGTGACATAAAATGGTATCCCTCACTCAGATGTGGTGACCTTGCCTTTAATACAGAAGCAGAGGCAGGAGCATTTCAATTCAAGCCCTGGGCTGTGTGGTCCTATCCTCTAAAATGAAGACCTACCATGAAGAGCAAAGGTCCTGAAAACAGCAAACTTTTGTTTTGTTTTGGTTTTTTGTTTTGGTTTGTTTTTGAGACAGGGTTTCTCTGTGTAGCCCTGGCTGTCCTGGAACTCACTCTGTAGACCAGGCTGTCCTTGAACTCAGAAATCTGCCTGCCTCTGCCTCCCAAGTGCTGGGATTAAAGGCATGTGCCACCACTGCACAGCTAACAGCAAACATCTTGGCAGTTTCAGGAAGTTCCTGAAACAGACCAGATGTACTGCCCCTCCCAATATAAAACAAACACCCTCCCCCCAAAAAACAAAACAAAAAAACAAAACACAAGCAGTAAGGACTCTGGGACTCTTGATGACTCAGACCAGCCAGGCTGCCTGGGAGAGGATCAGGGAACCAAGCCACCCCAGGAAGAGGATCCCCATGATGGAGTTGCCCACAGGCTGTGTGTGCAGTTCACCCCAGGGTCCCAGGTCTCTGAGTGGTTACCCATGCTGTGGTGGGCCTTGGTGATACAGCTATTTGAATCATTTCTCCTCCTATAAACAACACCAATAAAATTCACCACCGTGTTGGCTCCCGAACTGGGGTAAGTTGATGATTCAACCCTGCCCAGGAATAGAGCTACACACCACCAGTTTAAGCTACAAGACTTCTCAACAGCCAAACCTTACCACATAACCTTGGCTAGCCTTGAATTTAGTGATCCCTAGCCTCAGCCTCCTGACTGCTGGAAGGTGAGGCTGTCATCATACTTATTTTGTTTTTAAACAAATTACCTTTGGCTGTTGGTTCTTTTGTTTTTAGAATGAGACAGAGTCTGGCCAGGAGAACCAGGCTGTCCCTTAGATTCTGGGCCCAAGTTCTCACAGCAGCTGGGACAACAGCATGTTTTCCTAGAACCTCAAAGCATAAATGTTTGGGTTGGAGAGATGGCTCAGAGGTCAAGAGCCCTGGCTGCTCTCCTGAGGTCCTGAGTTCAATCCCCAGCAATCACATGGTGGCTCTTAACTGGGATCTGATGCTCTCTTTTAGGATGAAGGCATACATGCAGGCAGAATACTGTATACACAATAAACCTTAAAAAAAAAATAAATGTTTTGAAGAACAGAGCATGCCTATCAAATCATCCGAGTACTAGGGAGGTGGAAGGAGGATCGAAAGTTCAAGGTCATCCTTGGCTTATGGTGAGTTTGAAGGTAGCCTGAGCTACATGAGACACTGCCTTATACAACATGGAGCTGGTGAGACGGCTCAGTGGGTGAAAATAACAACACAGACAGCCAGAGAACTCACCACCAGCCTGGCTTATGTGTATGTATTAGCAGGCAGGAGGATCTCTGTGAGTTCAAGGTCAGCATGGTCTACATATCAAGGTCCAGCACAACCAGTGCTACAAAACAATGTCTCAAGACAACAACAAAACCAAACAAACAAAAAAATCCACGTAGCTTTTCCTGAAAACCTGCATATCTGAGGAGAGGATTTGGTGGTGTGCAGAACGAGTGCACCTGTAGCCACTGTCCTGCACTCTGGCCTGTGTCTATCCAGTGTACAAGCACCACCACAGGTCCCAGGATGGATCGAGCTGGGGAATGGAGGACAGTCCCAGGACTCAAGCAACCCAAAGGCTCACTCATCAGGTCCCTCAACAGATACAGCAACATAGCCACAGAGAGTCACCAGACTGACTCCAGAAGCTCTTTGGGGGTGGGGGTGGGGGTTAGGATCATGGAAAGGCCAGAGAGACATGGCCTCTTCCAATGGACAATAACCTGGCTTCATGCTGAAATGCATGCAAGGGCTGCACCTATGCAATGGCCCTGTGAGGCAAGTGCCACCATCATCCCCACCTCAGCTAAGGACAGTGTTCGGCCACCACACAGAGCAGCACAAAGATGGAGCTTCACCACAGGCAGGCAGGCAGGTGTCTCTAAGTGCCCAGTACCTGACTGGGGTAAGTGTCCCACATTTGCACCCAGTCTGAGGACTCAGCTCAAAGCTCACATGACCACCAAGAACCCAGATGAAGGCACACTTCCTGCACAATGACCGATGCCAGCCTGAGTAAGCCTGACACAGACTTGTGTCTGTGTGCCTACCTCTGCCAGGAATGAAGTATGTGCGTGCGCAGCGGCCTCAGCACTTGTGTGGGGGTCAGAAAGTGGTTTGCCAGTCCCATGCGCAGGAGCCACAGCAGGTGCGATGCAGCCCCTCAGCTGCTTGCCATCATCAGCACTGTTCTTATCTCCCTGGCCCACTGGGCTGGAGCAACCAAGGCCTCTCCATGGCCTGACCTATGGGTGTAGCTTGGTCTCTTGGGTGTTTTGCTAAGGATTTCCCATTTGCAGGTGAATATTTTACCCTGAGCTATCATCAGATTTGTTTTCCTGGCAGGGTCTAATGTAGTCCAGGCTGGCCTTGAATTCACTCCCTGTGTAGCTGAGGATGAGCCTGAACTCCTGGTCCCCCTGTATCTACCTCCTCACTGCTGACTGCTGGGACAACAGGCTTGCCCATTGTACTGTCTGGCTTTGTGTCAACTTGACACAAGCTGGAGTTATCACAGAGAAAGGAGCTTCAGTTGAGAAAATGCCTCCATGAGATCCAGCTGTAAGGCATTTTCTCAATTAGTGATCAAGGGGGGGGAGGGCCCCTTGTGAGTGGTACCATCTGTGGGCTGGTAGTCTTGGGCTCTGTAAGTAAGCAGGCTGAGCAAGCCAGGGGAAGCAAGCAAACCAGTAAGTTAATCCCTCCATGGCCTCTGCATCAGCTCCTGCTTCCTGACCTGCTTGAGTTCCAGTCCTGATTTCCTCGGATGATGACAGCAGCATGGAAGTGTAAGCTGAATAAACCCTAACCCTACCCAACTTGCTTCTTGGTCAAGTTGTTTGTGCAGGGATAGGAACCCTGACTAAGACACCCACCATGCCTGCTTATCAGGCCTATTAAGGACAAGGACTTTGGAGCTGAGCAGAAGGTGAGAACTGACAGACATGGGACATCAGCCCTGACTTTACCTGCTCGTGCACCTGGGACCCATAAGTCACCCTCTGACCTCCACACAAATGCTGTGGCTGCTACACACACATACAATAAATGTCTCTTTAAAATTAACAAATAAGGTCCGGCAGTGGTGGTGCACACCTTTAATCCTAGCACTTGGGAGGCAGAGGCAGGTGGATTTCTGAGTTCCAGGACAGCCAGGGCTACTCAGAGAAATCCTGTCTCGAAAAACACACACATATATATACACACACATACACACACACACACACACATATATATATATAAAAAATTAAATTAAATTTAACAAATAAGCTGAGTGGTAGTGCACGCCTTCAATCCCAGGGAGACAGAGGCAGGAGGATCTCTGTGAATTTGAGGCCAGCCTAGTCTATGGAGTGAGTTCCAGAGAAACCCTACTTGAAAAAACAAAAACTAATTAATTAAAAATTTAAAATAGGGGCTGGCAAGGTGGCTCAGTGGTTAATAGCACTGACTGCTTTTCCAGAGGTCCTGAGTTCAATTGCAGCAACCACATGGTAGATCATAGCCATCTGTAATGGGATCTGATGCTGTCTTCTGGCATGGAAGCATACATGCAGCAGAACACTGTATACATAATAAATCAATCTTTTATAGGAATTAAAAAATAAAAACACAGAGATCCAGACAAAAAAATAAAAAATAAAATAATAATAAGAAGAAGAAGAAAGAGATCCAGACAGTCAGTGTACAGTGTGGCAGGCCTGGGGCCCGGGCCTGCCCACCCCAACAGCAGAAATACTTTATGTAAGTTAGTTACCCAGGATGGCATGCATGGGTCATGCACAAATCCATCCTCATTTGCCACATGAGCCTCAAAGCTGAGAGAGGCTCAGGATCCAAATGTGACTACATAAGGGCTATACTGCCACACTTCCCTTCTGTGAAATGTGAGAAGGCTTCTCTGCTTCTTTCCATACAAGTTTTGCTCACAGAGACCAGTAGGGGAGTCAGATTCCTGGAGCTGGAGTCACAGGTGGTTATGAGGCCCCATGTAGGCACTGGGAATCGATCCTGGATCTTCTGCAAGACCAGCTGGGCTGTGATCACTGAGCCATCCCTCCAGTCTCCCATCTTATTTTTCAGTCTGGGTCTCATATCCTTGGCACAGGATGTCCCTATTTCCCTAGCAGCAGACTCATAGATGTGACCAGCACATGTGGCTCTTTATGCACATGCCAGGGACACAGCTGGAGCCCTACTGGGGTGGCTACCACAGCCTGAGCTGTCTTTGAAGAGATGGTACATCTGCCTGGGGGTCTGCCAGAGCTGTTCCTATTAGGTTCCCCCCACCCCCACCCCCCAGTTTAGCTGGGAAGTTGTCAGTGGTAGGGCCAGGAGTGGGAAGCTCCAACGGGAAGTGGTTCAGGGTCCCTAGGCAGGAAGACTCTCCTCAGCCTGCCTTATACTGGGAAGGGTTATTTACATTCCATGGGGGTGACATCATAGGGCGGGCCTTATGTTCCCAGAAGGCTGGCCAGGCCAGAACTCACCAAATAAGGTCTGAAGCCCCTTAGAAAGTGGAAGGGCCTGGCTTGAGGAGGTGGGAGGGGGAAGAGGGAGGGGGCTCTTCAAAGCATGGAAAGCATGGAAAGGCATGAGAGCTAGCCTAGAAAGAGAATCTAGCTTTCGCAAGAGACACTAAACAGAAAATGGTCTCTTCAACCATCCAAGCATTGGGGAGAGGCCAGTATAAAAGCAACGTGTATAGAACTAAAGACCCAGTAGGTCAGAAAATGTTCTGTGCACTGTGGCGGGACATAGCACCTAGGGCTGCCAAGGATTCCCTGAGTTCAGTCCCGGGAACCTGCATGGGAGAAAAGAGCACAGACTCCAGGAAGTTGTGCTGTGACCAAGACACATATGCACACAATATAATTACATAAAAGAAGTGCAAAGGCCAACCTGGGGTACATGAGACTCTGCCTCAAAAAAAAAAAAAAAAAAATCAACCAAGGCCAGGGTGGCAGTGCGATCCTTTAGCTTGGGAAGCAGAGGCAGGAGGATCTCTGTTATTAGCAAGTTCCAGACCAGCCAGGCGTACATGGGGGGGGGGGGGAAAGAGCAGGTAAAAAACTCAGAACATTCCCATAGCAGACAATGTTTTCAGGCACTGTCCCTGGCTCAGGGGCAGCAGCTAAAAGTCTCCATGTCTCTTTCCACAGCTCACAAAAGGACACGGGAGAAAAGGAACTCAGGTCCACTGTCATCTGAAAATCTGAAGCCCAGAGTGGTGCCACCAGGAACCCTGTGGCCACTGCTTCCAGACACAGAGGACAGGAAGGGCAGAGGCAGAGGCACCCACCACCAACCCACCCATGCCACTCACCTGCCAAGTTCCTCTCCCATCTCATAATGGTCCTCAACATCCTCCTGCCTGAATGTGGACATGACGTCTGGCCTTCTGCAGGACTCTCAGGACACAGGAGCTGGGGGGACAGAGGAAAGAGAAAATGTTTATCACGGATCCAACTTCTCCCAAGAGGCTCCCCCAGCATATGTGACACCCAATGCCCCTGCCCTAGATTTTCTTTGGTTATCTAAAGCCCCTACCCACAATTTGGTGACGATAGAGCAAGCCTGCCGAACCAGCACAGGGAGGATAGGAGTTCAAAGGCATCCTCCAATACCTGGTGAGTATAAGGCAGCCTGGGCTCGCTAGAGTGGGTGCTGTTCTTGCACAGTTCCCAAGTTCGGTTCCCAGTGCCCATGTTAGTTGGCTCACTAGTACCTCTAACTCCTGCGCCTGGTGACCTCTAACACCCTCTTCAGGCAGCCAGGTACCTGCAGGCACTGCGATACCCCTCGCAGAAACAAGCATAGACATAGCAGAACAACATCTCTCAAACAGTACATATAAACAAAACTATAAAACAAAATATGTCATGTGCCCTTTACCCTAGCACTCCGGAGACTGAGGCAGGAGGATTAAGCAGAGTTCCAAGTCAGCGTGGGTTTCTCTACTCTCAACACTCTTCCATAGGGTCCATCTCTTGGGATTCCTAGCTACCTTCCTCACCTGTCAATCATGCTTGCCCATCTGCACCCCGGAACTCAGGGGTGTCACCGGAGGAAACCTGACGCATGCGCAGCAGTGGTGACTGGTGCCGGTCCTAGAGGTCCACCCCTCGAGGTTGGAGCGTCCGAGACAGCCATGCCCCTCGCAGGTCCCCTCCCCTCGCTCCCGCCTTCGCCGCGTGTCCCATGAGTCCCGACACATCGTACCGGCCCGGGCCCATTCATACCGTACTCAGCCCGCGAGTCCCCACCCGGCTCCAGAGAGGCCCCCCGAGAGGCTCCGGCGCAAATACTGAGGTACCTACGCATGCGTCGAAGGTGCAACGACACGCCCTCGCAAACCCCGGAAGTCAGGGCTCATTGGATCACGACTCAACCCGGAAACTGAATGCCCCCACTCATTGGTTATCACCTGACCTATCGGCAGAAGCGGACTTTGATTAGCGACGTCATCACTCTAGGAGAGACGCCAGTGCTCATTGGCCGGCTGGACAAGGATTCACACAAACGCTCAGTACCGCCCATAGGGAGCATGTCATGATTGGGCGGATGTCTCCTTGCTCATAGATGATTGGCTAACGCAAACAGCGAGGCTGAAGGCCAATAACCTGGAGCCACGTATACCGCAGACCAGCCCCCTATACTTGTAGGTCCAAGCTTGTGCAACTGAGTGGGGTAGTACTATGTACTGTGGCTTGGAATAAAATCCAGTATCACTAAAACACAGGGTAGCAGGGAGGAGGGGGAAGAATCACTGCAGCTCACCCTCAATAAGAAAATCAGAAGCCTTGTGGGAAAAGCCAGACACCCTTAAAAGCAGAAGTGCCCAGGAAACCGCACACAGCACACAATAAAGTTGAACACATGCGGATCAACCACAGTAGAGTTTATTACTCCAATGATTCGCAGGCTGCCTGCCTGGAGGCACTTACCCCACCTCCCCCTCTGGGGGAACTCCACTTGGCCATGGACCCCATAAACCTCTGGATGCATTTATTTAGACTTTTGGACATCTGCACGTTTCCCTCTGAAAATGTTAAGAGCCGCATCCCGCCCACCCTACGGCCTGCCAGTCCAGCCTGCAGAGACTTGTAATTCCAAAATAAATAGAATTGGTAGCAAGTGTGAGTGATGTTAGGGTAGCCCCAGCAGCCTCCAGAGGGGCACCATGGGGATAGTCTCAAGGTGTCTTCTGATGGGAGGGCACTGTGCATTGTGTGGCAGTACCAGGCTGCCTACAGTTTGTCCAGGAAGTTGTCCAGCGCTGGGATGCCCTCCTTTAGGCCTTTGCGCTTACGGGTCTCAGCTACCACTTGGCTGGGGCGGCTGCTGTTGTCAAAAGGGTCGCCAGGCAGGATCTGCCAGTGGTCAAACACGCACTGGGGGAAGGCCTGGCCACCAGTGTTGGATCGAAGGTCAGCAGTGAAGCCTAAACAGAAGACAGGAAGCTCATCAAGTAGCCTAGCCCTCTTAGGTGTCTTCCCTGGAGGCATGCTTAGCTGTCTTGTCATTCCTCCCAGGGAGGCTTTTCAGGTTCTGTTTTGGTTTTGAGTTGTTTCTCTGTGTAGTCTGTAGCTCTGGCTTTCCTGGTACCCTTAACCAGGCTGGCCTTGAAATAATAGAAATCTGCTCCTCTGCTTAAGATAGAAACCTACCCAGCTACATAGGCCTTCCAGGTTACCCACAAATCCCAAGGGCCAGACACTCACCAAAGGACTCATTGACAGGCAGGTATGCCTTGACCACGAACATGGGAGTTCCAGCCACCTGAGACTCCTCAAATACATGGCCACGCTTCCTGTTCAGGACACCGTAGATGCCACCCACCACTTGCTCAGGACACTGGATCTCCACCAGATAGATAGGCTCCATGAGGCGGGGCTGTGCTGTCAGCACACTGGCATAGAGGCATCGGCGTGCTGTGGGTATGATCTGGCCACCTCCCCGGTGGATGGCGTCAGCATGCAGGGTCACATCGTGAACATCAAAGCGCACACCACGCATGTTCTCCTCACAAAGGGCGCCCTGTGGAGAGCTGCAAGTCAGATGCCAGCAGCCCAGCAGAATGTAGGAAGACCCCAGCTGGGTCACTCACCTCCTTAGTAGCCCACTGGAAGCCAGCCACCACACTGTCCTTGATCTCATTCAGGTACTGCACACCCTTGGTGATGTCGGTGAGAATGTTGGGGCCAGTGCCATCAGGCCCGAAGCACCAGATCTTGCGGGCTTCAGCAACATCCCACTCATACTTTTCGGCCAGGTAGCGGGCACGAGCCTTGAGCTCCTGGCGGGCAGACACCTCACCCTTATCAATGTCCTCTGCCAGGCCATCAGGGAAGGGCCTGGCCTTCATGTACAGCCGGTTGTGCTTGTTGGGGGACTTGGACAGACACAGCACATTGGACTCCTCACTGACTGTTTCCCGGTATGATACCACAGGGTCAGATTTCTGCAAAAGGGATACAGACCACAACTGTCAACACTAAAAGAGATTTCAAACTCCTGGACAAGGTCTCAATGTATCACCTCAAGCACACAGGCAGCAGGATGAGGTTTGAGGGCTCTGCTAATAGGAAGCCCATGCTGGTGCCCACCTTGATGGGGATGCAGGCATGGTCCTCCTCCAGATCCTTAAGGCAGATCTCCAGGTGCAGCTCACCGGCGCCAGCAATGATGTGCTCTCCAGACTCCTCAATGATGCACTATGGGAACAGCAATCAGCATCATCACCCTCCCCAGGAGGGCTCAGCTCCTAAGACCACAGCCAATACAGGCCCAGGCCCAGCACTCCCTGCTTTTCCTAGATGTCACCCCTCTAACCGATGAGAGTAGCACACCTGCACCATAGGGTCAGACTTAGCCAGCCGCTTCAGCCCCTCCACCAGCTTGGGCAGGTCAGCTGGATTCTTGGCCTCCACTGCCACCCTGACGACAGGGCTGACGCTGAACTTCATCACACGCATATTGTGAGCATGCTCAAAGGTGGTGATGGTCCCGGTCTTCACAAGGAACTGGTCCACGCCAACCAGCCCCACAATATTCCCACAGGGCACATCTTCAATTGGCTCCACATAGCGGCCCATCATCAGGATGGTCCTAGAGGGAGGGCAAGTGTCAACAGGACTCTCCTGAGAAGCTCAGGGCTCAGGAAAGTAAGGCAAGTCAGTGCCCACCTCTGGATAGGCTTCAGGTACAGGTCCTCTTTCTTCCCAGGCGTGTAGTTGGGACCCATGATCCGGACCTTCAGGCCCGTGGACACCACCCCAGAGAACACTCTTCCAAAGGCATAGAAGCGGCCTTTGTCGGAGGTCGGCACCATCTTGGAAATGTACATCATAAGTGGGCCTTTGGGGTCGCAGCTCTTAATACCTATTGAGAGTTGGGAATTCAAGTCACCTGCTTGCTAAGGCTGGAAGACCCAGGAGCTGAGCACTGAAGACCCTATGGCACATACCCATGGCGGCCTCGTCATCAGGAGGCCCCTCATACAGCAGCTCACAGCGGTACTTCTGTGCAGTGACAGGGGAGGGTAAGTGGATGGTGATCATCTGCAGCAGGGCATCTCCTGCAGGCAGCCAGCGGCGCATCACGGCCTTGAGCAATGGTTTGCCCTCCTTGTCTTTATCCTCGCTGTCCAGCTTGATGTCCAGCTTCTCGATCAGCTTGGCTGTCTCCTCCTTCCTGAAGTTCATGATGGCATCGAACACCTGTGCACAGGAGGGAAGTGGGTGAGCAGGGGCAGGACTTGGGTGCTGCTCCCCAAGGCTGGCCGGGGACCCACCAGCCAGGCCCACAGCTTACCCACCTTGAAGATGGGGTCCAGGATGAGCTGGCAGAAGGTGCGGGGAAGTTTCTTCCCATCTGGGCTATTGGCTGACTTGCTGAACTTGCCATTGGCTGGGTCAAAATACCTTACAGAGAATGGTCACATAGCACCAGCAGGCAAACATTGGTGATGGGTGGCAGGGGCAGTCCCACATCCCTAACTTACCGGTCTCCCCAGAGCTTCTTCATCATGTCTTCTACTTTCTTGGCACGCTCAGCTGCCCCCAGCTGGCCCTCACCCTTGGCTGCAAACTTGGCCACGTACATCTCTGCAAACTGCTTCAGAGTGAAGGCCCAGCCATGCAGGCCAGAACCAAAGCCTACGGTGCCCAGGACAGGGTCAATCTGAGGGAGAGAGCAGCAACTAGTTAGCCAGGAAAGTTGGTTAGCAGCCAGTCCAGCCACAAACCCACAGTCTCAGACACTGAGTTTCTTCAACAGACATCAGGTCAAAGTGAAGAAATTCCATCATCATGTGTGGGCCCAGGGATTCCCAGGAAGCATGGCCCTCACCACCCTTCACAAGAGGGTTTTCGCACCATGATATTGCCCATGGGCCCACTCTCGCCCTCGCCATAGGTAGAGATGATCACGTTGACGTTCTCCACGATGCGCTGGAAAGTCTGGTAGAGCTCCTCGGGCTCCAGCTGCAGCTCAAGCAGGGCCCGGTCCATCTTATTCATCATCAGTACAGGCTTGATTCGCTCAGCGATGGCCTGTCGCAGCACTGTTTCTGTCTGGACACACACACCTGAGGGCAGACAGGTTGTAATGTGCTACTTAGTCGTACTCACTCTTAATTCCCAGCCCTGGAAAGCAGGTGTAGATCCTGTGAGAGCAGTATACCCAGGGCCCATGCCACTCTGCTCCCTCCCTCACAACTATATAACCCTGGCTGTCCTGGACCTCAAGAGATGCCCTGTGCCTCTGCCTCAAAGTGCTGGAATTAAAGGCAACTGCCAATTAGCTGGACTTTACCTTCCTGACCACATACGTGGGTACCGCCACAGTCAATTTCAAATTAAAGCTTAATTCATCCTCACCTTAAAATAAATTTGACTTGAATTTACATCTCCAAAAATGTCCCACTACTGGGGAATGAGAACACCAGCTCTTATCTTTTACAGCTCCCACCTAACAAGGCTTACCAGACACACAGTCCACCACCACCAGAGCTCCATCGGTGACACGCAAGGCAGCTGTCACCTCAGAAGAGAAGTCCACGTGTCCTGGAGAGTCGATGAGGTTGATGAGGAAACCAGAGCCATCCTTGCTCTGCTTAATGAAGTTCAGGTCATTCTCAGAGAGCTCATAGAAGAGGGAGATGGCACTTCAGGGAAGAGGACATCAATCAGATATAAGATGGAGCCACTCCTGGTCCCAAATACCAGCTGGGTCGGCATATCTCAACAAGGCAGGTCAGCCAGCACTGATTTATTGAAGAATGCCCCTAAATACACTAGTTTGTCCATTGGCAGCAAGCATGCTGGGGAGCTGAGTGACCTCTTGGAGTACAACCCCTTGGGGCTATCCCCTCACTTACGTGGACTTGATTGTGATGCAGCGTTCCTGCTCATCCTTTCGAGTGTCAGTGAAGCGTGTCTCCCCTGCCCGAGCGGAGGCGATGATGCCCGCCTTGCACACAAGGGAGTCGGTCAACGTGGATTTGCCATGGTCCACATGAGCGATGACTGACATGTTCCGGATGTTGGCTTTCTTGTCCATGATGGCACGAATCTGATCTACTGTGAAGTTCACCTGTGGTGAGGGAAGGACAGTCAGGCAGATTCTGGGAACTCAGCTTGGCAGGCCTCAGCAGGTCAACAGCACCCCATGGTCAGGGCAGGAACAAGATGTCGCCCCAAGATCGGAGCTCATGGTGTGACTCAAGCCTGCAAGTCCAGCACTTCAGAATTAAGAAGGATCTAGAGTCCACAGATGTGTCAGAAACACAGCCCTAAACAAACACGGAGTACTGACAACTGGAACAAGAGTTAAGTGTAAGCCTGGGCTAAAGAGACTCTATCTCGAGGAGAAACAAAGCTATGTAAACTTGGCACAACAGTTCAAAGCCCAGGTGAACTGCCATCTCAGCACTTCAAGGATGCGGGATCAACGGGGTCCAGAGGAAGAGAAAACTTCGTCTGCTACACACACCACCTATCCCCCAAACCAACCGGGGTGAGGGTGTTGTGCGCCAAGGTCAAATGCCCGGATCAAAAGGCCAGTGGGACACCAGGCCCAATAAGACATTTTCTTAGTCTGGGGGAAACAGTGCTAGCATGTGGACCGAGATACCAAATAAGGAGACAAGGGCTACCGGAAAGGGCCCGGAAAGCGCTCAGCCCACTGGAGGTGTCCTCGGAAACCATCCATGTAGGCTGTCACCTCATGAGGAGGCTCTCCCAGCGGCAGCAGGGGCGCGGTGTCAGCGCTATGCCCGCTGCCACATCAGCACACGTAGCCACTCCCGCGGCTATGTATAGATGAAGGAATCAGAGAAAATTCCAACATCAGGAGTCTCTCTCGAGGCCCACAAGGAGACATACAGACATGGCGCCACGGCCCGACCACGTCCTGCCACCCAGGCCAGCCACGTCTCTTCCGTTCTTCTCAGGGTCCCTCTACGGCCACCTCCCGCTGCCCCGAAAATCCGTCTCGGTCCCCGAGTCTTGCCGCGCCGAGGACACTCACCATGGTGGCGGATGGCGATGGATTCTCAGAGTCAGAGGTGAACAGGGAAGCGCGCCGACGATGGCGGCGGCTGCGGCGGAAGAGACCGCTGACGTCAACGCCCGGCCATTTATAGGTCGACGCCGGTTGGGCGCATCACGTGACGGCGCGGGTGCATTTCGGGCCTGGTTGGCTAGGATCCGGCTGCGGACGGATCTGCGCACGCGCAGAGCTCTACTTCTGGGACTTAACACTTGAACTGCCGTAGGAGTGGCTGCAGCGCAGCCGGGGCGTGGTCAGCTCGCTCCCTGGACCAAGGGCAAGGATCCGGGGGTGGGTTTTTAAACATAGATTCTTCAGAATATAGTTGCTTCCAAGATGATTCTTGAAAACCTTGTAGGTCAATAAAAAAAGGACTTTGAAATTCGGACCGGTCAGTGGGTTGGGCCAAAGTCCAATTTCCTGGGTTTGAGACTGTTACGTAATTTGACACCTCTGAGAAAAGCTGGAGAAAGCGACTCTTGGGGTCACAGATTTACTTCTGCAAAACCTTGCTTGTATTCTTATTACAATTTTGTTTGTTTGTTTTGGAAACAAGGTCTTTGGATGAAGCCCAGGATGGCCCCAAATTCCGAAGATCTGCCTGCCTCTACTACATCAGTGCTGGGGTTAAAGCGTGCTCCAACACACCCCTCTCTTATGAAACTTTTTTTTTTTCTAGAGACAGGATCTCCGGTAGAACAGGCTGGCTCTCAACTGGGTTGGCTGTAAAGGTTGTCCTTGAATTCCTGATCCTCCTGCGGGCATGAATGCAACAATAATGATAAAACCATAACAAAAGGCTGGCAGTAGTGGTGCACGCCTTTAATCCCAGCATTTAGAAGGCAAAGAAGGAGATCTTTGTTCAAGGTTAACCTGGTCTCCAGAGTGAGTTCCAGGACAGACAGGGCTAAATCGAGAAACCCTGTCTTAAAAACAAACAAATAACATACATATAGATAGATCAGCGCGTGGAGCTCGGCAGGGTGGCAGCCAGCTGTCATTCCAGCGCTTGGCAGATGGAGGCAGGGGGGGATTAGGAATTCAAGGCCATCCTTCCTTATATAGTGAATTCTAATGCCATCCTGGGCTACAGGAGACCTTGTTAAAAAAAACAAAATGAAACCAAACCTGTCGTTTCTCGGATTGTCTCCTAATTTTTTGCATCTTTAGACAAGGTTTCATTCTGTAGCCCATAACTCGCAGCAATCCTTCTGCCTCTGCTCCCGCCACTGCTTGAACAAAGCAAGGAGAAAGTGTGTTTTTAAAGAGAGCCCTCGATGCTGGCTGTGCCGCATGCGTCCAGCAGGAGACGCCGCAGGACTGCGAGCGTGGCTGTCCCCGTCTGACCCTGGGTGCACAGCCTTTTGCACACAGTAGATACTCATTGTTTCCGCGTTCGATCCATACAGACGACCTCCCCACGAGAAACCTTGTTCTAAGCTCCCTCAGTTAAAGCGAGGAGACACATCTTAGCCTTCCAGGCTGGGAGGGAAGGAGGTGAGATGTCCCAGCCTAAAATAAGTAAATTAATCAATGCGGTTTGCGAATCTTGACTCTAAAAGTTAACCTGCACCTGCCACCACCGCTTCGGTCTCACTCTGTTTGCTTTATTAAAATCGGATCCTTTTTTAAACAAGAGGGGACGCTGAAGCCAGTGACAGGAATCATGTCTATTGATTGGCAGGGGCTCAAGAGCCACCCAATGAGTGGCAGGCTCAAGAACTAAGCTCGAGAACTAAGGACCACCTACCTCTGGGTATATGACTCAAGTTTTACCCAGCCAGCGCATGCGCCCTATGCATCCTGATCGATCCATCTATTTACTTGAAGAGCAGAGAGGTCCCTGAAGTGAGTGTCAGAGACTCTTAACAGCTCGTTCTAGGGAGAACGTGGTCTTTGCAATCAGACAGGGCAAATGTTCCCAGTGATACAGCTGGCTGGGACTGGGCCCAGGGTATAGAACATTTTCCTAGCAGTCAAGAAGCCCTGGGTTCCACCCCCACAGCCATATAAACTGGCTTTGGCAGTGCATGCCTCTCATCCCAGCTGGAGACTGAAGGAGCAGAAGCACAAGATTGTCCTCAGTTCAAGGCCAGCCTGGGCTACACAGAGAATTTGTTTCAAAAATTGAAGAGGAGGTTGAAAAGCCAGGCAGTGGCAGGCACATGCCTTCAAACTCAGAAAAATGAATGAATGAATGAATGAATGGGATTGAGGGTGACTGGACTAGCCTGCTATTCCAAAGTGTTCAAAGATGAAAGACTGTGGGAAATCCTTAGCCAACCCTGGTTTCCCAGCGATACTCTCTCCAACTAAATCAAAACTGAGATCCCTGTGGAAAAGTCATACCAGCCTGAGGCCCTCAGATCAACCCCAAAACCATGGTGGAAAGCCACTCCGGGAACTTCTCTGACCCACAAGTATGTGTGACACAGACATCATCCACACAATAATAAAAAAGCTTTAATTAAGCTGGGCTGAGCTCAGTGAGTACTGACCAAGCAGGTACAGGCCTGACTTCTATCTCTAATACTACAGGAACCAGAACAAGACACAGGTGGGAGCAGGGGCCAAGATCAAGTCAGCCTGGGCTACAGGAGACCGTCACTCAAAAAAAGGAATTTCTTTTCTTTTTCTTTCTTTTTTTTTTTTTTTTTTTTTTTTGAGACAGGGTTTCCCTACATAGTTCTGATTGGCCTGAAACTGTAGACCAGGGTGGCCTCAAACTCAGAGATCTACTTGCCTCTGACTTGAAATTTCTGGGATCAAAGGTGTGGGCTACCATGCCCAGTTAGAATAGAATGTATTTGAAAATAAAACTCTGAGACAGACCCTTACTGGACACCTTTGTGGTCTGGCCTGGAACCTCAGACATTATTCCTGGCTCTAGGTACCTAGTGCTGGGGCTAAAGGAGTGTGGCACTGTCTGGACTAAGTAATTAAATTTCATTTTGGAGAGAAGCCGTTAAATTGCTCTCGGTGGCCGGGCAGTGGTGGCGCACACCTTTAATCCCAGCACTCGGGAGGCAGAGGCAGGAGGATTTCTGAGTTCGAGGTCAACCAGGTCTACAGAGTGAGTTCCAGAATAGCCAGGGCTACACAGAGAAACCCTATCTCGAAAAACCAAAAAAAATTAAAAAAAAAATTGCTCTCAGTGACTGGCCTTCTTGGCAAATTCTAAGAAGCTAGCTAATTCGGGGAAGAGAACAGAGCAATGTTCAAGCTGAGAATGGGCGAAAGGGATTGACAGGCGACTGTGGGGTTAGCGCCAGATGCACAGCAGCTAAGATCTGCAGAGCTTGCTGCTAGACCGCCATTCAGGATCTGCAGGAATCAATTTAGGCGGGAGTCAGGCAAGGACGCAGCAGGGTGCAGGGAAGGGGCTCCAAAGACGCAGGAAGGTGTCACTGCGCGTGCGCGGCGAGGGCAGGGCGTGTGATACAGCCGTCCCTGCCGGCAGGGCGACCGAACTGCATGGTGCTCGGATCTGCCTTTCCTCTATATAGGGAAGAAAAATATATATTATACATTGAGATAAATCAGATTTAAGATTTGGTTAGACAAGATGAAAGTTTAAATTCTGGTCTTTCTTTAATGTGCTATGTGGCCTTGGACAAGTTACTGGATGTCTCTGGGCATTAGTATGAATAATAAACTATTATACGAGGTCATTATAAGAATAAAGAAGTAAAGAGTGGGGCTGGGGCTCAGAGGGGGAGACTAGCATGCACAAAGCCATCACCAACAACACAAACGGGACCTCCTAGCACTGGGAAGATGGAGGCGGGAGGATACGGAGTGCAGGGGGCAGCCTGGGCTGCATGAGACCACAACAAAAAAAATCAAAACAAACAAAAAACAAGGCTTGAGTCATTGCTCAAATGGTCAAGTACTTGCCATGAAAACATCAAAATCTGTGTTCTGGCCAGGCAGTGGTGGCGCACGCCTTTAATCCCAGCACTTGGGAGGCAGAGGCAGGCGGATTTCTGAGTTCGAGGCCAGCCTGGTCTACAGAGTGAGTTCCAGGGCAGCAAGGCTACACAGAGAAACCCTATCTCTAAAAACAAAAACGAAAACGAAAAAAAAACAAACAAAAAGAGTAAGGATCGAGTGGCTTGCAGAGAATCGACCTGAATACACACACACACGCACACGCACACGAAAGGCGGAGAGAATGTGCGAGCAGAACCCGGATGTGCACTGCACAGGACAGACTAGGTTCATGCCACACGGCCATGCGAGCCCTGCACCTGCCAGCTGCCACTCGAAGGGAACAGGGACACCTGCCAGGCCGAATTCTGTTCATCCCCAACCCTTCTCGCCACCAAAATGGAAGTGTAAACAAGAGCCATAAAATGGACCAGAGCGGGGAGAACGTACACCTTTAAGACCACCCTCCCCACGCTGGGCGTGGGCTCTGTCCAGTCCTCCCAATGAAACGGAAGCAAGAAGCGGTGCCGTCCTCCTCTAAAAGCCCAGAGCGGGACTAGAAGTGGGCGTGGCCTCAGTGCAAGCTTCGAAAACCTGGGAGTTGGGTGGAGCTTGTGAGTAGTTAGGCGGCCAAGAGGGCCCCTGAAATGGTGATTGCCCAAAAGCCTATTAGGAGTTCGATCCCCAGGACTCATATTGTGACACCTAGCTAAAGGAGAAAGCAATTCCCGAAAATTGTCTTCTGACATCCACATAGGAGGCTTGGAAGACGCACACCCACACTAATTCGCATTAGTCTCCAAACCTGATGACCTGAGTTCGATCCCCTGAACCCATATTGTGGAAATATACAAACTAACTCCTTTTCTTTGGACGATCAAAACTTGCGTATATATCCCCCAATATAGAAATAAAACAGACCACCACAGAAGAGTGGACGTAGCCTTGAGACAACAACAACAACAACAACAACAACAAAGGAGGCAGCTGGAGGGGCTTCTAGGACCTAAAGAAGCCAGACTAGGCAGGCCTTGGTTATACTCATCTTTAATCTCAATTCTCTGGAATCAGGGGCAAGAGGATTTCAGTGAGTTTGAGGCCAGCCTGGTCTACAGAGCGAGCTCGAGTTCCACAGAGCCAAAACGACATGGTGAATCCGTCTCAAAAAAACAAAAATCAATTTTTAAAAACCCACAACTGATGCCACCGCAAGACAATTTGAAAACGAGGCAGGGGATCAGGCCTGTACTCTGTAGAAAAGGTGGGGCCAGTAAGAGCGAGGGAGCATGGCAAAAGGGCCTGATACCTGGTTCATCCCTGGGACCTACATAGTGGAAGGAGAGAACCTACTTTCCTAGACTGTTCTCTGACTTTCACACATGTACACACTAAATAAATACAAAAATTCAGCGGCTTTTTGAAGCAAGAGAAATGAGGCGGCGGGAAGTGCGGCTATGTCTTTAAGCAGCCAGACTCCTCCCCTGAGTGGGCGTGGTAGCGGCCAGCGCCTTGAAAAATAACCGTGGGGGCGGGGCTTGGCAGTTCTCCATTGTGATTGGTCAGATCCTCGGGCGGTGGTTCCTGTGGGCGCGTGCGCGCGATGCTTCCTCCCGCCTCTCAGACGCGGGGGCGTGGAGGAAGGAGCCAGCACTCGCTTTTATTGGCTCTCGTGCAGGCTCCGCCCTCCAGTCGAGGGACCTCACGTGACCCGAGGGCTGGGGCCTCCCGGCGCGGGGGACGCTAGTGGCCAAGATGGCGGCAGAGCTGGTGGAGGCCAAAGTGAGTGAGCGAGAGTGGCTCCGGCCGGGACAGGCGGGTGGCGGAGTACGGGCCGCTCCTCGCAGGGAGCTGGGAGAGCGGGTTGCGGGGTGTGGCGGCGCGGGCGGCGAAGGTGCGACCAGGACGCGGGCTGAGCCTGCGGGCGGGGGGGCGGGGAGACCGGGGGCGGGGTCGCCAGCACCCTCCTGGGATGTCCCCGCCGTCTACTGTCACTTCTTTACCGACCCGAGCTGGGGTTCCTACGGTGTGGGTACACAGCTTCCCCGGTGCAAGCCCTGTTCTCTCCTTTGGGTTAGCTCCACTGGGACAGAACTGGGGGTCTTTCTGTAGTCTCAGAAGCGGAAGGAATGCAGAGTGATTTCTCCATCGCGTTTCCAAGGCAATGAGTAGGACTCAGGTCCAGGTGCCCCTACAGGCCAGCATGGGGCAGGTCTGCAGGGATTGCCACAAGTCTTCTGATTCTCGGGGCTCAGACTCACACCTCCCACTACTGAATAAGTCAGACTCCAGACTCAGCCCAACTATGAGTGCCCAAGTTCATTTTAGAGACTCAGTCCTCGAGTCCCGCTCCCCACTTGTCACCTCTTTACTTCAGCCTCCAGTGATCCTGTCTCATTCTATAACCCATCTCTAACCTCCACATCCTGGTGAATCATCTTGTAGGGTTTCACTACTGCCTGGCATAGCCCATTGGACCCTCCCCCTTTCTTTTTATGTGTTCCTCAGATTGATCCTCACAGGACACCTTGACTGAGTCCAGGGGAGCACTTTTTAGGCTTGTTCCCCTCATTTCTGCATTAAAGTACCAGGGCGCTGACCTTCTACCCAACTTGAGACCCCATTAAATCTTCTTGAAGCGTAGCTTGGCATGGCCTCCATCCAGTTCTCTGTCTCCCTGCTAAGGCTCCAGCACACTTGTCCCTCAGTCTCCCTCATGCATCTTCCCACCCATACGATCCTGACTTGCTCCCCCTTCCCTGCTCTCTTGGTGGTCCTTCTCTCCTCACTTGTACCCTTAGGGTTATTCTAGAGGCTCTGATTAAAAAGTGTAGTCCTCTCCAGGCATGGCGCACACCTTTAATGCCAGGACTTAGGAAGCAGAGGCAGGGAGATCTCTGTGAGTTTAAAGCCAGTCTGGTCTACAAAGTGACAGCCAGGGCTCCACAGAGGAACCCTGTCTCAAAAAAAATTAAAAATAAATAAAAAAAAAGAAACATTTAAAAAAGGTATACCCATCTTTCTCCCCATTCACTCACCCCAGATCTACACCATTTACATAGGCAGACTCTTGGGAAACAGAATGGGGACATGTGAACTGTGCAGGCCTGGGACCCAGTTTTACTGCTTGAAGTCTCTCTTGTAGCATCCTAGAACATTGGGGTGAGGCCAAAGCCTCTGTACCTGCACTCCACTCAGTGATAAGGGCTGCAATTGCTTCTTCGATGTCTAGATCTTTGAAATAAAAGCTGATAACCTGTACTTGACCCTCTGCTAGCCACCCCTACCTTAGGTGAATGAGAAGCTCTGAAATGGTCCAGAGGGCTCCTGTCATGGCTCCTCACAGTGCTTTAAGTATGGTGGCACACATCCACTTTTCTGGTAGCTTTCCTCCAGTCTGTCTCAACAGGCCAAAGATTCTGTCTTTTGAGGTCCACTGGGGCTTCCAGAGTTTTCTTTTTTCTTTCTTTCTTTCTTTTTTTTTTTTTTTTTTAAGCTCCCTGGTTCCAAGGGCCATGTTATTGTGGTGTTTGTGGATGAATGGACCACACTCATCATCCTGTGGATGAATGGTCCCTGCAGCAGGCTTGGGGCGGAGCCTTCATCCTTTGCCCTTGTGTCAGGCATCTCAGCTTTGTGAACAGCCTAGGCTAGTGATACAGCTGAGTGCAGCCACTTCTATCTGTGTCTGGGCTCTTGCTCTACATCACACCCCAAGCTGAATCTCCAGAAGTCATGGCGCTGACACTGTTTATAAATTCAGCCCTGGTAGTCTATGCCAGGGTGGGAAATACACTTGGGGTGATGGATGGAGGCTTCTTCCTATGCGCCTGTCCTGATGCCCTGCTGTTCTCCAGCAGGCTGCTCAAGCTATGGCAGCTGCTGAGAAACCTGACCCAGACCATATGGCAACGACCTGGCTCTCAGATGCTAGCCATCAGTCCTGGGTGACAGAACTCCTTGATATCCACTGGCTCTGGCTGAACCATCGAGAGTCCCTACCTCACTGTACCTCTCTCCTGAGTCGTGAGGGTTTGGGTACAAATGTGCTATGTGCTGTTTGTCCCTGCGTGCAGTAGGAAGTGAAGGCCACATTGGAAGTGCCCAAGGACCACATACCCTAGAATCCCTGGAGAGTTGGGGCTTCTCTACAATCCTCCAGATGTATGGGAAACCTGGTAGCCACCAGGCCAAACTCCAGCCCACTCTGTCATACCAGGAGTACTTAAGTCGTGCTGTAGTAGCTGGCACCCCAAGTCTCAGGTGTTTTTTTGGTTTTTTGGGGGTTTTTTGAGCTCCCTGGTCCCAAGGGCCATGTTAGGTAGGACTCAGCACCCCAGTTGACCAGGTGGACATCCAATGGGATGGATTCCCTGGGGCTCAGACCCCTGGGCTAGTCAGGTGGGCTTTCTGTATCTTACAGGGTTCTTTGGGGCTCATGGACTGGGTCACCTGACTGTCTCCTCATGCCACTTAGGGTACGCATCCCAGCCCTTTCCCAGTGGAAATCCCTTTCTACTTTTCACTCAGTGGAGACCAGCATCAGGACTTAATACAAGAGGCCCCGGGCCCAGCTGGCCTATCTCTTAGGGATGGTTGGTCCTTCCGTTTGTGGTGCCCTGCCATGCCCAGGTATCAGCTATTATTAGTGCAAGCAGCCTGCCTGAGGGCCTGGGTCATGCTCTGGAATCCCCTTGGGCTCTGGCTGGTTTCTTTTTGCCTGAAGCCCCCATAGGTGGACTCCTAGACCTGTCCATCAGTGTCACCCTGTCATCAGCTTGGTCCCTGTCTGTGTCACCCTGTCATCAGCCTGGTCACTGTTCTGCTTGGTTTCAGAGACCGGCTGTTGTCATGTGGACCCATTCTCTTCCTGGGTACCCTGGTGGTGCCTTGAGGCACGGTCCAGGGTGCCTTAATGGAAGACCTGTCTCAGTCCATGGTGCCCAGGGCCTGAGGCTATCAGGCCCTACCTACTCTGGGACAGCACTCATAGAAAGCAGGGTTTTAGTGGCTGCCACAGCGAGCTGGGGGTGGAGAGAGAAACAGGTTAGAGGATCATACCCTTGAGAACTGCTGTGGTTCCCCTTTGCAGAACATGGTGATGAGCTTCCGAGTGTCAGACCTGCAGATGCTGCTGGGCTTTGTAGGCCGTAGCAAGAGTGGGCTGAAGCACGAACTGGTGACCAGGGCCTTGCAGCTGGTGCAGTTCGACTGTAGCCCGGAGCTTTTCAAGAAGATCAAAGAGCTATATGAGACTCGCTATGCCAAGAAGAGCGCAGAGCCCAGCCCACAGGCCCCACGGCCCCTGGATCCCCTGGCACTACACTCCATGCCCAGGACACCCCTGTCAGGGCCCACTGTGGACTACCCCGTGCTGTACGGGAAGTACTTGAATGGACTGGGACGCCTGCCCACCAAGACCCTTAAGCCGGAGGTGCGCTTGGTTAAGCTGCCCTTCTTCAACATGCTGGACGAATTGCTGAAGCCCACCGAACTGGGTGAGTGGTGGGCATCGTCCAGGAGATCCTCAAAGCAGGCTCAGCACTGTGTCCCATGACCAGCCATGCCAAACCTAACAGCTTAAAACACATGGGGAGGCAGGGCAGCACATACTGGCTTTCCCATCACTTAGGGGCTAAGGCAGGAGAATAGTGAGTTTTGGGCTAGACTGGGCTACAGACTAAGACTCTGCTGAGGGTAAGGGTTGAACAGTGAGCCGAGCATTCACTAGCATGCATGACCTCTCATCCTCCACTTAGTTGGCTGAGGCAAGAGGTTTGCCATGATTTTGAGACTAGCCTGGGCAAACAGACTCCGAGTTTTAAAAGAAAAATAAGCTAGGTGTAGTAGCTCATTTAGATTCTCCCATTATTTGTAAGGGAGTTAAAGGTTATCCTCAGTTACACATGAGTTTGAGGCCAACCTGAGCGAAAGAAAGAAAGAGAGAGAGAGAGAGAAAGAAATAGATGTAAGTTCTAAATTATCAGGGTATCAGGAACCATAGAATGGTCAGACCCCCATCTTCTCTGTTGAGGCATGGATAGCCTCCAAGCCCTCTACAGCATCAGGCCTTTCACGTGCTGCATGGAGTGGGGTTGTGGCCACACATGCTGTCCTGAGCTGTGCACCTGGCCGGTCCTTTAAAGGGCCACATCCAAGACCTAGGGCATTCTCAGGTTCTCCAGAGACCCTATTCCCCCATTCTCCCTCCAGCCTGCCTCTGTGTAAAGCCCAGAGGTTGGGCCCCAGTACTTGAGACAGGCTCTGAGATGGGCAGTTCCTTCTGTCAACCCCACATGGTGCTCAGGAGCCTCTCCACTTCCATTCCACTCTATCTTCCCTAGGTAGCACTCTCCCACTGTAGCAAGGCCATGCCCCCCTTATCTTGAGACTTGGGGGCACTATGTTTAAATTGGGACTGCTGGAGGTGCCTAAGGAAAGGTAGTGGACAGCAGTGGTTGTGCCCTATAGCATGGTCCAAGAACTTTTTCTGTGATCAGAGAGGCCCCACCCCTCACTGAGGCTCCACCCCTGACCTATAGCCCCGCCCTTCTCTTGAAACCTGTGGTGCTGATGGGGGCTTGCGGCAGAGCCTCCTGGCCTGCCTACCCTGCCCTTCCTGTCATGCTCCAGGTGCCACAAGCCTGCCTCCCCAAAGGTCTCCACAGCCCTTGAGAGACTTGGGGCCAAGCTAACTGGGTGTCAACTTGAGGAAGACCTGAGTGCCAAGAGGTTGGCCCCCTGGCCTCCCAGCCTGCATGACAGGCTTACTTCCTGCAGAGCAAGCCAGCTGTCACTCCAACCCATAATGCATCACTGTGCCCCTACCCCCCCAGGGACCTCAGTCACCTGATCTCCGGGAGAGCATGCTCCCATCTACCAGCGGCTTGAACAAAGAGGTCTAGCCTGCCTGCCTGCCTCCTCACCAGGGCACCCCCTTCCTTGGGTCCCCACACTTCAAGGGGCTGCTGGATAAGAGTGCTGATCCTGGATCTAAGGCCATGATCTCTCAAGCTCCAAAACCCAGGATTTCACATGTTTGCTCAGCCCTGGCCTAGACCCTCCCCAGCATGAGCCCTTTGATGCCAATTCACAGTGGCCAGCCCCTTTCCCAGGCCAGAATGAGCCCCATGATACTGTTGGGTTCCCTGGAAGAACATACTGCTTAGTCTGTGCTGGGCAGACTGAACCCATAAATCACCTGAGCACTGGGAGGGGGAGGGAAAAAGGGAGGGAGAGACCAGCTGTAGTCCAGAGTGCACTGACAGCCCCTCTAAAGAGGGCTGGTAACCAGAGAGAGCAAGGGACTAACCCAAGGACACACAGTAGCCTGAGCTTCTAGTCTTCCCAGGCCTTCCCTCTAGGCTGTACCCTGTACCCCTGTCTGTCTTGGGGTCCATGTTGGTTTCTCCCCCACTTCCAGGCAAGGCAGGCCCAAGTAGGTAACAGTTGCTGACCACAGCAGAACTGACCTAGGAGTGGGTGGAGAAGGTGGTGTCAACTGTCATGGAGCAGGTGGTGGCCTGACTCCTAGCCTAGGGCTGTGTGTCCTTTGAGAAATTGGAGGGCTTCTTGGGAGAGGAGGCTTCATTGGGGCTCCTGAGGGTCATCTAGATGGAACAAACCAGTAAGGAGTGATGGGGGGCCTGGCCAGGGCTAGGCTGGGGGACCTGTGATCATCAGGGCCATGGGACATCAGCCTCTTTAGCCCCTGCTACCTCCCCTTGCTGTGCACATGTGTCAGCTTCCTGGCTACTGGGGGAAGCATGCTATGTGACTTGTTTTATTGATGTAGGTTTTGAGGCAGGGCTTATAGTGTAGCCCAGGCTGGCCCAGAACTTGTGATCCTCTAGCTTCAGCCCCTACAGTGCTAGGATCAGAGGTCCACCCTGTGGCATTCTCAGAGGACACTGTGGGAAAGTCAGCCTGGTTCTGTCTGCAGGGCCTTTGCATAAGTTACACCTCAGCCTCCCACACTGTGACTGTTACTGCCCCTGGCCTTTGGTTCCTGTCTTTAAGGGTATACTCCAATTACCTGCTCATATGATGTCTGCTCTACCATAGCTGGCTTTCTTTTTTTGTTGTTGTTTTTGTTTTTGTTTTGTTTTCTTTTTCTTTTTCTTTTGGTTTTTCGAGACAGGGTTTCTCTCTGTAGCCTTGGCTGTCCTGGAACTCACTCTGTAGACCAGGCTGGCCTCAAACTCAGAAATCCACCTGTCTCTGCCTCCCAAGTGCTGGGATTAAAGGCGTGCTCCACCACTGCCTGGCTCATAGCTGGCTTTCAACACTACCTTTGTTGCTCTTTACCTTTTCGGTGTTGGTTTTTTTGTGGTACTTTGAGACAGGGTCTCAGGTAGCCCAGGCTGGCCCAACTTGTTATATAGCCAAAAATGATCTTGACCCTCTGATCCTGTTTCTCCCTCCCTGCTGCTGGGCTGGTAGGCAGGCACCCCTGCATCTGCCATCCTCTTACTATCTGTCTGATACCCAGGCTGGGCCTAGCCAGTTCAGATCACAGATTTGGGGCAGGACAGTAGCACCCCAGTGACACAGGTTGTGGTCCTCTGTGCCCATTTGTATCCCCACCTAGCTGTGAGTCCCACAGTAGAGCTGAGTGCTGTTCTTCCCCTCATGTTCTCCGTGCTGACCCCTAACTCAGGATCTCTTCGGTAGGCTAGAGTGGCTATTTGAAACTGGACCTGATGGTAGCTGGGTGACACAGCCCATCATGCTGCTGCGATGGCTTGCCTGAAGCAGATTGGGCCCCCACTATTTGCCTTGGCACTCCTAGTGCAACCAGCTAAGCCTGTATTAAACACCCATCACCTTAGCCAGGCGGCGGTGTACACTTTTAGTCCAGTACTCGGGAGGCAGAGGCAGGCACATCTCTGAGTTGGAGGCCAGCCTGGTCTACAGAGCAAGTTCCAGGACAGCCAGGGCTCCACAGTGAGACCGTCTGGTGAGGAGAACACCTGAAGCCCCTGGCAAGGCTGCCCAAGCCTGAGGTTGCAATAGTGTCTTTGCCTCCTGGTACTCAGGTATACGAAGAGCTGGTCCTAGGTGGTCTTGCATCTCCACTGGGTTCCCATTGCCTGCCTTTGCCCTGGAGTGCACAAGGCCAAGAGGGACCACATGACTGTGAAGATCCTGAGCATCATCTTCCATGGCCCTGAGTGTCCTGTCCAGTCTCCTACCTGCCCCATTGGGCTTTGGTGGTCACCCTGCCTCAGGCAGAGGCTGTCTATGGCTTTCCCCAGTGTCTGTGCTTGCCCTGTCCATGTGTGGTGTCCATGGGGTGGGTCTCCAGTCATGGCCCACGCTGTAGAGGCCCAGAGAGAGCGTCAGAGTGGTTGATGAAGGGAGGCAGGCAGAGCAGGGCTGCTGTGTGTGTGGCCCAGGCTGCCCTTGAACTCCACCTCATCACACCTCAGTCTCGAGCAGCCCTGCAGTGTACAGTTGATTTGGGTTTTTTGAGACAGGGTTTCTCTGTGTAGCTCTGGGTGTCCTGGAACTCACTTCCCTGGTACTCACAGAGGTCCCCTGCCTCTGCCTCCCATGTAATGGGATTAAAGTGTGGGCCACCATGCCCAGCCAGTCATGCAGCTTTCTTCAGGCCCTCAGACACTGTTGTACAGGACAGACATGAGCATCAGCAACATACTAGAGGAGGGAATGGTGACAGGAACTGCATAGCTATCCTCCTATGCCCAGGAGGAGGGTTGCAGGTTCAGGGCCAACCTGGGCTATAAAGTGAGAGCCACAGTGGGTGCAAAGGCCATAAGGCTGGGAAAGCTGGCTGGGTCTGGTGAGGTCACCGAGGAAGCGTTCAGTTTATGGCCAGTGCTGCTGTGGAGGCCCCACCCTCAGATACGAAGTGGGGTGGGCTGCTCCAGGGGATCAAACGCCATGGCAGAGGCACTGGTTTAGGAAACACCCTGTGGCCCCCTCCAGCAGCATAGGGTGGGACAAGCCTCAGCTGGCTGCTGGGGTATGGGACCCTAGACAGCAATGTGCTCACCAGGCAGCCTGGGTCTTACCTGATGCCCGCCCCTCACACAACAGAACTCCTCCCTACCCCCCCAGAGTGGGTGGCCCTCTACCTCCTACCCAGCCACTCCCAGCTCAGTTGTCTACCATGGCCTTGCTGGGCTGGCCCCACCCTCCCTCAGTTCGATTACTTGCTGCATGCAGCCTGCTATCACCCAGGGACCCATGAGCTCTTTCTTTCTATACATGATGCTGGGCTAGCTGCAGCTGTGACAGTCCCCTCACCCCAGTCACTCCACCCCCCAGGTCCAAAATCTGCCTGTATTCTCTGTGTACCACAGCCTGTGGGTCAGAAGGTTCTAGGCCAGTCAGTGCACCCAGCATCTTTTTTTTTTTTTTTTTTTTTTGGAGACAGGGTTTCTCTGTGTAGCCCTGGCTGTTCTGGAACTCACTCTGTAGACCAGGCTGGCCTTGAACTCAGAAATCCTCCTGTCTCTGCCTCCCAAGTGCTGGTATTAAAGGCGTGCGCCACCACTGCCCGGCCTACCCAGCATCTCGTAAACGTCCTGTGACTATATAGACAGTGTTACCTGACAGAGATGGTGGTTGGTTTTGCAGAGCTGGGTGGAACTATTGGCCTGTTCCCCACTGCTGTGCCCTCAGGCCTCAGACTCACCCTGGAGTCCAGACTGGTTTTCGAACCCAAGATCCTTCTGCTTCAGCCTCCTGCACACTGGGGTGGCAGGTGCCTGCACCACAGAGGTCCTTTCCCTCAGAGGCCTGCTGTGGCTGCACCACAAGGTACTGCTGTTACACATGCACACGAAGTAAGCCCTCTGTTGGGCTCCTGCACAGTAGGCCAGCATTCTGTTGTGGAGCCTGGCTGACTGGTGGAGACTGGACGTAGGTGCCGACGAAATGGTGGCCTACGGATATACATAGCTACTCCTCTGCCTTTGGCATACCTGACTCCAGAGGGACCCAGAATGGGTGAGGCCAGTACATGTCACTGGAACCTCAGGTAAAGAGGGGTGGCCTCTGTTCAACCAGGCTGCCTGACCCACGTGTGTTCAGTCCCACAGAGCTCAGAGAAGCTGCAAGAGAGCCCATGCATCTTCGCGCTGACACCTCGGCAGGTGGAGATGATCCGTAACTCCAGGTAGGGCTCAGCAGGCTCATGAGCCTACCTTCCCACATCCACCTACTTATGCCAGGAGCTCCCCAAGCACACATGTCATCAGATGGAACCCAGGGCCCCTTGAGCGTGGTGGATGTGGGTGAGCCTTCTGTGAGCCTGAGCTGTCCCTGCCCCGATTGTCAAGGCAGAGGTCAGGCTGGGATGACTGGGTTCTATGACCACTTAGCTGGTGACCATGAGAAGGGCCCCTGGGTGGTCTGTGCTGCCACTGACAACTGCCCCACCCTGCCCACAGGGAGCTGCAGCCTGGAGTGAAAGCTGTGCAGGTGGTGCTGAGGTAGGAGCTACACCCTGGCCTCAACTGCCCCTGCTGTCGTTGCCCAGGCTTTGCCAGTACTTTCTCCTCGGCTGCGTGTCCCCACAGTCCCCCGTGTCCCGTGTTCCCTGCATCCCCTGTGTCCTGTGTTCACCACAGCCATCCTGTGCCTTCACAGCCCCATGTCCTGCTGTCTCCCCAGGATCTGTTACTCTGATACCAGCTGTCCACAGGAGGACCAGTACCCGCCCAACATCGCTGTGAAGGTCAACCACAGCTACTGTTCAGTGCCGGTGAGCGAGGCAGCCTGGGGAGCGGGGTGACATAGACACAAGATAGGAATGGGGCCTGGTGGGGCTGAGCACAGCTCTGTCCACAGGGCTACTATCCCTCCAACAAGCCTGGTGTGGAACCCAAGAGGCCCTGCCGCCCCATCAACCTTACCCACCTCATGTATCTCTCCTCGGCCACAAACCGAATTACCGTCACCTGGGGCAACTATGGCAAGGTGAGCCCCTGCACCCAGCACCCAGCACCCAGCTGCCTCACGTCTACCCCGCTCGTCCACCCTGTGCCCAGTACCACATCATCCCACATTGACGCCCTGACACAGCCTCTCTGTTCACAGAGCTACTCCGTGGCTTTGTACCTGGTGCGACAGCTGACCTCCTCAGAGCTGCTCCAGAGGTTGAAGACAATCGGGGTGAAGCATCCTGAGCTCTGCAAGGCTCTGGGTGAGTGGCAGGGCCTGCAGGGCCTCGAGGCACCTGCTGGGACCTCCTGTTAGTGTATGCAGCGACAGATGCAAGGCCAGCCTGGGGTAAAGGTTACAGAGCATGATGAGTGACAGGCCGGAGACTGAGAGCAGGTGGGACATGGGAAGCAAGATGGCATGTGAGACACCAGGCCAGGTGTTCTGTTCCTGTGACGGGATTTTTCTTTTGAGACACGAATTCTCTGTATAGCAGCCCTGGTTGTTCTGGATCTCACTTCATAGACCAGGCTAGCCTTGAACTTGTAGATCTGCCTGCCTCTGCCTCACAAGTGCTAGAATTAAAGGTGTGTTTCACCACCACCCAGCTTGTGACGGGTGTTTTTAAATCGAGACAGTGTAGTTCTAAAAGACATGGCCCCTTCACCAGGCCTAAGAGCCCACAGTGCTAACCCACATTTTGCTGATGGGGGCCCTCACTGGGTCTGGACCTCCCCAGGAGCTGCCCCCCCCCCCATAGGCCTCAGCCACCTTGGAGGCATTCAGGCTTGTTGTTGCCCCCTCCCAGCTGGGGTTGGCCTGGCCAGGTTCTAGCCTGTTCTGAGGAGGGTGCTATCATGATCCCCTAACTGGAAGGAGGTGGTCCAGGCCTGCTGGAGTTGTCATATCTGGGCAGTTGAAGCATGCTTTACAGGCCAAGGCCACCAGCTCTATTGTTTGTTAACCAGTGTTGGGACAGCAAAGTCACAGGTGTACCTTGTGTGTGCCTGGTCAGTGTCCCACAAGTCACAAGGCTTGGGAGAAAGCTTTTGCTGACCTGAAGCTACAGATTCTGTGGCATCTCCTTGGTGTTCTCAGCTGACCCCGCAAGGCTGTGACATTGCCACAACACATCTGTATGGCATCTGGGAAGCTGTGCCTCCTGGATCTTTCCAGAAATGCCATGTAACCTAGCAAAACCTTAGCAGGTGTGGGAGCCCCCAGGGCCCTCTGTGGAGTGCATCAGGATTTGCGGGGTTCCAGCTGGTTGGAAGTGACTTTCCAAGCAGGCAGTCAGGAGCTAGAGGCCAGCCTGGCCTACATGAGACCTGCAGTCTCCTTCAGCTGTGGAGAGAGCCTGCCCTCTGACAGTCCCCATCCCCTCTGTCACCTCACATAGTCAAGGAGAAGCTTCGCCTAGACCCCGACAGCGAGATCGCCACTACTGGAGTGCGAGTGTCCCTCATCTGCCCAGTGAGTCCCATCTGTCCTCAGCCATGTGGGTGGTCATTGTGGGATAGCAGTGTCCTCACACACCCCCCCTCTGCTCTCAAGCTGGTGAAGATGCGGCTCTCGGTGCCCTGCCGTGCAGAGACCTGCGCACACCTGCAGTGCTTTGACGCTGTGTTCTACCTGCAAATGAACGAGAAGAAGCCCACGTGGATGTGCCCTGTGTGTGACAAGCCTGCAGCCTATGATCAGCTCATCATAGATGGGTGAGTCTGACCTGGCCTGGACCGCTCCAGGCTGTACACTCCTGTGTTTGGGGTGTGTCTCAGAGAACACAGCCAAGCTCTGCACTGGAGATAGCACCTGGAGGTGTTGCCTGCCTCCTGCTCCTAAGCACATAGTCTGTAGCCTCTGTTGCAGGATTACTGGGGCCTTTGCTGTGGAGAGGGTCATTGTATCATAGCCTCAGTCTTTGTGGAGTCCCCTGTGCATGTGACCTTGAACTTTCGGTCTTTACAAGTGGACACCTGCAGTTGTGTCTTGTGTGTGGGGAGGGAGAGAACAGGCAGGAACCTGTCCCATAGCACGGAGGGAGGGAGGGAGGGAGGGCAGGAGGGCGGGCGGGTGTTGCTCTCCCTTGGGACCTCTCCGCTCTCCACTACGAACACTAAGTCTGCTGTCTGTTGTACCTGAGGCTCCTGCCAGGTGCCAGCCACAGGTCTGTGTCCCCAGAGCCAGCACAAGGAACTGAGGCCCTCAGAACCACTTGCCCGGGCCCCAGGCACCTCTGTCCTTGGACTGGGGGAAGGAACTTGAAGGTGTCCCCAAGAGCTTGCCATTCAAGCCTGGCCCCCTCCCAGAAGGTCCCAGCCTTTGATCTGCCATGCTCCTGGTGGTGAAATGATGGCTCTGGAAGCTGCCACCAACCCAGCTCCCCCAGCCTGCAGATGGTCACTTCCCTGGCCAGCTCTAGCCTTGGGTGGAGTGAGGACGCCCCTGGGACTGGGCATGTGGGCTAGACTCAATTGCCCTCTGTTCTCAGCTCAGCTGCAGTCCTTCCGCTGCAAGCCCTCCCTCCCTCCCCCTAAGCTCCAGGCAGTCAGTAGCCAGGGCTGGCAGGCTCAGCAGGTGCAGGTGCTTTTGCCCTATGCCACCACCTCAGTGTAGCCAGGGGCCTCACAGAGGAAAGCTCCCGTTGGTAAGCTCCCGTTGGTGGCTGACATGATCCCAGCCCTGTGCTGTGGGAAGTCATTTAGAGCTCTTTTCAGCCAGCAGAGCCTCAGAGAATGTATAGGAGTGAATTCTCCAGGCACACAGGAAAGCCAGGCAGTGTGCACCTTGTGCCTGGGCCCAGACCTGTCCTCTGGTGCCCACAGGCTGCTGTCGAAGATCCTGAGTGAGTGTGAGGACGCAGATGAGATTGAGTTCCTGGCGGAAGGTTCATGGCGCCCAATCCGTGCAGAGAAGGAACCGAGCTGCAGCCCACAAGGCCCCATCCTGGTGCTAGGTGAGCCCCGCACACAGCACCCGCCACGCCACGCCAGCCAGGCCGGGTGGCTGAGCACTGTTGCCCTGTCCCCACAGGCACCTCGGACGCCAACGGGGTCGCACCTGCCTCCAGCGCCCCCGGCATGGGCAGTGGCCTGGGCGGCCCGGGCGGTGCCAGCAGCGGAGTGGGGGCGGTGGGTGGCCTAGAGAACGGCAAGACAGGCGCCGACGTGGTGGACCTCACACTGGACAGCTCATCGTCCTCGGAAGATGAGGATGAGGACGAGGACGACGATGAGGACGATGATGAGGGCCCCCGGCCGAAGCGCCGCTGTCCGTTCCAGAAGGGCCTGGTGCCCGCGTGCTGACGCCGCTGCGGGGCGCTGGAGGGCGGGAGCCGCTCCCGTCCATCATTCCCTCGCCCACCCCTCCCCGGCTCCCGGCTCCTGTACCTCTGGACTCTCCTCTTGGGGGGATTTAAAAAAAGTAAAATGACAAAAAAAAAAAAAAAAGTACAAAAACAAGAGAAAATAAACACTTAAACAGGCCTGCAGCCTGCACGCCACCACCCGGAGCAGCCAGCAGGGCACGGGGACCTCGGACACTGGACAACGGCCGGCGGCTGTCTCTGCTTCCCTGCGTTGAAGCCGAGCCCTGACCCCGGAGCTCTAGCCCGGTCGCGAGCAGTTTAGTTGAGAAGCCATGGTGGGGCGGCGGGCCGGGGACGGCGGCCACAATGTGCAATAACGTGGTGTCGCGGGGCCGGGGACGGTCCGCGGGGCCGGGTGGCATGGGGAGGTGTCGTTTTCTAGCCAGCTACCTCGGTAACTCCAATTCATTCAGGTTAACTTCCCCATGGGGCAGCCGGCCGCGGGCTTGGGCGCTGTCGCCCTGCTCTTGTGTGGCCCGCGGCGTGGGGCTCCCCGGCTGCCTCCTTACCCTCTGGAGCCTCACTCTTCCAACGCCCCTCTGCCAGGCAGACCCCGGGGCATCCTGCCGCCCTCCCTACCCGACTCTGTCAGGAAGCAATACCGGGTCCGGTCTGGAGCTGGGCTGCCTGGCGGTGTCACCGCATGAACTCGCCGGGAGGCCGGGGCCCTGGCCAGTCACATGGCACTCTTTTCTAATATTTGTATGCTAATTTAATTGTTTTTTAAAAATGCAAATAAAAAAATGAAGAGTAGCCTGACCATCTGTGGTTTCTGTGTAGCCCAGGCTAGCCTGCTTGTCCTGCCTAGGAGTGTGCACTGGACTGGGGGGCGAATTAGCCCTGGGGACTGCTTGTCTGGCAGCCAGACACTGATGAGCTTCATTGTTACCAGGGGCACTAGGGGCAGGGATGGCCAAACAAGAGGATTGGCCCCTGATCTGAGTACCTACCCACCAGCAACTTGAGTAGGCCCCAGTGTGAGTGCTCTCCCACAACAGAAATTTGAACTCAGACAGACCAAAAAAAATTGTGTAGAAAACACACTGGAGTATTACTCGAGCCTGATCATGATCGAGGCTCAGACATACGCTCAGAGTGGAGGTGCTCAGTGAGAAACTCATGTGCTGGTACTGTGGCCACTCACACGGATGGGGCTGGTGAAATGCTCAAGTGCATGGTGAGAGTTCTGCACAATGCTGGACACTGGAAACCTCAGCATGCGAGAGGGTATGCATTGCATTCCCTGCTCAGACCCAGCTCTGTATGACTCAGTCATTGATCTGGGAATGGTTAGCAGGTAAGCCATCAAGGAAGCCTCTCCCACTCGGAGCTATGGCAGTCACCTGTGAATAGACATTTCAGGCTACAGCAATCAGGCTTAATGGATTTCCAACACCCAGGTCTCCAGGGTAGACAGAAGATCCAAGAGCATCAATGCTCTCGGACACAACCCTGTCTGGGCCACAGCTGAACAAGTGGAAAGACTTAAGAGAGCCTAGAGGCAGAGAGTGGACCCAGAGCCCACCCTATCCCCTTCCCTAAAGACGGGGCCTCAGGCCAGCTTCCTCCTGGGGACAGGAAGTTGTCCACAGCCAGCTGAAGTTTCCGGTCCCCTAGGCCTGATAAGGTCACTGGAGCTCAGCTGCGGACAGCAGCATGGGGGCCTTTTAGAATCCAAGCACAGCCCATCCAGGGCCTACAACACCCTGACGCTGGGGTGTCTGAGCCAGGACTGAGCCAGGACCTTGAGGTCACCAGCCCAGCTGGGCCATGAATATCTGTCCTTTCCCAGGAAATGCCTGGGAAAACCCACCACCCATCCTGGGACCTGCAGGGTCCCTCTGCTAGGCCCCACCTACAGGGCATGTGAGACCAGACAGAGACTGGGTGTCTCCCAGATCCACCCCCCAAAAGAATATGACACAACACAGAGACCAGGCAAAGAGATATCGTAACAGGCTGCATTTAGTGGTTGGGTTTTTCTTTTATGTACAAGAAAAATGAATTCTATCTTTTCGGATTTTTCATAATCTTTTGTTGTTTTTTAATTACTTTTAAAGCTTGTCCCCACCCCACCCCCAAAAAGTGCATTTCTCTTTAGTCAATTGATTTGTTTTTGTCCTGCCTCCCACACTTTTTTATAAAGATTCTTACATCCAGTCAGTGGAATGTCTGTTCTGTGCTCTGGACCCCCATATTCCAAGGCACCTCGTTCTGGGCCTGGGGCAGAGCTCCCCTGGCCCTCTGTCTCTTGGCCCCCTTCCCCCCAAAAGGTAAATCAACATATATTTAGTGCGAGCTAGTTCTGAACTGAGATAATCATTCCTGGGGTGAGGAGCCCCCCAAGACCCCGACCCGTCCGGTGCCAGCCACCCCGAACTCCGGGAAGGCCATTTCCTCAGCTTAAATAACTTTTTAAAATAAAACTGCAAATATAAATATCTTTCTTTCTCAAAAAATAGGATTTTGCTTTTTCTTTTTTTGTTGGTTTTTGTGTTTTTTGTTTTTTTCTATTTTTCCTCTCAGCCTGTGTCCCTCCTGCTACTTACACTGTCTATTCCCTGAACAGCCAGCCTGGGTCCCACATGGACTTCCAGGCTGCCATTTGTGCCTGCCACAGCGGCAGCAATCCCTGGCTACCCAAGGGGACCCACCAGAGCACCCTCAGGCCCACTGTGCTCAAACAGGGTGATGGGGTGGTGGCCACTCCGGTCTTCCTGAATGAGCACCCCAGGGCACCCACTTTGGCTCTACCACTCGATCCCAGCATGGTGGGGCCATGGCTGGGCCAGGTCTGCCATTTACATTCATTGGTTTCTATAGATATATAGGTTTTATTTATTTATATATATATATTTTTTTTTTTTTTTTTTTGCCCTTTTTTTTTTTTTTTTTTTTTTTCTTAATCTCCAAAGGCCTGTAGGGGTAGGAAGGCAAAGAACAGCAGCCACTCGGCAGGAGCAGCCTTGCTCAGGTCACAGGCGGGCCAGCTGCCTCCCCAGCACCCCACAGCCTGGGCCCTTCTGTCTGTCTCACACACTCACACACACATAAATTCACCATAATGGAAGTAACAAATTTCTGTTGTCTTTTTTTTTTCTTTTTTTTTGTTATTGGTACCAGGCAGTCTAAAAAAATAAAGGGGGAAAAAAAACCAAAAACCAACAACACACACACACACACACACACACACTAAACCCCAAACAACCAAATAAAACCTTTCTACAGCACCCTCCGCTCAAACCTCTAGTGAATTCCACAATTCTCTTTGGCAACTTTTATCACGGCCTTAATTTAAAGAATAAAAATTTGTAAAAATCGATCCACATTCTATATACAGTATGTGATTGCAGTATATGGGGGGGTGGGTAGGGGCGGGCCTTTAGGGGTTGGGGGATGTCCCGGCGCTGGGCCCATGCGGTGGCTGCGGCCCCCTAGGACAGGCTGGCGGTTAAGGCAAGGTGGGTGCGGGTGGGCAGAAGCTGAGCGCAGAGCGAAGGGCAAGGGTTTAGTGCAATTCCCAAGGGGGTTTGCGTTGTCGCTGGCAGGTTATGGGGCACCCTACCATAGTCCCCAAGGGCTCCATCCACCCTAAGTCTAGTGGCCACTGGCCAGGATGACATGTGATTAAAGTAGGTTTTATTGCGAGAAGGTGGAAGGGCTGACCTGTCTGGGAATGGGGGCCTAGGGGCCCAACTTGGCCTCCACAGCACAGTTCCCAGGACAGCTCACTGTGGAAGAGAGGTCCGAGGGGAGGCCAGCACCACCCCGCCCCTGGGCCCATTCTGCTGGCCCCAAGGGGGGATCCTGAGACATGGGGGGGGAAGGGGGCAGGGAGCTTGCACAGTAGGAGTGAGAAAGGAAAACATCTCTGCTAGAAACTGGAAAGCGGCCTTCTTAATGAGCTTCCCTTTAAAACCAAAGAAAGACATTGGTCAGATGGGGACACAGGAACACCTTCTACCCTCGCTGGCACCCACTGGAAAGGGCTGGGCAGAGTGTGCATGGACAAGGTCCCAAGTTTGGTTCCACCTTGGCCACGGGGTTTGACATGGAGGTGCCCTGGCACCCGACAGCCATGTCCCCCAACCCCGGCCAGCCCCTGTCCGTGGCCTGTAGCTCGGTCTATACCGGGCCTTTGGGGGAAGCCAGAGTTTGGGGCGTGAGGGGCTCAAGTGCTAACTCCTGGGTTACAGTCAGTGCCTTTGGATAAAGAGAGGGGGTGCCTAAGAGGGAACCACCACACGGGGGGGGGGACCAGATGGGGGCACAGGGTCTGGCTAGCCGAGGACCAGCCCTCTCTCGGGGACATCCCTGAGCTGGGAAGGACAGGACAGGTGGCCTGCGGCTTCCAGGCCTGTAGTCTCCTACAGAGACAGAAGAGAAAATAAAATAACCTGGGGGACAGGGGCCCCTGGCAGACTCGGGGAGCCCCGGAGGCAGGCCAAGCGGACTCCCGGGTCCCTTCCCGTGGCGCCCTGGACGCCCCGCCCTGAGTCTCGGGAACACAAGTGGATTCTACCGGAGCAATGGGTTGGGGTTCTTTTATTTTATACAAAAATAAATTGACTTAGTTACTTCCCACTGCTCTCACTCTCTTCAACTTTTCATAGAAGCTGGGTGCAACTTGTAAACATTTCTTAAGAATGAAAAGTACCCGTTCAGTTACAAAGTGCCAAGATCCCCACGTGGCTGTCACCGCTTTTGTTGATTTTTTTTTTTTTTTTTAATGTTCTGCCTGTGTGTTTACTAAAATCTTGGGGTTTTATTGCTGTTTTGTGACATTAAGCTGTGGCCTCTTTCGCTCCCTCGCCTGAGTCCTTGGGGTTACCCTGGGGTTACCTCTGATCTTTGCTACGTCCACCCAAAACTGCTGCCGGCTCCTCTGAGAAAAAGAATTATTTTATATATCTCTCTTTCTATATATATATCTCTATATATAAACTGTCTTTTAAGGAGGAAAAGGGGAAATAGATCTAAAAAGTGCCTTAAAAAGTGGGGTGTGGGGTGACGAAGAATTTTCAATCTCAGAACACGGGGTGGGGTATGGCCAAGCAGAGATGGGAAGGTTGGGTGGGGGGTTGCCCTGAGCAGTGGCCCCGAGGGCCCTGTCAGGTGTAAGTGCCATGAAAGAGGGTGGCGGGGACCCCAGTGGCCCCCTAAATTCCCATTCTGGCCATCCAGGCTTGGGAATAAATAGATTTGTATGTCAGCGGTGGCCAGGGTGGATGTGCAGAGATTCGAGGCCACAGATGGGGAGGGAGGCCGAGGGGACACCCCCCTCTTTAGTAAGTGCCCTGAGGAAGAGGGTGGGGAGCCGGGGACCATTTTAACGTCCACTCATAGTGGACAGAGCATTTAAGGTCTGTCTAAGACCCCCTAAAACCAACCAGCAAGGAGCCGGGCACCTGTCCTGGGGTTCCCATCACCCTCGCCTTAGCCAGGAGCAGGCTGGGCCCCTGAGTGGGACCCCTTGGTGGACGGGGCGAGGGGCACAGGAGAAGATGGGGCCACATCCTAAGGATCTGAGAAAGGCAGGCGCCCGCGGCCATGGTATATACACGCACACATGTCCGCGGATGGATGGAGGGCGTCTGGACAGAGAACTGCTTATTTGTGGTGCTGGGGGTGGGTGGTAGTTTCTCTCTGTTCTTAGTTTTTTGTTTTGTTTTGCTTTGTTTTTGGTTTAATACGAGTCAGGTTGCGAAGTTACCCTCGGCGGTGGCCACCTCGGAGCCACCTGCACCATCGCCTCCTCCGCTGCCCACTACATTCAGGCGGCCCGAGCCGTCCCGGCTGGCCTCCTCCTCCTCCTCTTCCTCGTCCTTAAAGTGCTTCTCCTGGCCATTGCGCGGGGTGTCCGGGAGCCCTGGGGGTGCGCCGGCCCCAGTGGGGACATCAGGTGCCACACCCCGTACTCGGGGCTTGCGGCCACGACGCGAGGGGACCCCATTGCAGCCGTCCTTCTTGAGGTGTCTGTGCAGGTGGTCGGAGCGCACGAAGGTCTTGCAGCAGCTATCACACTGGTATGGCCGCAGCCCCGTGTGCACCCGCATGTGGTTCTTCAGGTCGTAGTTGTGTGCGAAGGCTGCGCCGCACTGCTGGCACAGGTACGGCTTCTCACCTGTGTGCTTCCGCATGTGCACCTTCAGCTTGTCCTGTCTGGGGGGGGGGGGGGGGGGGGGGGGGAGGATGGTCAGCAGTTACCTAGGGAGACCCCAGACACCACCAGATACTATCTCCCCTGTTCCCAGACCTCAGAACGGGGTAGGGGGACAACACATCACTAAAACTGGACATGGGGTGTAGGCCAAAGCTAGCACTTGGCATTGCTGTGCAACGCAGGAAAATATTAAACCTATCTGTAGCCTTTTCATTTCAACAGTCAGGCAAAGGCTGTTGTGCCCCTTTGCACCAACAGAATTGAGTTACTGCGTCCCTGCTGGATGCCAGACCCAGAACTAAGACAGAATTCTAGTTTCAGTCCTTAAAGAGTTCTATGCCTTGATGGCACACTCAATCCCAGCACTCTGGAGGCAGAGACAGATGGAGCCCAGCCTGGGCTACATGCAGTTCTGGGACAGCCTGGTCTACACAGAGACCAAGTCTCAAACAAAAATCCTACATCCCAAGGACGACATCATGAAAGGACTGCCACCCCCGACCCCAAGGCCAACCAGTCCTGGGCCTCCCAGACCCTTGCATGAGACTGCACCACAACCCCAACACGCCAAGGTCTCACTGTGGCTTTGCTGTGAACAAGGCATAAGTAGTGAACAGGGGGCCTTTGCAGTGCTGTTAAGAGGAAGTGCCTCTCAGAGCTAAGCCTTGCATTTGTTATCCTCCTGTCTCAGCCTCCTGAGTTCTGGGAAGAATGCATGGCCCCTGCCTGCTCCCCCCACCCCCCATGTCCGGCAGAGGGGATGAAAATAACAAGCCTGTGAAAGGCAGGCCCTGTGGAGTGTGCAAACAGCTCCAGCTCCTTCAGATTAGCTTGGGGCTGGGCCCACTTCTCCCACACTGCCTCAGCCTGCACCAGACCTAGGTGACATCTCCTAGTCTGTGTCTGTCCTGTGCTGAGTCTTGGGCTCCCCATGTAGCCCAGACTGGCCTGGAATCCACAATCCTCCAGCAACTCTGATGGCTTCCTTTGATCTGAAGACTGATTAACTTCTATTCTTTGTTGCCACTTTGGATGCCCCTCTGCCTTGTCAATCCCCAGAGACCAGACCCTGCTCCAGCTCTGTCTGTAGCACCACCCCATCCCCCTCCACTGCTCCCTACTACCCTGAGGGTAGCACCAGACCTTTGTCTCTAGCTCAGTTGTACCAGGAAAACTTGGATGAAGTGAACCCCAGGGGGTTCACTTCCTTCCCACTATCTGCACCCAGTATTGGGGGTCAGCAGCTATTCCCCTGCACAAGCTCCATCCCAGCACCCAATGGGTTACAGTTTTCCTAGCTTTGTACAGAGATTTCCCCAGAAGGCTCAGAGTGGGGAACTGACTGGCCTGGGATTGCACAGCAGGCTGGGGGCCACACAGAGGCAGGGTAGAAGTGGGAGGCAGCCCCAGTTTCATCACCCCAAGCCCCAGCCTGAGTAATTATAGCCCTGGCTGCTACAAGCCTGGCTTACTCAATGCTCACTGTGAGTCACAGGGGCCCCTGGGCTCCAGGCCTAGAGGGGGCGGTTAGGGGGTGGGGGTAAGACTGGGGGTGGGGAAGGCCTTAGAAAAGGGGTAAGCAGGTAGGCCCGGAGATTGGTCTCAGCAAGTACCAGTCTCTGAGTCTGTTTCTCTGAGGGGAAGAAGGCCCAGACCCAGACTTGGGTGAAGCCAGGTACGTACAGGGTAAAAAGAAATTATGTGTAGTGTCAGCTGGGTGACCCAGGACCTCCATCATGGTGGTCCCTCCAGAGCAGAGAGTCTAAGGAGGGCCCATGGTACCCCAGAATGTTCCCTGGGGGAGAAACCTTCCCACCCAGTCTCACCTCCTAAAGCCTTCCACCATACTTGCTCTTTGTCCCTACCTGGCACTCCTGGGCACTGGAGCCCTGCCGCACCCTCGCACCCTCTCTTGCTGCTCTCTGGGGAGGGGGCCAGGGTGCTGGGGTGGGGGTCGGGTGGGGCCAGGAAGTTAAGACAATGGCTTCTTTCTTCAGGCCTGGTAGGCGTGGCTGGGGAACCCCAGGGCAGGGGGTAGCGCTGAGTCACTGGGCCTGGCTGCACCCCTACACACACACACACACACACACACCCCTACCTCTGCGGGGATGCACGTGTGCACAGGTCTGGATTGCCCTGGGTTTACACAGCCAAGGAACCAACTCTGGACTCCTCAGACCCAATCCTGAAAAGCTCCTGGCCTGGCCTTGAACTCCCCATCGCTCCTTCCCAGGACCTCTCCCTACATCCACTACTGGTTGGGCCCAAAGACCCTCCAAGCTAACTGGCACCAGGGACTCTGCACAGCTGATCTGCTTATAAAGCCCTTCCCCTGCTCAACCGAATGGTCTCAGGGAGGCCGGTGCTGGTTGGTGGCCTTGTGGGACTCTGGCCCCTGTATCCACCACAGCATTCCTGTACTTGACAGGAGCCTAACAAATGCTGGCTGGGGAGCCCAGTGTAGGGGCACAGGTCTTTGATCCCAGCACTCAGGCAGCAGAGACAGGAGGATCCTGTGAGTTCCAGGCAGTCCCACCTGGTCTACCTGGTAAAACAAATACTGTGGCAGTGGAGTGATGCCAGCGACCAACCAACAGCCTTTCTTGCTTGTGGGGAAAGAGAAGGGCAAGTTTAGGAGGGGGCACAGACCCAAAAAAGGAGGGGACAGAGGCCCCGGGGGGCGGGGCGGGGCAGAGGAGCTGAGCCTCCCAGTCCTGCTCCCGCCTGGACCTGCTGGGCTGGGTGGCTCACCTGGTGAATCGAACCTTGCAGATGTTACATTCGTAGGGCTTCTCGCCTGTGTGCGTGCGGATGTGACGGGGCAGCTTGCCAGCACCCTGGATCACCTTCTCGCAGATGGGACACTTCTGGAAGGCCTTGGCCCGGATTTTCTTCTCCCCCTTCTGTGACCAGGCCGGGTACACATCACCCTCGTGGGCTCCACTGAAGTACTTCAGGTAGTAGTCCATAACGCCCTTGTCGTCCGCACGCGACTCCTCATCACTGTCCCCTGCCCTGGCCACCGAAGACATCATCTGCTGTAGCAGCGTGCTTGCCGCTAGCCCGTCCACATCGGCGGCATCCCCATCCTCGCCCTCTGCAGCGCCCGACAGGAAGCCCGGGGAGTCGCCTGGCTCAGGGGCAGCCTCAGAGAGCGCCACTGCTTCTTCCTCAGCAGTGCAGGCCCCTGCACGGCCATAGTGGCCGTTCTGCGTGGTGGCCGGCGGGGCAGTAGGAGGCGGGAAGAGCCCTCCCCCTCCGGGTGGGGCATCTTCATCCCGCTCAGGCCATAGCCCAGGTGTGCTGTCACCCTCGTCTCCATCGCCCGCTGGGGGCCGATCGGCCGGGGGCCCTGGGCCGTAGAAGTCCAAGCCATTGCAGTCGCCTGCAGCCACAGCGGCTACAGCGGCGGCCACAGCCTCCTTGGTGGCATCCAGATCATCGTCGGGGGCACCGAAGCCAGACCATGGGAAGGCGGTGGGGGGCAGGCTGTTCATGGGGTTGCTGCGAAAGAACTCCAGGTATTCCTTGGCACGCAGCAGGTTGCGTTGGTCCGTGGGGCCCGCCCCATCGGGCTGGCCCACATCGCCCACATCGTCAGCTGCCAGAATCTGGCGCTCCAGCAGGTCGGCACACACGTGGCTCACAGCTGGGATCTCCAGCAGCCGCGCTGCACTCAGGATGTCGCCCACATTGGCCGTGCTGACCGTGAGCGTAGCAGTGTAGGCAAAGTCCATGAGTGCTGTCAGTGCCTCGGCGCTCACAAAGTCGATCTCGTACACATTCTGCTGGTCCACGACAGCGCCTGATGTGAATAGCTTCTTGAAGTACTGGCTGCAGGCGGCCAGCACGGAGCGGTGCGTGGGGAACTCACGTCCTTCCACCAGGATCACCACGTCACACAGCAGCCCTTGAGTCCGCTGCTCATTCAGGCCGCTCAGGATGTCGCTGCTGTGGTCCGGGAACGGGATCCCGATGGGGCCATCCACGCCGCCAGCCATCTTCCGCGACACCTGCAGAAAGGGGCAGCAGTCAGCATAGGGGATTATCCCTGACTGAAGCCTAGCCTCAGTTTCCCCCAGGGGAACACCGTCACAGCATAACACACCAAGATCCAATATTCAGAAAAAGAGGTCGAATTGCTAGGGCCCCCCATGCCTGATGACCAGACTTGGGATGCTGACGTAGGCCCTCAGCTTCAGTCTCTCCAGGGATGGCACCAGGAGGCCCAAAAGGGAACCATGGGCCCCATGGGCTGGGGATGGAAGCCACCTAACCACGGCCTCAAAGTGAGGCCAGAACTAAACTGGCACTACAACAGGCCTTGCTCCCCTGGAGGATTCCTTGGGCAGGACAGGGTGTAACCCAGCTCCAGAACCCAGGCCTACCTGGGACCTTTACACTAGGGGTGCCCTTTCCTGCTGTGCTACCAGGCTAGACAGACCCTGCTGATGAGTAACAGAGGAAAACAAGCTAGCACCCATGCCACACCCCCCACAGGAGCAGGGCCTCCTGTCCACCTTGTTGTTGCCCAGAATGGTGCTCAAGACCTCAGACACTTCATCTGGCAAATAGGCAGTCATCCCTAGAGGAGTCTGGAAGAGGGGATACTGGGCTGTCCCACCCACACCACTCTTCCTCTTCTTTGCCCCCCGCCCCCCAGCTGTGACTCATCTGCCCACGGCCTTGTGCAACCCTCTGGCGCTGTCCCCACCCCTCCGCCCTCTAAAGGGAGCCAGGCTGCCCTTCGCCACCCAACAAGGCCCACATTCCTCCGGATCCAGAACAGCCTGCCTGCACTACAGGGCTAATAGTTGTTCCCAGAAGAGACAGGGCCCAAGCTACACCTTCCTCAGCCTCTTGAGGCCTCTGGGTCCCTCCTGTCCCCTCCCTCACCCAGAAGGCCATCAGGAGGCACAGTCTCACATATAGTGGGCCTCTCCCCACAAGAGTAGTTGGTGACACAGAGTCCTTTGTGCCCCTAACCCGGCCCACCTACCAGCTCCTTAAGCAGGCAACCTCCTGTGACCACACAGGGAAGGGAACTTTCAGATGTAACTGCAGGGACCAGGGGGCCAGAGGGGAACCCTATGCCAGGCACAGCCCCGGGAAGTCTCGAGGAGCCCCCATTGGTGGCTTCCACCTCCTGCTACTATCTGCTGTCTGGCCCAGGGCCTTGGGGACTATGTGGGCAGACAAGACAAGCCTATCCCCTCCCACCACAGGCTGCCACAGAGAAGGAGGGGACATGTGGCCCCAAAGACATCCCCCAGTCAGGGTGTCCCTTTGGGAATGGCTCAAAGGTGGCTCTCCAGGGGCCCCTGGGCCTGAAAAAACCCAAGTGACTCAGCCTAATTGTTGCCTTGGGCACGGCCACCCTGGCTTCCCACCAGCCACTGGGCACCAGGGTCTGGGGCTGCCCAAGCCCTATTTTAAGTACAAAAGGCACCCAGGCTCCAGGTCATGGCTGGGACAGATGTCCCTTGTCAAGGGCCAGGCCTGGGAGACCCAAGGCCACAAAGGCCCTAATTCACATTACATACACCCCCACTGTCTCCTCAGAGCTCCTGGGTCCCTGCAGACACCTGACCTGGCCGCCATCTCTCCAGGAACGGGTACCACCTGCGGAGCCACGCCCCAGACCTTGGCACCACCTGGGCCTCTCAGAGGCCTCACCCCAGGAACAGCCCTGAGACTCAGCTCCAAGTGAGAGGGAAGAAGGCCAGGGCCCGCCATAGCTCCTGTGAAACAAGGGTGTATGTAGGGACCCATGCCGGGTGCTGATAAGCCAATCCCATCAGCCATGCAGGAGCTGTGGTTCTGCCCAGCTCCAGGGACATGTCCCTCTGTAGGAGACCTCCCTAACATCTGCTGGGGTCCCACACGCACAACAGCTCCTGCCTGTGCCTGCCTCCATGGGATTTCTGAGGCTGTACAGTGCTGAGTCGGCAGACCCGCAAGGGGCAGGCCCTGGCAGGCCCCTTGTGGGTTGTAGAGGTGGGGCACATGCTCCTGAGGCCTCCCATATAGAAGGGTCACAGCAAAAGGTCAGAGGAACCAAAGACCCGGGTCCACGCCCTACTCCACCCACCTGGCAGACAGACACACCCAGTATCAGGGGACAGCTGCTGGTCCCACCTCTGGTCTAACCTAGGATTACTTGCTGTAGCTACTTTCAAGACAATCTGCCCTCCCCTTTCCATAGAGTTCTGGAACTAATCAGGGGCCTTCTTTCCTTCGAATCTTCCCTCCACACCCCTGATGGGATGAGAGACATAGACAAGGTCACAGAGCAGCCCCAGCCAGGTCCACACTGCAGCCCTGTAATCTTGGCCAGCTGCAGGGATAACAAAGGAATGCTCCAGGGGCTCAACTCAGTCATGGGGACAGGCATATGGTGGTGGGGGGCTAGGTCTGGCCTGCAAGCCCCACCTTCAGGAGAAAGAGAGGCTTCTGAGAAGGGGCTGGGAAGAAAATTGCCACTCATTACCTTCCTGTACATTTCTGGGGCGAGGCCAGTTAATGAGGGGTCAGACTCCATCCTCCCCAGCACCCCGTCCACCTTCCAGCCTGCTTCCTGGGTCCCTGGATGAATTCCTGTAAGGGGCCAGGTCTCTCCCCTCAGAGCCTCAGTATCTTTGGAAACTCTGCAGAGCAAGCACTTAACTGTGACTTGAGGCCACACCAGAGTGCCCACCAACCCCTCGAGGTTATTGGGCTTCTCATAGTCCTCACAAGACCCAGGCTGCCACCCCAAGGTCACACACCAAGCCTGGCTTACAGGTGCAGCCCACCAGGCCCCTACCCCTCAGCCCCCACCCCCTCCCAGCCTGTGTTGCAAGGTTGGTCCCCATGGGTTACAGCGCCCTGACCTGATGCCAATGCCCGCCTAGCCTGGTCTAATGGGGCAGGAAGTCAGTGAGGGCACATAGGTGGCCCCTGTCTGCCTGCCCTCCTTGACTAGGTAGCAACAGAGGGCAGGCAGGGCTCAGACAGGCCCTGCCATTCACTGTGCAGTTATTGCCATAATGGGGAGGGGCTTCCTGCCTCTGGTCCTTAAAGGGCCAGAGGCAGGAAGGCAGCCAGCCCAGTGGGAAGTGTGTGCGTGTGGGGGTGGGGCCAGGCAGGCCTGTGGGGATCCGAGCTACAGGGTGGGGCCCAGGCCCACCCTGTTCCCTCCATCTGAGTGCCACACATCCAGGAAGGCCAGAAGGGGGACCTAGGCCACTTCCAAGTGGAAGCCAGACCCCCCTCCCAGATAGAGGGAATGAGGTTCCTGCCACTAGAGGCCATCAGGCCAAACTGAAAGGACCCAGATCCCCTCCAGCCACAAAAGAGCCTGGCTGCACCTGTTATCCAAGATGCCCACAAAAATAAAGTCTGAGAGACCTGGCTGGGCCTACCTGCCACCTGAAGCCACCTGCACCACCCCCAGGCCCCTCAGTGCCCCAGGGGCCTGAAGAATGTGCCACCTCCCTTCTCAGACACATCCTGGCTCAAGGTGGGCCCCCAGGAAGGCCTGTTTCCCGTCAAACCAGAAAGGTGTGGGTGGGGACAGCCACTGAGTAGCCCAGCCTCAGCCTGCTGAGGGGACAGATGGAGGAGCCGATCCTCTGGACACTCTTTAGATCCCACACCATGGATGTGAGGCTGTGTTGCTTGAAGGAAACTGGCGCACCATCACACACCTAGGGATACACACTCCTGGGAGGCAGTCTGGAATCCTGGCCCCCTCTCTCAACAAAGGGGAGTTCTGGATCAGAGAGGGGAAGCCACTGGCCCAGGCTCACAGAGCCAGCTGGAATTTGAACCTGGCTGGTCTTGCCTAACTCGTTCTTCCCAGGGTGCCTCTCCCCTCCCCCGACACAGCCCCCAGGGAGCTCTGGCAGGGCACAGGGCCCCTGCACAGGCCATGGGGCACCCCCTAGGAAGCTGGCAGGACCGAGGTCTTTCAGCCAATTCAGGGTGGCAGAGGCGCTCTGACTACCAGTCACTTCAACCCTGCTTCAGGTTGGCTAAGAGAAGTCTAGAAGAGAACAGCAGGGGAAATAAAGGCAGAGAAGAGGGAATGCTGCACTCCAAGGTAGATGACAGGCCCCACCTCAGCTTCCTCTGCCTCAGTTTGCTCTCTTGCAGGGCCAGTGATGGCCTTGAGTGAGGAGCCCGTGGCACAAGAGGTGGGGGAAACCCAAGGTGACTCAGGTAGCAGAGACCCACGCCCACCTCCTAGCAGGCCCTGGGGTGCCCTCAGCTGGCCTCAGGGAACCAGAGAGGACACAGACAAACCTCAATGGGGGGAGGGGGGAGAAATCTAAGATAACAGCTCATCATGGGGAACATCCAAGTCACATGTGGACCCTTCCTCATGCTAGGCCCTGGCAAGGTGACTTCTATCCCTCTTGGAATAATCAGAAGAAACCACAGCTCTGTCCCATTTGGGATACAGGTGTGGCATGAGTGGTGGTTCTGGGACACTCACACCCACCAGGTGCCCAGCACACAGGGTGGCAGATGCCCAGGACCAGGATGAAGTGCTAGCATCCAGCTGTGTGACCTTGGAGTGTTGGTATCCCTCTCTGGGTTCAATGTCATCCTGGGCAGTCCCTATGATGGTGACAGGCATCCAGATCTCTTTGAAGGGACACAGGTGGGCAGGCACCCCAGGATATTAGGTGATCTGTAAAGACCCCTACACTCAAGAGGCAGGACCACTGGGCATGCGACCTTGAGTCTATTTCTGCTTCCTGTGCGTTCCAACTCCCTTGTGCCCCTTGCAGATCCTGGCTCACGTGGGACCTCCCCACTCAAAGCCTCAGTTTCCCTTTACGTGACAAGGACCAAGGTATAGGTCACACAGCCTCAAGGAAAAGAACAGAATGCACCCAAAAGCCACCAAGGGCAAGGTGCTCTGCCCAACAGTCATCCCCAAACCAGGCTAATCGAGGCCTCTGTGGCCTCAGTGCCCCAAACTCTGGATCGGAGGTGTGTGGCTCCCTCTTCCCGGGCCGGGTGCTGACTGGCCTCTACCACAGCCAATCTCAACTAAATAATAAATACCCCCACCCCCAAAGTGACCGGCAAATTAAAATTTCAGTGTCCCCGTTGGATCCTGTTTCCTGCCTGACTTCCACCCCAGGCTCTGTCCCCTCCCTCCCTCCCCCAGGCCGTCTCCACAGCGATGCCTGCCGGTAAACAGAGCCCCGAGCCCAGAGCCCAGCCCCGGAGAGGTGCCAGGGCCCAGCTGGGGGAGCCACTGGGAGTCCCTCCGGGAAAGGTATGGAGTGGAGGTGACCCTGGGATGAACAGATGTCCCCCAACTGAGTGAACTCTTCTGCAATCTAGGGTCTAGCCTGAACGGAAGGGGCGAGTTAAGGGCCTGGGGACCTCTCCCACTACAGCCCTGCCAATTACAAGTAATCTGCTTGGTGTCTATGGTGGCTCCCCCATCAGCGTGGGAGCGGCTACTCAGGATGACGCCCTAGGCCCAGGCTTGGGGGAAGATGGGGGGGGGGGGGGGGCGCTGGCAAAGAAAGGCGGGGGGCCCCCCCCCCGGGGGGGGAAGCGGGTGGGGGGGGGGGTGGGGGGAGACACAGGGCTTCCACCAAGCCTGTCACTGAGGGGTACTGGGCTTAGACATTCACGGGTGTTGAGCTAAGTAGGTCTGCTTGGGAGGGGAGGGAAAGGAGAGGAGGAAACTAGGGAAGCCATCTGTCTCTCACTTCCGCCACCAAAGCGAGCACCCTTGGGTGCCAGACCCAGGTGGGGTCGGCAGCGGGGGCGCACGTGGTGGCGATGGCCACCATTAGGAAGGGAAGAAGGAAGGGAAAGGACGGCGGCCCGGAGGCCGCGCGGCTCCTACCTCCTTCGCGGGCGGCGCGCGGGCGCCGGCGACCGTGACGATGGCTGCGGCGGGCTGGCGGCTCCGAGCCCCGGCGGGCGACGCTGAGCCCGGCCCCGCGCCACCCTCCGCCGCCGCCCGGCCAATCCCCACCCGGGCTGGGGGGAGGGCAATGCAAATTACCCCGGATCTGGGTCCGCCCGTCACCTCCCCCGCGCCCGGCCCGGCCGGCGCCAGGCCGCGCATCCCCGGCCTCGCCTGAAGCCCCAAGGCCCCCTGACACCACACCCTCCCCCGGGGAGGGAACGTCCAGTCTTGAGGAGGAACCTTTCTCCTCCTCCCGGAGAGTCCGGAACTAAAGGCAAAGGGGGAAAAATTAAAATATCGAACGGGGGGGGGGGCACTAGGAACGGTTACACAACAGGAGGGGAGGGGCGGCAGCCGGAAACCCGGACCTCCACCGGCCCCCAGCGAGGGAGCCGCGGAAGCTCCGCCTCTCCTGCACAAACCCTGCCCCTGCACGCAGGTTCCACCCAGAAGCAGGCTCCACCCCCATGCAGCGCCGCGCCGGACGGTTTCTAGTATCCATAGGCTCTCTGGTCTGCCACTCAACGCCCCTCCTCCTAAACGCACCTCCCTAACCCGCCGCTGTCGCAAGGCACTCTGGAATTTGTAGTTTATGCTCCCTGCCCACCTTCTGAAAGGACAAGCACTAGAGATAAACGAAATAACTACAGCGCCCAGGAGACCCGCGAGGACGCGCCCGCCTCCCAGACACTCCACCCCTCACCCCTTCCCTCCGCCTCTATCGGGCTTTTTTTTTTTTTTTTTTTTTTTTTTTTTTGCAAAGCCCCCCTCCCTGTTTTGTTAGCCCCCTCCCCCCTTCCGCCTAGGAGCTCCATCCTGGCCAACTCCAACGTCTGCGCGCAATCCCAGATAGGCCTCCCCCGCCTCCCGCTTGCCCACTACCACTCAGGAAGGGGAGCCGCGCGCCCCGGGCCCTATTGCAAACTTAGCACGCGACGCGCCCCTCTGCCCCAACCTCCACCGTCTGTGCGGCCCGGCTCCCCTCCCCCGCGGGCCGCGCGCCCGGAGCCCAGAGGCCGTGCCGCCCGAGCAGGGAGGAGGGAGCGGGAGCGGGATTGTGCCCTTCGCCCCGGAGGGACCCGGGCGGAGCCCCCCTCCCGACTCCTCTCCGGCTCTGGCTGGGCAACCTTGGTCTCCAGAACCCCAGAGCTGCGGAGGCGCCCCAGATCCTCAACCAGTCCGTTCCGCTCCGTACGGGCGCTCGGGGTGCGCACTGCGCCCCCGGCCGTGTCCCCACCCTGCAAGAAAATTAAAAAAGAGAGAAAGAAAAAAGAAAAACAAAACCTACCTCTCTCGGAGAGGGGTTCCCTTCAGCCCAGGCAGCTTACCTCGCGGGGACCCAGGCCCGGAGGACGCGCGATCGGGGCAGCCCGCGGCGCGGACCTCGCTCGGGCGGGCGGCGGCGTCACTGCCCCTACAGTAGCCGTACAGTACGCAAAGCCCCGTATGATGCTCGCGACTCCCTTCCTGGTTTGTCCGAGGGCAAGAGGGGTCCTCCCTCGTCTTAAAGGTGCCGCAGCGCCGGCACCCCCACGCCCAGCCCGCCCCCCCCCCCCGGCCACCGCGGCCAGAACAGGCTCTGCAGGTCGGCTCTTGCCACGTCCCGCGGGGCTGCGCCGCGAGAGCAGATCGGGCTGCGATTAGGGATTTGGGGGTGCCGGGAGAGCGGGGGGCGCAGCACCGACCCAACGGCCCCTCCCCTGGCAAGCCCGTGACCTCTCCGCCCCTTGAGCGGCGCCGTGCCAGCCTGCTGGCTTATCTACGGCCCGGAGCACCCCGGGGTGCTGGGGGCGGGCAAGAGGGGCCCCTCGGGTGCAGGGGGTGGGGGCCGCAGATAAACAGCCCCGGCCTGAGCGCGCAGGGCGGGGTTCAGGGGGCGCGGGCTGTGCCCCCGAAGCCCGGGGCAGGGCGGGGCGGGACCGGGTTGGCAGTGGGGGCGGGAGCGCGGTGCGCACCCGAAGGACCCGGTGCTGGGGCGTGGGGGGCCCTCCGGCCCAAGGAGCTGAGACGAAGGGCGAGGAAGTGACGGTCCTATGCCTCACACCTCTCTCCGAGTTCACCTGAGCGCTGCCACGATACCTCATCTCCCTCCCCTGAGCCTCAGTTTCTCCAAACAATGCAAGGGAGAAGAATCTGTTGCAAGGACGCCGAGGTGGCATCGGAGCTCCCGTCACCCTTGGCCTCAGTTTACCCAAGTAGTGCAAAGAACCCAGGAAAGGAAGAGAAAGGAGCAGGAGTCTACATTTGAGCTCCGGGTTCCCTAACCCCCACCATAAACCTCAGTTTACCCAAACTGTGAGCAACCCAGAGTTTGCAAGTACAGCTAGGTTGCTTCAGAGTGTCGGGTCTCCGTCCATCCACCATCTGCGCCTCAATTTTCCCAAAGCCATACCAGGGACCCCCCAGGGGAAGACTTGCAGGGCCGCGAGGTGTCAGCTGAGCTCGGGGGTCCCGCCCTCACCGGTGCAGCCAGCCAGCAAACCTGCCGCCCCGCGATTACATAAAACAGTCGCCTCCACCCGGCTGTGCCAGGGGCGTAGCGCGGGGAAGGGGTTGGCGAGGGGCGGGGAAGGACGGTTGTTTTCCAGGCCTTGTAATTTTCCCCGCAGCCCGCTGGCTGGCCCGGCTGGTGTGGGGCGTGGACCCGGACCCTCGCAGGGGGGCCGCGCTGCTCCGCAGGACGGAGGTGGGGAGTGGGAAAGTGCGGATCCAACCCAGCGTTTTCTATTTTCCTTTTTTTTTTTTCACCCCCTTGTCCTTTCTCTCCCACTTCCTCTCTGGTCGTGGGAGAGGTCCGGAGAGGGAGGGGAAGGCAGAGGAGGGGACGGGCGACATCCCCGTTCACCAGGCCTACTGGGTTCGGATTCCAGCACGCCACAGCCACCAGACGACCTGGCTGTGGGCCGGCTCGCGGGAGGGGGCGGAGCGGGGAGTGAGAACCAGTGCCTGGCCTCAGTTTCCTCTTCCGCGCCCCCTCAAATAGAGACTAGCCATCCTTTGGCTTTAAGTGTGTCTATGAGATGTCAGACTCCGAAGGCGGGTCCTTACTTTGGGTATTTTTCATTCATTGTTATTTACTGTTGTTTACAAACTGCCCCAGGTCGAAGGGAGCCCAATATGTTGATTTTGTTTTTCTTTTGTTTTCTTACATCAAAGCATATACATTCTTCCCGCAGTTACCAACACATTTTTCTAACCGAATTAAAAGTACGGTTCAACCGGCCGTAGCAGCCCACTCTTTTAATCCCAGCACTTTGGGAGGCAGGTGGATCTCTTGAGTTCGAGGTTAGCTGGACTACACAGCGAATTCTAGGGAATTTAGAGCTACATAGTGACAGTCTGTCTCAAAAATAAAAGTAAATAAATGTACCTTTTCAACACCCAAATACATTTGATTGGCTTTTTGTATAATAACTTGCCTTCAAAGGGGAAACTCTGCAGGTCCCCACAGGGGAAGTGGAAGCCCTAGGGCAGGCAGTGACACTAGCCAAGAAGGTGGGAAGGACTCGGGGCGGCCACGTGAGCCCGGCGGGGGGCGGGGGGACCCGGAACTTCGGCCCGGGACCAGAGCCTAGGAGCACTTAAGCACCGGGGTCGTCGCGCGCGCCCTGCCCTGGCTGGGCCACAGGAGGCGTGGTCACCTGTGCCAGGCCAGAATTCTACGCCCACGGCTGAGGCTCCTCCCATTTACCTCGGTTTCCCCAGAGACAGGCGATGGTCTGGAAAGGAGTGGTCTGGGGACTTCAGGAGTCGCCTTGAATTCCGACTTCCAACTCCAGCTGTCACCTCAGGCTGGACCGTCCTGAAAGGCCTGGAGGACCAGCACCGTCTGAGAGAACATATCACCTCCAGATTTCTGATATGTCTGATAGGGAGTAGGGCCTGATGCGCACTCTCCCTACCCCTCCGGGTGGGGGAGTGGGGAATGCGACGGGCGGGAGGGGGGGGGCGGGACCCTGGAGGCTAAGGCTGGGCAACCTGCAAGACCTCCCAGAAATCAATTGAAAGAAACACAAATACAGCCGGGGAGGCGGCTTAGGCCTTTAATTATAAGGAAGTAGAGACAGAGGAGCTCTTAGAGAGTTCCTAGTTCTTAGGTCAGCCTGGTCAGCATAGGAAGTCCTAGGCCATCCAGGGCTACACATAGAGACTCTGTCTAAAAAAATGTTTTTAAATAATTAAAAATAAATAAAATCTAATCTAGAGGCTGGACACACTGCTCAGTGGTTAAGAGTACTGGCTGCTTTTCCAGAGGATCTGGGTTCAATTCCCAGTACCCACACTGCAATTCACAACTGCCTGTAACTTCTTCAGCTCCCTGGGATCTGGTACCCTCACTGAAACATGCAGGCAACACACCATGTTCGAAAAATAAAAATAAATACATTATTTTTTAAAATCGCTGGGACATGCCTTTAATCCTAGTACAGAGGCCCTGGATCTCTGTGAGTTCCAGGCCAGCCCCTTCTAAATTTAATCCAGGCAGCCAGGACAGTTTCACACAGGAAATCCTGTCTTGATTTTTTTTTTGAAAAAGAAATCTAATCTAAATCTAATCTAATTTAAACAATCTGGGTGAGGCACCTCACACCTATGATCCCTGGGAACTGGAGGCAAAAATTCCTGGTTCTCCAGGAATTAGTCCAAGGTCATCTTCTGCTACTTAGCAAATTTGATTCCCTCTAGGCTATCTCAGTCTCTAGCTCAAAAGTTAAACCAAACAAAACTAAACAAAAATATCTAAACTGGCCGGACAGTGGTGGCGCACGCCTTTAATCCTAGTACTTGGGAGGCAGAGGCAGGCAGATTTCTGAGTTCGAGACCAGCCTGGTCTACAGAGTGAGTTCCAGGACAGCCAGGGCTACTCAGATACTCAGAGAAACCCTGTCTCGAAAAACCAATGTACACATACACACTCTGAGCACAGAGGCTTGCATCTACAACTCTACCATCAGTAGACTGAAGGAGGCAGAATTGCTTCAGTAACTTTAAGGCCAGCCTGGGCTTTAGTTCTAAATGCCCAGGATCTCCATCATTGAGAAGTGTAGAAAGGAGGATCAAGAGCTAGAGACATGGCTCAACAGTTAAGAGCTGCTCTTCCAGAGGTCCTGAGTTCAATTCCAGCAACCACATGGTGGCTCACAACCATCTGTGTTGGGATCGGATGCCCTCTTCTGGTGTGTCTTAAATGTATGTATACTCACATATATAAAATAAATAATTTTTTTTTTTTTTTAAAAAAGAGCTTGGGTCTAGCCTTGGCTACCTGCCCTATCACAAAACCGAAAAAGAGTGGTAAAGCATTGACTAGCACAGGAAAGGCCTAGGGTTCAATACTTCACATACACACACACACACACACAGAGCAAACAAAGTCAAACTTGAAAAAGGAATACAGAATTCCATGCCCCTGGGAAGCTCTGTACCCTCATACAGTGAGATTATAGAGAAGAAGCTTAGGAGACAAACCCCAGATGGCAAATTTAAATAACAGAGCATGCTCAGGGAGGGGTGAGCTGGCCAGGACCACAATGGCATCTTACTGATTTTGGGGGTAGGATCTTTGTTTTGTTTACTTATGGTTTTCAGACAAGAGTCCTACTCTGTAGACCAGGCTGGCCTGCCTCTTCCTTCTGAATGCCCAGGTTGTTGGTTTTTTGTGGTGTTTTTTTTTTTTTGGTTTCGAGACAGAGTTTCTCTGTGTAGACCTGGCTGTCCTGGAACTCACTCTGTAGACCAGGCTGGCCTCGAACTCAGAAATCCACCTGCCTCTGCCTCCTGAGTGCTGGGATTAAAGGCGTGCACCACCACTGCCCAGCTTCCCAGGTTGTTTTTTTGTTTGTTTTGTTTGTTTTTGAGACAGCCTCTCAAGTAGCCCAGGCTGGCTTGGAATTCACCATGTACCCACAGATGATCCTCATCTCCTGATCCTTCTGCTTCTCCTAGACTGCTGGGATGACCAGCCTACACCACCATTTCATTAAAATAATCATTGCAGGGTACGGTAACTTACCCAGGATGTTGATGAAGGACAATCTCTGAGTTCAAGACCAGCCTGATCAGTATAGTAAGACCTTGTTAAACATTAAAGTCTGGTGGTGGTGCACATTAATCCCAGCACTTGGGAGGCAGAAGCAGGAGGATTTCAGAGTTCCCGGCCAGCCTGGTCTACAGGGTGATTTCCAGGATAGCCAGGGCTACACAGAGAAACCCTGTCTCAGAAGAAAAAAAGAAAGAACAAAATAAATAAAACAGAGGGCGGGAGTGTTCAGGGTCTGTGAGAGATTTAACTCATTATTTAATTATTAATTACTTTTGCAGTGCTTGTGGCAGGGCACAGGGGCTGGAACATGCTATGCTTGCATAGTCCCCCCTTGGCTTCCAACTCCTTGTGAAGCAGAGAATGACCCAGAACTCCTAACCCTAACTCCTGCCTCCACCTCCCCAGTGCTGGGGTGAGTGACAGGCTGTGTCTCCATGGCCGGGTACACTCTTTGCAGGAATGGATACAACTGCTCAGTTATCAGTATTTTGTGGATGAGGTAGGTGAGGAGGAAGCCAGGAAGCCAGGGCTCGGTCTGGAAGAGAGAAGCATTCTGAGAGCATCCTGACACGCACTCAGACTGTTCGGGGATGCCAGGAAGGTGGCAAAGGTGACTCTGCACTGTCCATCTGCTTTTCTGCTTTTCCACAGACGAGGAAACTGGTTGGTACTGGCTCAGTGTGCTCAAGTCCAACATATATAAAAGGTGATACGTATATTAAACCCAGAGGGGCTACACCAAGCACACGGCTGTGCCTCTACCCAGGGAGGAAGCTGCCTCCGGGCAAGTTTGTGTGAGTGTAGATTTGACTGTGGCTGGAGAACAGGGTTGGCGCTGGGTGGGTCCCTAGCACCTGAGAACAGCCTGTGCCGAGGCCAGAGCGAGTTTACAGCCAAAGCCTAGAGACCACTGTGGTTGCAGCTGAGGGTACTCAGAAGCCAACAGACAACACACACGTGCCATCAATGTGAACATTACTTTAGTTAGTTCTCGGTGTTTTTTATTTTTTTAAAGACGTGGCCTCATGCAACCCAGGCTGGCCTGGAACTTACTATGTAGCTGAGGATGACTTTAAATTTCTGACCCTTGTGCTTGGATGCCAGGCAAGGGCTTTACCCAGGTCCCTGGAAACTATTTTCCATTATTTTCTTTAATTAATTTATTAATTTATTTATTTTTGGCTTTGTGAGTCAGGGTCTCACTGTGCAGGCCTCAGAGAAGTCAGGGCTCAAACAGAGAGAGAGAGAGAGAGAGAGAGAGAGAGAGAGAGAGAGAGCTAGCGCAAGAGCGCACCCTAGGCATGGTGGCACAAGCCTGTTGTCCTACCACTGGGGAGGTACAGGCAGGAGGGTCAGGAGGAGTTCAAGGTCATCCTTAGCTCCCATGTGAATTTGGGACATCCTGTACTACTTGAGACCCTGGGTAGGGGACAAGCATTTATCAATAGGCAGAAGGTGGAGAGGGCTGTGTTTAACTCTGAATGGCTCCCCATGTCCCTGTAAATGGCCATTCTTCCTTCTCTACACAGAGGTGGGGCCTCCTGGCCCATAATCCTCCAAGAGAACCTTCTGGGGACATGTGTGACAACTATAACTGGGGGAGCTCTCAGCAAGAAGTCTGTGGAAGCCAGGGGGACCTTGACCAGCACCTTGCAGGGCCAAAGGTACATCAAAGCCTGTGTCCTGACCCAGGATACACAGTGCAGAGGAGAAGCTGCCTAGAGTCTAACTTCAGTCTTGCATGCTGCAGTTGTCTTTTTGCTGGTTCCTTCCCTAAATAAATGCACTTGGTGGATAAGTCGGGGTCTTTGGCTGCCCTTTCCCCACCTATACTTGGTAGCCTGAGGTCACACTGGAAGCGCTTGATTCTCCTATCTAGGATGACCAGTGGAGACTGAAGAGAACTCCCAAATGATCGAGGTCAGTGCCCGAGCGCTGCATTATGCAGCAGTCAGGAGAAGCCTTGGGGCCGCCAGGTCGGGAGGGTATGGAAGAGGACATGGCGGCAGGGGTTCCTTCTTTAAAAAAAAAAAAAAAGAAAAGAAAATCACCGCAATTTGGGCAGCAAGATCCTCCCCCCCTGCACCCCGCAGTGACCTGCCACGTGGGCCCGACGTCTGCGGTGCTGTCCCCTTCCGCCCGCTGCAGGGCCGGGCTCTGGTTTCATTTCGCTATGGTGGTTTCAGTTTCAAGCTGGAGAGAGAGACGGACTGAGCTGAGACGACAGAGGGGGGCAGGACAGGTGCAGGGCGCCCCGAGTACCGTCACCGGCGCCTCGGGCCCACCCAGTGGCCCTCTGCTCGCCCAGCTCTTGGCCCCACAGCTTTCAGCGCTAAGGTTAGGGGTCAAGGTCAAACTCGTCCGATGTGGCACTGAATGGGAAGGACGTCTCACCTGAGGGCGCCTGTTCCTCCAGAGGTCAGGGTCACGCCGCGGGTGTTGGGACACCCACCCAAGTAACATATTTAGGAAGTCTGATGGATTCCCCAGAAAGTTCTCCCCCCCCAACCCCCCAGTGGGAGGAGGCGGGGCAATGACCCAGGCAGAACAGGATGTGGGTCAGCGAAGTGTCCGAGCCAGGGACACTCTTGGTCCAGAGTCCACCAGGATGAAAGGCGCTCAAGACTGCACCCAGCAGCCGAGCACTCTAGGGCAAAGAGAAAGACCCGACATCAAAAAACAACAACAAAAAAGATTGCATCCCGTCCAGAGGGACAACTCAGCACCAGCTTCCCGACCTGCGTTGGGTGTTTGCTTGAGCCCGCCCACCTCACTCCACCCCCACCTCGCCCCACTCTCATATCCTTTCCTGCAGGTGGGACCCGGCCAGGCCTGCCTACCTGGTCTCCGGGCCATGGGGACAGACACACCCCTGGGTAAGCCTGGCTGACAGCCAGGGACACAAAACCCATGTACCTGGGTGCCTTAGCGCCCCCGTGGGGCCTGATCGAGCTTGGACAGGTACTTGGTCAGGTGACTGGTCAGACAGGACAGGGAGGTCAGCCCCGGCTGCGGTGGCAACCTGGGAGAGCAGGGGGTATGGGGGGAGGAGAATCCGGGCCTGCAGAATGTAAGTGCGAGCAGCCTGGCTGGCTAGGCTTTTCCAAAGGGCCCTGGAGAGTGAGGACAGCTCACTACTTACTCTCTAAACACTGGGGACTCGTTCAAAGCATATTCACATGTTCCCAGGTGCTGCAACGATTCCAGAACATTCTGTCATCCTCAAAAGCCCCGATCCCCACACCACCACCCCAGCAAACACAGGCATGAAGGCCTGAGTTCGAACCTCCCTCTAGCACCCACAAAAAAAAAAAAGCTGAGAGGTGACAGCCCCTGTACCTGTAACCCCAGCATTGGGAAAGCACACAAAGTAGGATGTCTGGGACTCACTGGCTAGCCAGCCTGGCCAGATCAGTGAGCATCAAGTGCAGAGAGAGAGAGAGAGAGACCTCTCATAAAAAAGAAGAAAATTCCAGGACAGCCAGGGCTACACAGAGAAACCCTGTCTCAAGAAACCAAAAGAAAAAAAAAGAAAAAAAAAAAAAAAAAAAAGGTGGCGGGTCAGGAAGCTGCTCAGTGGGTCACATCACCTTCGCCTTTAATCCTCATACTCAGGAGGCAGAGGTGGGTAGATCTCTGTGAGTCTCAGCCCAGCCTGATCTAAGTAGTGAGACCCTGTCTACAAAACTCAATAATATGAACACATTCTAAAAAGCATGCATACAGGCTGGAGAGATGGCTCAGCGGTTAAGAACACTGACTGCTCCTCCAGAGGTCCTGAGTTCAAATTCCAGCAACCACATGGTGGCTCAAACACATCTGTAGTGAGATCTGATGCCCTCTTCTGGTGTGCCTGAAGACAGCTACAGCGAGGGGTGCCTGGAGCGAGCCGGGGCCGGAGCAGGCAGAAAAAGTGTCTGAAGACAGCTACAGTGTATTTACATATAATAAATAATTTTTTTTTTTTTAAAAAAAAGCATACATACATATGTAAGGTATAGCTCAGTGAGTACTTGCCCGGGGTGTGGAAAGGTCCTGGAGTGGTCCATCCCTGTACTACAAGACAAGCAAGTAAAATACACACACACACACACACCACAGAGCCCAGCAGGAGTGGCCTCAGCCCCTGACCCTCCTAGTCCCACTTTGACCCCAGGAAGCCCTCAGTGGGGCTCCCAGCAGCAGGGAACAATGGGCTGTGGGCTGGGGCTCACTGAAATGGGAGGAAGAGGGACACTGAGGTGAGAAGGGAAGGAGGAGGGGCGCTGGGTCTACAACTATGCTGGGGCTTCCTCCTGCACTTCCGGCTCTTTCTTGTGGGGTGTGGATCTGAGACAGCACACCTCCCTTGAAGTCCCAACCATGAAACATAGGGCTGCCCTCTCTCCCCACCATTGTCTTCCAGGTTCCTTGACTGAGTGACAGAAAGCATAGCTTCATGTCACCAAGGCTCTGAGAGCCCCCTCTCTGCCTGTGTCCCTACATGACTCACAGGACTCCACTTGATAGAAGCAAAGACTGAAGCCACTGACATAGGAAGAGGGGATCCCCGTGTCTCCTCTATGTGGGGAACCCAGGAGAAGTGAGAACTAGGTAGCAGAGTCCCCAAGAGGCCAGCAACATGGTTAAATAGGTGAAGGAGCTTGCAAATAAGTGTGAGTTTGAGCTCTGAGCTCTACAGGATGAGGGAACTCCCAGGAGTGTCCTATATTAGATAATGAGGCAGAGGCAGGTAGATTTCTAGATCTCAGCCTAGTCTACAGAATGAGTTCCAGGTCAGCCAGGGTTACACAGAGAAACCCCGTCTCAAAAACAAACAAACAAACCCAAAAACAAACAAACAAAACATAATAAAATAAACGTAATGAACAGCAGGTTAGGCTGAAGACAGGAATGCCCATAAAGTTAAAAAGAAACAAAACAAAAACACTTGCTGCTCTTGCAATGGACTCAAGTTCGGTTCCCAGCACTCACATCAGAGGCTCAAAACCACCTGTAATTTCGCCTCCAGGTATCTGACACCTGTGGCTCTGCAGGCGCAGGCGCAGGCCGCGCACACACACTAAAAACAAAGGATCTCAAAAATTTCTCTGAGGACTGAGGAGGAACAGCAGTCTGTAGGAGAGATGAAGACACAGGCCAGCTTCCTAGGGACCCACCCACCTGGACCACAGTCTTTGTAAGAAAATTCTACATTGCTCTGATGCATCGGTCAGGGTCAGGGTCCATCCATGGGTGACAGGCATGTGCCGTGCTGGAATTATCTTGGTTTGTTTTCCTGTGTGTGCATGGAAGCCACTGTGATCTGGTCATGGGTATTCGCCATGGGTGTTTTTGGGGCAGAGTCTCTCACTGAAGGTAGAGTCCATGGGTTTCTCTAGGCTGTTAGGCTGGTGAGCCCAGGGTCCTCCTCCCTCAATCTCCATGGCACTGAGGTTTCAGGAATGCACTAACTTTTTATGTGAGTGTTGGGAACCCACAATTGCATAGCAAAGCACTTCTCAGACCGAGTCAACTCCCCAGTCCCTGTTTGTTTGTTTGTTTTCTGAAACAGGGGTTCTCTGTGTAACCCATCCTAGCCTAGAATTCAGGGCAATTTGTGTACCTCAATCAAATCCTGCAATTACAGGCCAGCACCAATGACTATCCAGGTTGCTCTTTCTCTTGGTGCTGCCAGGACAAGCCCTATGTGGACCCCACACATTTTGAGAGAGTGTAACCCTAGCTGTCCTAAAACTTCCTCTCTAGAGACACCTGACCTCAACTCAAGAGATCTACCTGCCTCTGCTTCCACGGGGCTAGGATTAATAGTGCACAGCAAGACATCCTCCTGTTTGAGGTAAGGTCCTTTGTTGCCTTCAGCTCACTACATCATTGGCAATAGCTGTGAACTCCTGATCCTCCTGCCTCCACCTTCCAAGTTCTGTGCTGACAGGTGTGTGCCACCAATGCCAGATCCTACCTGGCTCTATCTGGGAATTCTACAAGACTCAGCTGTAATCCACTTTTCCCAGGAGTATTAGAGTCTCCTTGTTTCGCCTTGTCTCTTAGGTCAGTCCACCTGTGCCACATGAGTACAGCAAGGCTGTAGGAGTCAGGGTGGTCCTGCATCTGCAGCAGACTGAGCTGACAGGAGAACCCTACTTCTTGGGGCTCAAAGGAAGCAGCAGGGGATAGTAAGACGACTTATGGGCTGGGCATGGTCATATTAATCCCAGCACTCAGGAGGAAGAGGCAGGCAAATCTGTGAGTTTGAGGTCAGCCTGGGCTGTATAGAGAGACCCTGGCCGTCTTGAAATCAAAATCAGCAACAAATTTGTAGGCTGGAGCTCAGTGTCTAGAGTTCACCTATTGTGGACAGCATGGCTCTGGGCTCCATCCTTATCACTTTGTACAGTGTTTGCAAGGCCATTCTCAGCCAACACAGTGAGTTGGAGGCCAACCTGGGCTGCATGTGACACTCAGTTATTGTTCAGCCTTTGGCCCACAATTTTGCTGAGAAATGTTATTCTTTAATCTTTAAGGACAGGAAAACTGAGGCAGGCAGGGTGCCAGGCCTTCCTCCAGGGTCCTGAACTTGGAGACCTCAGCTTGATGTTCCACTAGAACTCCCTCCATAATATCTGCACCTGCGCAGTGAGTCAGTCTGTGTGTGGGCACAGCCTAGGAACAGGTGGTGGCCCTGGGCAGGTACTTCAGTGAGGCTGGGTTCCTCCCTCACCATCCTGTCCAGAAACCCAGAATTGGCACTATAGGCTCCTCCATCCTCTGGAAGCTGGTAGAGTCCCACGACCATCCAGTCTCTGGAACCATGGCTCCAGGAATAGGTTACACCTGTGCCCATAGCCACTAGGCCCATGACCTCAGGGCCCTGATCACCCGCTGAGGAGATAGGATAGAGGGAGGTAGCTTCCCTTCAGCTCATGGCTCAGGCAGGCAGGCAGTCTGCCTTCTGGGAAGCCCATGACGACCCGATCTGGGTCTGTGCTGTTGCTGCACATGTACTTTCACCATACTAGAGCCCTTGGCTCTGGATGTGCTAAGATGTGCGCCCCTGACACTTAGGGACTCAGTGCCAGGCACTCCCAAGTTGAAACTGCTGTGGTCAGTGTTGTCACATTAAGCTACCTGGATGTCTACTGACAGCTAAGTGGGACAAATTACACAACCCCCTTTCCTGGCTTCCTGCTACTTAGCCAAGGCAAGCCCCAGAGCTCACCATGTAATTCACTGAGCCTCATCCTCCAATCCCAGTGCTGGGATGACAGGCAATTAATGCACCTGGTTCTTGGTTTATCAACTGGTTATGACCTGAGCTCTCATTCTGCAGGCTGGTGTCAAACTTGTGTCAAACTGGTGACACTCCTGCCTCAGTTTCCTAAGTGTTGGGGTAACACATGAGAGCCACTCCACCTATCAGACCACTAGTTTCCTTGTGTGCACGTGCACATGCACATGGGTGTATTCTGAGGCCAGTGCTGGGCATGGGATGTTCCTCTGTAACATTCCATAGGGTCTGAGTGCCACCAGACTGGGCCTTCCTTTTTTGTGACAGATTAATCTCTGAAGCTGGAGCCCATTTGAGCTCATCTGGCTGGCACCTGAACTTACCAGACCATCCAAACATTGAGTGCACACTCCATGCGGACATGCTTAGCATTGATTTGCTCCTAGGACTCAAACCTACACCTCACGCTTGCCTGCACATTCATGGACCCTAGGAGCAGCCTCCTTAGCCAGACCCTCCTCCCCCAGTCCAATCAGATCTCCAAAACAGCGGCTGTGGCTCAAACAAATGCATGAGACATCTGGACAGCAAGCAGCCAGCTCTATCCTGATGCAACAGGTGGGTGCAGAGACCCATGACAGCTGGATAGGCTGACTTCATCACTGGTAGCTGTGGCTAGGGAGGGGCTGGTGGGAAGTGAGAGGTGTGAGGCAAGTCTCTGTAAGGTTAACCCCAGCATGTGGACAACAGAGACCAGCCCGGTCTGAACAGTAAGTTCCAGGGAAAGAGGGACACTACTTTAAAAAAAGGGTTCATCAGTGGCCACCCAAGGCCACAAACTGCTGCTAGCCCAGGTGCTCTTGACCTACTGCCTGTGAGGACTGCTGGAGGCCCTGGGTCCATCCCCAGCACTGGAGAGGTGGAGGCAGGATTGGTCACGGGCTATCTGGGGACCCTGTCTCAAAAAAAGATTGGCAGGGTGGCAAACACCTTTAATCCCAGCACTCAAGAGACAGAGACAGGTGGATCTCTGTGAGTCTGAGGTCAGCCTGATCTACAGATTGAGTTCCAGGACAGCCAGAGATAGAGACCCTGACTCAAAAAAACAGACAAAAAAAAAGTCCAACATGTGATTACACCATTCCTGTGATGTAAGACTAGGTAGCCCAGGGTGGCCTAAAACCTGCCATTTTTCAGACTCAGCCTTCCCAGTATTTGGGGATTGTGAGGGATGGATGCACCTCATGGCAGAGGTGGAGATGAGGCATTCTCCTCTCCTGCCACACTAGGCACTCCCTGTTTCCCACCCCTAGTACAGGGGGCTCTGCTTTAGGCGAGGCGACAGTGCCTTGCACAGTGCAGGAGCACCCAGCAGAGTGGTGGACAGCACCTGCTTGGACCACCTGGCTGGAACATGTGCAGCCCCACACACATCCTTGACATGTGGCATCCTTGGGACATCTGAAAAAGAAATACTTTTGTCATCCTTGAGAGGGGCAGCAGAAAGTGCAGACACTCCCCAGCCTTCTACGGTGCATGGGCACCAGGTCTGTATCAGTGTGTTCTCTGTGTTGGTGGGAATGCCTCTTCAGAATGTGGGAACAGGAGGAGACCTCAAGGCTTTCTTTACAGGCCACTGTGGTGGAGTTTGACTCTGACTGGTGGAATGGGTGTGACCCTCGTGGGGTTGTTGCAATCTGTGGCTAGGCTTGTATCTAGTCTCATGACCCAGATCCATTGGGGTCTTTTCCGGAGAGCTCAAGCAGGGCACTTCCTTTGAACTATGCTGAGTCAGCTATGCTCCCTGAAGCCCACTGGAACTCAGATAGGTCCCCTGCTCCCATAGCCCCTGCTAAGGAGGCTGCACATGCATTGCAGGAGCTGAGGCCTGGGGAGGGAGGTGAGGAGGGGCACTGCTTCCTCATCCCTAAGCCAGCCCTTCTTCCACCTTCTGAGTGAGGTCACAAGCAAGCAATGGGCCAGGAGCACAGTAGCAGCTTTCTTTCTCTCTCCACTTTGTTTGATTTTTCAAATGAATGGGCACAGGTCCCCTGCCACAACACACAGCATCACTGTCCCCAGAGGCAGCCACTGTGCCGACAGGGACAAGGACACAGACTGCGGGGCGATGGCTGTCACACTGCAGTCCTCGTGGGTGTGCTGGGCTGCTTCAGCCGTAGAGTTCTGCACAGCCAGCCTGCGAAGTCCACTTCCTCCCCCTCAGAGCGCTTGATGAAGGCGTGGTTCTGAAAGATGCAGGGTGTCAGTCACAGGCTGACCCAGGCCTGCTCAGGTGACCTGGTATTCTCTGATCCTGGGATGCCCGTGCCAAACTCCCTTCAGCAGTTGTAGTCACCAGGCTGTGACCATGAGAGCCTGAGGCTAGCTCTCCAAGGCAGGGGAGGCTGACCCCTATGACCCTACTGCTGAATCCTTGGCAGGGTAGACTTAGGTGGAAAGGGCACAGGAGGCCATGGCTGGGTCACAGAGGCAAGGCCATCCACCCACTCTCTATCTTGGATGTCTACTGTTTTTTCGAGACAGGGTTTCTCTGTGTAGCCCTGGCTGTCCTGGACTCACTCTGTAGACCAGGCTGTCCTCTAATTCAGAGACTCTGCCTCCTGAGTGCTGGGATCAAAGGTGTGCAAGAGAGAGCACCGCCCAATCGCTTTTTTTTCTTTTTGAGACAGTGCTCATGTAGCCAAGGATGGTCTTAAACTTCTATATAGTCAAAGATAACCCTAAAATTTTGATCATTTGCCTCACCTCCCAGAGTGCTGGGAAGATGGGTGTGTGCCTGAGCTGGCCTCTTCAATATTGGCATGGGGGTATGGACTACTGTCCTCAGCTAGGAAGCACCTGTGTTCATCTCTGGGCCTCCGGGGTGGAGCAGGGGTGCACACACCTGTGCCTAGCATGACTTTCTTCCTTAGGGGCCTAAAACATAGACAGATGGTGCTTAAACCAGATTAGGTCTATCCAGGAAGGGGTGTGTATGTGTGTGTGTGGGCGGGTGTGCAAGGACCTGCCTGTAAGTCTCTGGGCTCTGCTGGTCCCACCCTGTGGCTGGAGGGCTCTAGAGGTGTAGGTCTATGAGTGTTTCATGTTAGACAATCCCCAGCCTCATAGGTGGCCTAAGCCCTTGGTGGCTGTGGAGTACATGGCCTCTGGGAATTGAGAGGTGGCAATCAAAGCACACCCTCACCTCTGCACCACTTCTGGTACCAGATTGCCAAGACTCTGGCAACATCCAGACTTTTCCCGTACATGCAGCCCCAGTCCCTGGCCCAGGGGACACCTCCACTCACCATCAGCAGCTTCAGATCCGCCCGCTCTGCTGGGTTCTTAATGAGACTGGGGGAAGGGAAGACATGGGTGTGACTCAGGAGCCCTGGCTCAGGTGTGCTGAGGCATGGCTAGACTGCTCACCAGGAGCACTTCATTGTTTACACTTTGGGTGACAGGGGCCCCAAAGGTACCCCAGGATGATCTTGTCCTCCAGAATGCTGGGATGTCAGGAGTGCATCTTTTGCCCTTGTACCCCAACTAAACTGCTAAATTCTTTTGTTTTGTTTTTTGTTGTTTTTCAAGACAGGGTTTCTCTGTGTAGCCCTGGCTGTCCTGGAACTCACTCTGTAAACCAGGCTGGCCTTGAACTCAAGAAATCCTCCTGTCTCTGCCTCCCAAGTGCTGGGATTAAAGATGTGCGCCACCACTGCCCTGCTAAGTTGCTAAATTCTTAATGAACTAAAAGGGAGATTGTCCATTCTATAGAGAAGACGCTGGTGGGAGGCCAATATAAGGTGGCACACCCCACTACCAGGCATAGATGGTGGGTGCCTTCTGGGACATACACATGGCCTGCCTCCTAGCCCCATGCTCCAGAAACACTACATAGCAATTGATCATACGTCAAGGGGCTGGGGAGTCCAGCAGCTCAGCTACCCCCACATCCCCATGCCCATTGGGTGGGAGCTGGGGACACAGCTGGGCCATGCATGGACCCTCAGCCAGAAGATAATAGCACCCAGTTGTGTGATTCGGGGGGGGGGGATACTTTGACCCCTGACTGCATACAGTAGCCCAGGAACCCAGAGCTAGAGTGTTGGACTACCCCGCCCATCCCACGGCCCCACCCATCCCATAGACCCATCTCACCACTTATTCACAAACTCTTGGAAGTCTGAACTGAACACACCACTGGGCAGCTTGGGAGGTGGCTGTGGAGGACAGGGAAGGATCATTTAGGTGGCTGCAGGAATTGCTAGCCACCCCATTATCTGGCCAGGCTCCTTCAATTCAGCTTTTGCCAACACTATCAAGTGGGTAGGAATGCCTGTGGTACAGGGCAGAGCCCCTCCTGTGAAGGTGGTTCCAGGACTTCCTGGAGAGTCAGTGTCAGGAACAGTGACAGCCCTGTCACAGGCCACAAAGCCCATCTTCCGCCAGTGTTCTTCACCCCTGGGCACAACCATGCACATTCACTTGTGGCCTTCGTTCCCTCTAGAGACCTGCTTGGATTTGTTGTTATTCTTCTATTTCTGACTGCTTTTGAGTCAGGGTCTTACACCGTACGTAGCTAAGACTTTTGGAAGTTACTATGTGACTAATCTCAGGGCAATCCTGCCTCAGCCTCTGGCACAAAAGTAGTAGGTTGGAATTAAGTCTGCCCTAGGAGCCACCTTCTGTGCCTGTGGACGTGACCCAGCCCCACACCTCACTGGAAGATTCTAGGCAGTTCTCCCACGCCTTCAGCCCTCTTCCTATGGAGCCAGCCACAGTACTAGTCTAGGTTGGCCCACACTGACCTCCAACTCAAGCTTCCTGCCTGAGCTGCTGAGTAGCTTGGGTCACAGGCATGATGAAGACACAGGATGGCTTTTTACTGACTGGGGACTGCAGCCCACAACATCCCCTCCCCAGGAAACATCCAGGGTGGGCCAGCCAATTCCCTGAGCAAAGTACCTGAAGGCCAAAGGCACATACCTCGTTCACTATGTAGTCCAGCAGTTCAAAGATGGCCATGGCTGGTCGACTGTCCATCCCATGACCTACTTGACAGTACAAAGAACACATAACTGTGGGGGGGGGACACAAACCCTAAGAGGGTGACCCTGGTCCTTCTGCCACGACTCACTTCTGCACTCTCACAGGCTAGAGGATGCTGGGTGGGGGAGGGGGCTGGCCACAAGGCAGGGACATCAATGTGACCTTGCAGAGCAGCTGCTAGAGATTTGGAACAGGTGAATGTTGACCCCTGCCCAAAGCCCTGATGGCCAGCAGTTGAACTGTGCCATTTGCCCATCTTGTCATGGGCTGCTTTGGGACTTAGGCAAGAAAGGCAGTGAGCTGGCCTGGTGTCACCACCACAGCTCGCCAAAGGATTGGGGCCATCTGAGGACTGTGTCCAGAGACCTAGTGTCAGGGTGAGCAGCCAGTGTGGGGCACAAGGTGGGGAGGGTGCTCTCTGCTCTTTAAAGGCGTGTGAAGCATACACTATATACTGAGATACACAGGGAACGAGTCTAGCCACATGCAGGGACCTCCAAGACATGGTACTTGGTGAGAACCAGAGACAAAAGTTACATAGTGTGGACTCCATGACAGGAAATGTCCAGAGCAGGATAATATATGTGTGTGCCGCGCGCGCGCCAGGGAACTGACAAGATGATAGCATATGTGAATGGGACATTAGGGATGGCTGAATGCTCAAGAACCAGACAGAGGTTAACAGACACTTTCATCTGTGGACTTGGGACTATAGGGTTTCCAGGAAGCAAACTGCAGTGTTTGTGTTGTGTACCTGCAGTACAAAGTCACTCATTCCCTGACTTAGATCCCAGTAGGTAGGTGCTCTGCAGAGGCTCTATCCCACACTAGGACCCTGTCCCCCTGACCCCTCAGTGGCCAAGGTTGCCACTCCAAGGGTTGGATTGTCTCCCCAGGTCCCCTGGAAACTAGTTTCCCTCCATTCTGTGCTTCCTATGTGTGCCACCAAGGCCCCAGCGATGTCACCAGGTTACCTACATCTGGGGCTTCCTGGATGGCAGACTACAGATGTGTAGGCTGCAAGGACTGGCTGACTCCCTTTGTACCCCAGGCCCCATTTACACATTTTCATGCGGAAATGCCCAGGAAACCCAGCAACCAGCCAAGGCCTGACCTAGAGTGGAGTTTCCGGGCCTTCCAGCTGGCAGTAACAGGTGCAGCTGTCTTGGACGGAGAATGAGATTCATGCTGCCTGTAGCTCTATCCCCAGAAAGCCCAGGACCATCTGAGGACTGCTGACCAGAGCAAGCCCTGTCCAGGGGACAGCTGGTACAGAGAGGGACATCAGGGTGGCAGCTGATTCCCCTACCCATCCCTCTCCAGCTAGCTGTAATGTCCCATACCACTGATGGGGCGTCCAGGGGGCCTGGGCCGCGGTGAGACACTATGGGGTTCTCCATCTGCCCCGTCTACCACAGGCCGGCCAAAGCTGGCCTCTAGTTCCTTGGCATCAGGTGGGGGGATGGGGTACCTCCCGATGGCCAGCTCCACCAGCGACAGCCCCATGCTCCAGATGTCCGACTGCACAGAGTAGTGGGTGCCCTGCAGCCGCTCTGGCTGTCAAGGAAACAGAACACAGCTGGGATTGGTAGCAACAGGTAAAGGCCATACACACAACCACAGACCAGACCCCACTGAGGATGCATGTTCAGAGGCTAAGATACTCACGGACATGTAGGAGCGTGTCCCTACAAATGAGTTGGCCATGGAGTCAATCAGCTGGCCGCTCACCCCGAAGTCACACAGCTTAATCTCTCCACGAGAGTTCACCAGAATGTTGGAGGGCTTCACATCTGGAGACAATGCCAGGGGTGAGGCTGTACCCGCTGTGTCCCACCCATGCCAGTCTGGACCCGCTTACCTCTATGCATGATCTGATGCTTCTCTCGGAGGTACGCCAGGCCCCGGAGCACCTACAGGGGGGTCAGAACTGGGTAGCCTATGTGTCCAGGGCAGCAGGGTTAGGTTGTGATGAGCCTCCCCAGCTAACAAGGTAGGGCCATGGCAGGCACGTGACATATATGTCCCCAAGTCCCATCCAGGAACCTGCAGCAAGTACATGGTCACTGTATTTCTTTCTTTCTTTTTTTTTTTTTTTTGAGACAGGGTTTCTCTGTGTAGCCCTGGCTGTCCTGGAACTCACTCTGTAGACCAGGCTGGCCTCGAACTCAGAAATCCACCTGCCTCTGCCTCCCGAGTGCTGGGATTAAAGGCGTGCGCCACCACTGCCTGGCTGTCTGTATTTCAAAGTGAGGGCCCAGGGCTGCCTCAAACTCACTGCAATTCTGCCTTGGCCCTTCAGCTGTTGAGGTGACAGGCATGTGCTACCATGCCTGGAATTTTTTATTTCCTCTTTTAAGTCAGGATCTCAGTTGGGCAGTGGTCATGGTGGGAAGGGCAGAGGACCTCAAGTGGATGGAGACATGATTTGCTTAATCTCCCAGAAAGGAGCAGCAGCCAACAAACTTACCGCAATGCTGACCTTCCCCAAGATGTCCTCAGGAATCTGCTTGGCCTCCTTTAGTACTTGGTCCAGCGAGCCACCGTCCTACATGCAGAGATGACAGCAGCTGGTAGCTGGCTTTGTTAAGAAGCCCAACCCACATAAAAAATAAAAATAAAAAAGGGGGGTGGGGAGGCCTGGCGGGATGGCTCAGTGGTTAAGAGCACTGGCTGCTTTTTCAGAGGTCTTGAGTTAAACTCCTAGCAACCACATGGTGGCTCACAACCATCTGTAATGGGATACGATGCCCTCTTCTGGTGTGTCTGAAGACAGCTACAGTGTACTCATATGCATTAAATAAATAAATAAATAAATAAAGCCCAACCCTAAGCTCAGGCAGGCCAACTCTGGTAGCCCCCAGCAGACCTTGCTTTCCCAGGTTCCTAAGCAGGTGTATGGTGTAGGAGGCTACAGAGCTCTGAGCCTGAGTGACAGAATCACCTCTGTCAAGAGCCAGCTCCTTGCACCAAGGACTGTGCAGAAAAGGAGCAACACAAGAGGTCCTTGGGCAGGACCAAATAGGACGGGCTCACAGCTACTTCTCCTGGGGTAGACCGAGGACCAGACCTGAAGCCCAACGGCTGTACCCCACAGAAGGGCATGAGATGGCCCACAGGTCACCACCCTAGCTATTCCTTACCCCTACGGTGTGGTCCTAATTCCACTGGACAGATGAGGACTGTCCTGACTCCAGCTGGGCCAGGAGACTATGACAGTGATACCGGTGTAGTTTTCTGAACTGACAAAAAGCAGGATCTCGGGTCAGGAAGGAGCCTCCTCTGAGCTGCCCTGGACCCTTCCAGTGCACTTGTCCAGCTGGGCAATGGGTCACTGGAATCCTGTGTTTTATCCTTTTTTTGTGGTTGTTGTTATTCGAGACAAGGTTTCTCTGTGTAGCACTGGCTGTCCTGGAACTTGCTTTGTAGATCAGGCTAGCCTGGAACACAGTAATCCACCTGCATCTGCCTCCAAGTGCTGGGTTTAAAGGCGTGTGCTACCATGGTCCAGCTCTGTGTTGTGTTTTTTTTTTCTTTTTTCAAGACAGGCTTTCTCTGTGTAGACCAGGCTGGCCTCGAACTCAGAAATCCACCTGCCTCTGCCTCTGAAGTGCTGGGATTAAAGGCGTGTGCCACCACCGCCCGGCCTGTGTTGTGTTCTTATGGACGGAGACTGGGTGTGACACTGGCTGGGCACTAGGGAAGGACAGGGTGCTGTCTACTGAGGACAGCAAGTTCATTACTTCTCTTAGGTCACACTAGACCCTGGAGGGTACTGAGCAATCTGCTTGCCCTCCCTTCCCCAACTCTAACCCAGGAGTTCCTAAATGTGATAACAGGTATCTCAGATTTGGCTGAGTTTCTGGTGGGGTTATCTCTTGGGTTGAGCCAGGTCATAGTGTCCCAGGGTAAGATGGAGAACTGGGGTGCTGCTGGCCAGTTGCTGCATACACCTCCAGGGCTCTAGAAACTCACTACCCAGAGATCATCAGCACATTTTCTTACGGAGATCCAGACACAGACAGCCCAGGCTGAGCCCCCAGAACTTCCTGCTCTCCCAGCCATGGGCACACTGCAAAGGACAGTGTGAGCACCCCAGCAAGATCCTAGCAGGTGTCTGCACTGCTAAGGACACCCAGCAGCGCTTCCTTTCTGTGCTAACTGGGCCTAAGTATGGCAATAGGAAGGGGACAGGGCCTCTTGAGAGGGTGGCCTGGAGGAAGTCTGGCCTTCGATGAGGACAGCAGGACACCAGCTTCTCTTTCCTCTTTTCCTTGACTTCCAGATGTAGGCTGAGCAGTTCTGCCCCCCAGGAGCCTTTTTTCAAGCTGGGGCTGGAACATTTCAGATCAGTGACAAAGCCCTGTGCACACAAGCTTTCAGACAGAGACCAGAGCTCCTATCAGCCCAGTGCTGGCCACAGGCACAGACACAGCCATGGCCTGGGTGTCATCTTCTAAGTCTTGTTGAATGTAGTGTGGTACCCACAGAGCTGTATCACTGGCAACAACTGTGTCTTCCTACTCTTGAATGACAGGTTCTGGGTGGGGGATTGGGGGTGTGGGGGCTGCCTAACACAAGCCAATAATAGCAAGCAAGGAGGGCCCACTGCTGCATGCACCCAAGTTCTGCAGCACCCCAGGACTGGGAGCCAAGCTGGTGGCATGGTCACTCCCCGACTTCTGTGTCTGGAGCCAAACACACTCTGGTTACTCCTGTTTCTGTGTCGACCTCTACAGGAACCTGAAAGTGGACCACGGCCAGGACCAGCCAAAAGGCTACCCAACAGCCCTACCCTCTAAGGGTAAGCTTTCCTCCCAGGACACGTCCATACCAGGTAACCTATGACTTAAAACCAGACTGCATCAGCCAGCAGGGCACAGTGGCCATTTTTTCTTATCATTCAGACAGGGTCCTATATGGCCTTCACTCTCTGGTATGAGGATGGTAGACATGTACCACTGCCTGGCTCAGTTTTGCATAGAGCCTTGCTATGTAGCTCAAGCTGGCCTCAAATTCAAGGCAATCCTCTTGCCTCTGGGAGCTTCCTACCCCAACACAGTTAGCCAGTGTGAGAACACCTGTAGGCAGGGAGGGCTCTCATGTCTCTTGTTGTACAGCCTCTAGCCACTCTGGCAATGAGAGTCATGTTCCTTACACTGGAGTCCCCTTCTTGCAGGGGACCAGGAGGCCTGTGACCCAATGGTCACACATCTATGAAGGGATTGGAGCCATATACCCAGTGTCTACCTATCCCTGAGGCAAGCATGGTAGGCTCAAGGGAGAGGTGGGGCCACAGCAGCTAAGTGTGAGGGGACCCAACAACCCTATGCATCTTTCTCAAATTCATTTCCTGCTTCCCATACCCAAATGGTCTGCAGGTCAGTTTACTGGCAAAGCATGGTTGAGGACCACAGCAGCTGCCAAGTCTTTTGGGAAGTTGCAGGGTTGAGGTCTCTTTGTGGCCCAAATTCTCCATCCTGCCCAACTCTGGAGACCTAGACCCAGAGAGTGAGGTGTGCAGCTCTCCTCTAAAGTTGGGGGCCCATGGGCCTGGCTGCATCCTTCCAGCTCAGAGCTCAGCAGACAGCAATGGGACAGGAACCCACTCCCCACCGGGGGCACATGCAGTGGGTGAGGAGGTGGGGGAGCAGGAAGGCGGCAGTCCTCACCATGTGCTCCATGCAGACGCTGATCTCGCCATCACTGTAGAAGGCCCCGTAGAAGCCCACGATGTAGGGTGAGTTGCACTCGTGCAGCACCTGCAGCTCCCGGATGATCTGGTTGCGGACAGCTGGCTTGATCTCCAGGTGGATCAGCTACAAGAAGGAAGGGCACTGATGAACAGGAAGGGGCTGGTGGCCAGCAAGCCCCATAGATAGACCCAGTCCTGGGCATATGACCAAGAGAAGGGAAGCCCCAGGCAGTGGATCTGTGGGTGACGGAGAGGGCTAGTGTGACGGAGCATGGAGATGCAATGTCTTCACTTGTTCAGTAAAACTGGTTTAAAAATGAAGATTTTGAAAAAGGAACGTCACTATTCTATTCTTGTGGGGGGGGAAAAAAAGACACACCAAGCTACCCAATGCACCCAGGCAACATCGGCACCCCAGACCTTTCCTCCAGGCCCAGCATTCCCACAACAAGGCCTTGGTGGCCACTCAGGACTCTAAGCTCTGCCCAGAGCAGTGTTACCCCACCACTCACTGTCCTTCCAGAGAGGAGGCTACAGAGAGAAGGCACTGTGAGGGAGCAACCAAAATCCATAAGCCTGGAATGTAGTGCCCAGCAGAGAGCAGCTGTGGCCAGGCCTGTGAGAGCTACACAGCAGACTCATGTCTCTAGATTTGCCAGAGGAGACCAGATGTCACCACCAGAGACTGCTATAGCTCTACAGGAGGCACAGGTAGAGCCTGCAAGGCAGACTCAGGTTCACACACAGCACCAGGAAAAACAAACTGAGGCCCACTACTGCGCCATTGTAGGCCGTGGGCGCATGGGTAGCCTGGAGACAGAGTTGGTCTCTGCATGGGCAAGGCAGGGAGTGCTCTGAAGTGGAGAGAGACACACTGCAGTGGAAACCCCTGCTAGGAGCCCACAGAGAAACCACAGCTAAGTGTCCTGATGTAACTATGGAGCAGGAGAGTGGTCAGGGCAGGGTGGAGGCCTTTCCACAAACAGGACACAGAGCCACCCAGGGGAGAGTACAGAGGCATGAAGGAGCCAGCTAAGCTCAGGACAGGCTTAGTAAGTGTCCCTGTGACCTTGTGTTCCCTGTAGGTCCTGCAAAGAACCAGCCCTGACCCTGCTGTCAGTTTTCAATCCTGCTGGTCTTGGACAAGGTTCCCAGCATGGCCATCTATCCCAACAGGCCAAGGGAACATTTCATGATTCTCCTTCCTCCCCACTGGCTCCCATACCAAAAAGGGTATGGTGTAACCGCTGTACCTCTCTCAGGGAAGTGAAGATCAGCGAAGATGCGAGACCAACATTGTACAGCTAGCTCTACCAACAAGCCTCTCTCACAGTTCGTTGAGTCCTATTTATACTCCCTCCAAACACCCCGTGTCCTCTATGGGTCTTGCCTCAGCATGTGAGTTTGTCTCAGCTGACATCACTCTGCTGCCCAAGGAAGCAGCAAGAAGCTGCAGCACACCATCTGAAGTTTTTTGTTGCATTTCTATGAAGTCTCGACAAAAGGAGCCCAACTATGCAATGTAAGGCGGACTAATACTTGTGTTGTTGGCAAAGAATCCTCCGACACGTGTCCTTTCACATGCCTGCTTTAGCAGAACATCCTTTCTCTTGTGTCTGCTTCAATGAAATGTTCATTCCTTCACGACTCTGCCTTAGCCTTTCACACCTGTGTCTACTTCAGGAAAGTACTCCTTCATGTGTTTGCTTCAGCAAAACACCATCTAACACAACTGACTTTCCAAAGAACCCTCAAGTTTCCACTTCAGTCTGGTGCAGGGGTACCTGCATCTGTGGACTCCTCCATGCAGGCAGTCTCTGTGGTCCACAGGCACCATTTCATTGGAAACCAACAATCTAGGTACTCTTGCACTCAAAACCACAGGACAGGCTGCAGAGATGGCTCAGTGGTTAAGAGTACTTGCCAGCACTTGCAGGGACCAGAGTAATGTTTCTGGTACCATGTGTGGCTGCTCATAACCAGCTGTAACTCCACCTGCAGAGGGGTCAGCACCTGGACACTTCGATCTGTGTGAGCCACCTGAACTGCGCCTTGCAAGGACCTGACTGCAGGTCTCTGTGTGTCCACTGCCGGTAGTGGAGCCAGCCTGTGAGCAGGACCATCCTCCTCTTTCAGGGCGATGTGGAAATGGGGTGTAAAGGCTGGAAGATACTTCCTCTTTGACTAGATGTGTGCAAGGTAAGCAGAGCCTATACCACAACAGGTTCTGGAGGCTCTGCCTTTTGACTAATGTCATAGTAACCTATTCAGAGCCTGGACCAGAGCACTCAGATGTTTCCAAGAACACGCAATCCTAAGCCAGCTCCAGCCATGCTCTCACTGTGTCATCAGACTGTCAATGGCCTCCAACAATCACACACAGGTAAGCAATTCTGTGCACAGTGCCCTTGTCAGGGAGCAGTTGGCATGGAGATGTGGCCTTCAGGCTGTGGAAGCTTTGGGTAAAACCGCCACTTGCTGTGGAGAACCAGCTTCTAGCCCAGGTGTGCTACAGCCCCACACAAGTTCTGCTGACCACGCCAGGCTTAAGCCACAGGGGGCTAGAATTGAGGGACAACACTAGAGGTTGGACCAGTCACAAAAAGCAAAAATGAGCCAGGCAGTGGTGGTGCACACCTTTAATCCCAGCACTTGGGAGGCAGAGGCAGGTGGATTTCTGAGTTCGAAGCCAGCCTGGTCTACAGAGTGAGTTCCAAGACAGCCAGGGCCATACAGAGAAACCGTCTCGAAGAAAAAACAAAAAACAAAACAACAAAAACAAAAAAAAGCAAAAATGGAGTAGACATGTTGGGCCTCCTGTACTGTTCACTGCTGCAGATGATCACTCACATGTAGCAGAGCAGAGCATGCTAGCTGAAGGGATGTACACAACTCTCAATGTCACCCTATCAGGAGTGACCTGCGTCCAGACACGTGCTGAGGCTCAGCTTCTACACAATCGCCTCTGTTGCAGCCAGCATGTCACAGCTGCCTGGAAGATGAGAGGGAGATCCTGGAAGACTTGGGCCCCCCCTTCAGCCCTCTGAATGTCACAGCAGCATTCTGCGTGAGGTGGGTGGAGATTCCAGGACACCAAGGCTGGGATCCTTCATCCACTTGTCATATCTCTAGAACCCACACGGGACTCCTGCAGCCCCGCGTGGACACACACACCAGCCTCCTTGTGGCTGGAATGACAACCTGCAAAGCGGTAAGCTTTCAAATCAAAGAAAAACAGGTGACCCCTATGACAGGGAGGCCTCATCCAATCAGCAGAAGGTAGAAAGCAGGGCACTGCTCCCAAGTAGCCTTCAGGACTCCTGAGGCTCCAGCAATGCCCATCTTGCCTGACAGTGACCAACCACCAGGCAAACCCACCATCACAGACAACCACTCTTTTTCAGCAGAGCCTGCCCAGTGCACTGAGATACTGGGTTGATCCCCAGCACCAGCCCAAACAGAACCAAGTTCTCTGCTGTGTGCATGTACCCACACCGGTCCTGCTTCTCTGGAGACCAAGGACTTGGTTTATTGTTTGTTTGGTTTCTGTTCCATGCTCAGTCTCAGGTAGCCCAGGCTGTCCTTGGACTTAGTACGTAGCTGAGGATGACTTTGCACTTTTGATCCTCCTGGGACAACAGGCATACACCACATGCCTGGTTTACATACTCCTGGGGACCCAGGGCTTTGTGTGTGCCAGGCCAGCACTCTGCCCACTGAGCCAAGACCACCCTGGCAGAACATCACAGACTAACAGACATGCAAATTCCATGCACGGCCTCTCCTCTAACTAGTTGTCAATGGCTCACAGACCAGCCTAGCAAGAGTTTTGTCTTGGATGGGAAGAGCATTTGGTGCATGCCAGGATAGAACTCACCAGTGTGCTACATCCCTGCCAGAGAACACAGCAGAGGCAGGAATCTCTGTAAGTTCCAGGCCAGCCTGGTCTACAGAGCAAATTCTAAATGGGCCTGGGCTTCACAGTAAGACCCTGATCCAGCATCATATGACAAACTACAGAAGATGAGGACAGGCCAAATACCCACCCAGACCTCACCTTTCTGGCCATGATGAGGCCTGATGGCCTATGCCGGGCCTTTGTGACCACGCCACCATTGCCAGCACCCAGTTCTGAGATCCTCTCAAAGTCGTCGTCCTTGAGCTCACCGACCTTAGCTTTCTGGGTAAGGAAGGCCTCAAGCCGCTTCCTCTGCTGTTCATCCAGATCCAGCTCCTCCAGCTTCTTCTGGAGGTCCACCAGATTTGCCCTGCAGCACCCCAGGAGCAGAGGGTGAGTCATGGACCTGACCCCCATATCTGCGCTCCAGGATTCCCATTATGTAGGAAAGGGACACGTGACTAGACACAGAGGCTGGATCCCCAGGTATGGAAGAATCATGACAAACTGCCTCAGAGAACCCACTCCAGACTACATGAAGAGGGGAAGGAGCAGAGGCCAGGTGCACCAAGGCCTAGGCCAAGACCTGTCTTTACTGAGGGCATTTCAAGTAGCTTTGGAGCCAAGAACCAGGCCTAGGAGGAAGGAGACTAAAGTGGCAGCAGCAATGCCTGGGATTTGTGTGTGTGATTATGCTAATCAAAGCCGAGGCCACCCACACACTAGGCACACCCATACCCAGCCCCTCACTAGGGAACTCTAGGCAGAGGGGTCTATCCTTTGGGACAGGGTCTAAAAGTTATCCAGACTGCCCTTGAATGCACTCTGTAGCCTAGTTTGGTTCGAACTACTGATCTTCCTGCCTCAGCTGCATGGGCTGGGCTTTTATAACTAAGAAACCTGTCCCCTCCTCCATCTTCATCCAAGGTGAGGGGAGGCTCTTAGACAAGTCACTCACCTGTCACACTCGTTCTTGGACACACATCCCATGAGCCCACTAGCATGAGAATGCACTAGTCATCCTTACAGGACCCCAGGCTGTACTTGGACCCCCTTGGAGCACCTCAGCACTTTCTGGTTGCTCCTTTGTCTTGTCCTCAGCTGCTGGGAAGCACCTAAGCCCTCTCAAGTCTCCCAGTGGCTGTTCTAACCTATTAGTTTTGGCTAGCAGGATGCAACCTCCAAGACCTAGCTTTAAGGCATGCCCTTCTCTGACATTTCTCACCATGGTCTCAGTCTCTTGGGCACTCCCCCCAACATCTCAGGTCCCCCTCATGCCATTACTATAACTTCCACACTGGAAAGACTTTTCCCCATTCTTTCCTGGAACAGCGCCCCCTAACCTCACTTTTTCAGAACCCAAGGCCATCTTTATGCTCTCTGGGGCCCTCAACAGCTGCCCTCAGACTGCAGCACTGTGTAAAGTTCTTCCATCACGCTGATATAACCACAGAGGCTGCCTCACCCAGTCTTTCCTGACAGAGGCCTCTCTGGTCTGGAATCACTCAAGGATCCTTAGCCTGTCCTCGCCGAGGACACCCCTCTTGTTGCCTCAGGAAGCCCAGCCTTCCTGTCTCCTCCCAGAAAACCCTTACACCCAAACTTCTTTGATGAACCGTCCTTACTTGAGCCTCTTCCAGGAATGCCTTGTACAACTGTACCCCTCAACCCCTCATCCTGCCCCACCACAGTGAGTCAGTTACCCCCACACCCACCTCCAAGGGCACTGTCCACTTTCTACTGGGTCACCACGACCCCTCCCCAAGCCAGGCTCTCCTCCACACCTGCTCCTTCCAACAGGTTCCTTCCCTCTGCCCCTGCAAGGCCAGCCTTGCCTCCTGGGGTTTGGCTAGACACTTCATGCCCTAAACCGCTAAACTCACCGGGCGCCCCGTCCTAAGCTCTGGACTAGGCTACCGGGCTCAGCCTCTGTCCCTCTAACCATACCACGCCCCTACACACCGGAAAGCAGTTTCCCTGACTCCTGCCTACCTTCAGGACCCCTTCTTTCTTGAGTCTCCAATTGCTCTGCCTCTTTTCAGGCCTCTCTCCTTATCCCAAGTTGCACTTCTCTCTCTCTCCTTTCTTTGCCCCAACACCTGCAGGACCTGCCCCTCTTGTGCCCACCCGCCCCCTTTACCCCCTCAGTTTCCCCTCAACAGCTGAGATTTTCCCACATTGTCATCCTCTCAGACCCCGCACCTTGTACCCATCCCTACCCTGCCTCAGCCACTCTCCAGACCAACTTTCCTAAAGCCAAGCTACAATCATGGTCCCACCCCTCATGCTCACAAGCCTCAGGGCTCTCACCTTAGGCCACGCCCCTTTCCCCTCAGGTCCAGATGATAGGCCAAGCCAGGAGCCTCACGGCTCTGGCCCTGACCCCAACCAGGCGTGCCTCCTATGCTCACAGGTCACTCACCTTAGACCACGCCCCTTTCCCCTTGGACTATGCTCACACCACGTGACTCGCTCCTCTTAACCCGCCTTCCTCCCACAACGCCCGGACCCCCAACCAGGCTTTGTTCCAGTCCTCAAAGTCCACGCCCCTCTCAACTCAGTCCACACCATTCTCAGGACCAGCCCCTTTCCTCCCAGGCCCTGCTGGTCTCCCTTCAGACCACACCCCCACTTAGTGGCTACGCCCCCTTTGATCCGAGGTCCGCCCCTGTCCTCACATTCCCCACCCACTCACTCGGAGGCACCCTCGCTGGTGGGGGACGGGCCCTCAGCGATGGTAGGGTTGATAGTGAGCGCCGGTAACACCGGCTTCCTCCGGGCCAGCATCAGGGCTCCACGGCCGGCGGCGGCGCTTCAGCCGGGGCCCATAGGGGGCGGCGTGACGTGGGCCCGGGGCTGCGGCCTAGGCCAGGCAGAAGGTGGCCGAGCCGGGAGCGCCGGGGAGAGAAGGCGGACGCCGAGGCCGAGTGAAGCTGACGCTGCAGCGTAGCCGGGAGGCCGGGGAACAGGGGGCGGCCACAAGAGCGCAGGCCGGGCTCTCGCGAGATTATTTTTCGCCAGGCTCCGCCCTCAACGAGGCGCATGCGCGCGGTGGGTCCCCTGCTCCTGTAAGAGAAAAGGCACTGGCGGACGGTAGGCTGGGAGCGCAGCCACTGCGGTGCAATCAATCGGCTGCACTAGCTATCGGTTTGCCACACTCGGCTGCGCGTGCGTCTCAGATGCGGGCGGAGCCACGAAGGGACAGACTGGGCTCCCAGCAAGAACATTCTAGGACCTCGGCCACCAGCTTCAGTCGAATCAGACTTGTTTAGTTTCATATTTTCCTAGATTTGGCCTCCCGGTCACTGTGCGGGACTCCTGTGCTCCTAAACCTGTGCTGGGATGGTAGTCCTGAGCTGATTTACCTTCTTTTTGCTTTGCTGGGGCCTCGTGTCCTATAGGCGAGAGCGCTACCCACTAAACCATACTCCCTGCTTTTTGTTTTGTTGCTTGTTTGTTTTTAATTTTGAGACAGTGTCTCAGTACCCCATGAAGTGTTTATAAAAAGATAAATATTTGTTCTTTGGGTGTATGGAGGGAGGGGTGGGGGAAGGATGTGCCTCAGGCATCTCTTCCCCTGAGGGACCAGCAACACCACGGTATAGTATAGAATATTCAGGGCATGGGGAAGGGAGCTAAGAGGGTAGCAGAGGCAGAGAGAGGGAGCGAGTAGAGAAGTAGAGGTCGGCCATGACCACGTGAAAGGGGGGGGGGGATGAGAGACAAAGCAGTCCTTTTATAGTGGGCCAGTCCCACCTGGCTGTTGCCAGGCAACTGTGGGGTGGAGTTTAGACAGAATGCTAACACCCCACCCACACTGTTCTGGAAGTTACTGTATTGTCCGGGCTTCTTGTTCGACAGTCCCACAACCCCACAGACCTTTCTCATGGCCCTGTCCTGAAGCTCGGGTATGGGTAAAACATGAATTCCCTTGTACCCCATCCCTGACAGTCACCATTTCTTTTTTCTTTTTGGTTTTTCGAGACAGGGTTTCTCTGTATAGCCCTGGCTGTCCTGGAACTCACTCTGTAGACCAGGCTGGCCTCGAACTCAGAAATCCGCCTGCCTCTGCCTCCCGAGTGCTGGGATTAAAGGTTTGCACCACCACTGCCCGGCCAACAGTCACTATTTCAATGTCTGAATTGGAACACTTCTTGTGATTAGGGTCACTTTTGTCTGGCTTGTTTTACCTTTGCCCTCAAGGTACATCTACAATGGGATAGATGGCTCTCCTCCTTTTCCTGACCAAATAATATTACCTTGTTTGGACACACCCCTCAGGGCTAGTTCTTTGTCCAGGATCACGCTCTTGTGATTCAGAATGTACTAATACCTAGTTAAGCCCCTGCTCTGGGCTCTTGAGCAGGCACAAGGAAGTCAGGGGCTTTCCCTCTCTTTCTACTATGTGTATCTCAGGGATTGAACTCAGGTCCTCAGGCTTGGGTGCTCCTCTACCTACTGATCCTCTTGCGATCCCCAGCTGTTCATTCATTTGTCAGGAGTCTCTCGCCCAGCTAACTGGACACTTGCATTTCAGATGTGTCTGGGGTAGGAACGCCTTGTTTTCCTGCAGCCCCAGGAACACTCCCTCATTCGGTTTATCTTGAGCTCCGTGTAATCTTCTTTATTGACCCTCAATGGAGCATAATAAATGCACCATCTGGAAGGTGCAATTGTAGGAACTTCTAAGACAGTGCACACCTGTGGAGCCATTCCACTTCGGGCTGGGTGTGTCCTGTGTTTCAATTTTTGGCTTCTGCCTACAGTGGGCAGAGTGCAAAGGTCACGGTTTATCTGAGCTTGTAACTTGGAAGGACCCTCACATCCCAGAGAGTTGAGGGACAGAAGCAAGAACTTCATGAGCTAAAAAGGCTGCTAGGTTACAGAGAGCAGACAAGGGTAGCACTGGACAAGTAAGACCTGTCACCAAGCAGTGGTGGCGCACACCTTTAATCCCAGAACTCGGGAGGCAGAGGCAGGAGGATTTCTGAGGCCAGCCTGGTCTACAGAGTGAGTTCCAGGACAGCCAGGGCTACACAGAGAAACCCTGTCTCAAGAACCAAAAAAAAAAAAAAAAAAAAAACAAGTAAGACCTGTCTCAGCCTGAGTCAGCAGGTGTGGTGGCCAGGCCTAAAGGCCCACAAGGATCAGGCAGTAGACACTGAAAGATCTCCAGGAATTCAAAGCCAGCCTTGTCTATGGAACCAGTTATGGCCAGCATCAACACACCAAAAGTATACAGGGCCTCCTAGAATCCCCCAGTGAGAGGCTGGGGACATGATCAGAGGTGGAGCCCCTGCCTAGAATCCCCAGTGAGAGTCTAGGGGCCTGGCCAGGGGTGGAGCTCCAGGAAGCCCTGGGCTTAATTCCTAGTACTAAATAATAATGACAACAATAATGATGATAATAAGCCATAGCCACTGTGATCCCTTTGAAGTTCACTGGTTCTCACTGTTCCTTGCTGAAGACCTCTGACTGTGCTTTAGTTGTGTTTTGTGGCTCTTAGTCTAAAAGCAAAAAGGATGTCAGAGGTGTGCTTGTCTCTGTTCAGCTTTGTGGACTTGGTGGATGTGGGTTTGATAAGTACTCTGGGCATTCCTGTCCCGGTGGTAGGGTGCTGACCCCCGTTGTCTAGCCCTTCACATGAGGTTTTATGGCTAGGGTCACGGGGCACCTGACACCTCGACGCTCCCTATTTTTACCACTTTGCTGGTGACCTTTCCCAGCCGTATCTGGAACCTGACTTATCACCAGTTTCAATAACATTCTTCTGGGTACCTTATTCCAGATACATGAGGAAATAAATATGTAATGGTGTTCTTGATAATGCTAACTCAAGGCGACACTTGTCTTGCTGGGGCAGACGGGAGGGTTACCTCTCCCCAGTGTTGGCTGAGTTCACTGTTAAACCTTATCCTATCCGAATACTCCTGCTGAACTGATTAACATCCCAGCAAAATCTATTCCTTTGTAAAAACAAAAGCAAATCTGAGAGGACTTTATGTTTTTAAAGCTTTTAACTTTTAGTACTTTGTGTACATGTGTGAACAACATGTGTACATCACAAAGTGTGTGGAGGTCAGAGAGCCACTTGTGGGAATTCTTGCCTTCCACCACACGGGATCCTGAATGGACCTCATGTCTGCTGCCTCATCCAACAAGCACCATTACTCATTGAGCCCTCTCGCTGACCCTCTAGACCTATTTGTATTGAATGAAAATAACTCACACCATTCACCATTTGGGAACAGTGAGTTCAAAGGGCAGTGAGGGTGGATGGGAAGGTGTGTGCATCTGTCTAGCTATTGGGGTGCAGCTTGGACTGCAGGCCAGCCCAGTCGATATAGGTCATTGGCTCTAGCTCCAAATGGGTGTGAGACATGGGGCTAAGTGGGCAGAGTTCATGCCACACACAGGAGACCCTAGAACTATGCTAGCACTATGTAACCCAGGTATGGTAGTGATGCTTGTCCCTCAACACACAGGCTATAGGTGAAGGAGGATCATGATTTCAAGGTTCTCATTATATACTGAGTTGGGGGATAGGCTGAGCTACAATGCTGGATCATGCCTTTAATCCCAGCACTCAGGAGGCAGAGGTAGGCAGATCTCTGTGAGTTCAAGGCCAGCCTGGTCTAGAAAGTGCCCGGACAGCCTAGGCTACACAGAGAAAGCCTGTCTCCAAAAAAAAAAAACAAAACAAAACCAAATATTTAATGTATATCAGTGTTTTGCCTCCGTGTACGTATGTGAAACTTACATGACTGGTGTACACAGAGGCCTGGAGAGGGTATCAGATACACTGGCACTGGAGGTACAGACAGGCAGAAGCCTTCAACCAGGTGCTGGGAATTGAACCCAGGTCCTCTGGAAAAGCAACTAGCACCCTTAACCACTGAGCAATTGCTCCATTTTGTTCATTAAACTGCCTTTGTTAGATATTTAGACATTGCAGTGAGACAGGCACAGAACATTGGTACCAGGAATAGGGTGTTGCAGCGATATGGTTGTTAGGTCTTTGGAACTGGTCAGCCTGTAGAAGGAAGCATTTGGAGAATAAAATCCTTCCAGCCAGAGCTTCAGAGTGCAGACAGTTGTAGCAGAGGCCTGAAGCTCATTTTCCCACACACCGGTCAGTCCAGCTAGGGGTGTGGCCTGAGAGAGGCTGTGGTAGTTTGAGAGGCAGCTGGGATGGCGGGGGCGGGGCTACCAAGCCCTGAGGAGCCCAGATGACTCTATCAGGAGTCACAAGTGCTGGACATGAAGCTGGAAATTTTGGGGTTTGCCCTACCGGGCGTTGGTCTTGTGATAATTCTTTGCTGTGTTTGGGTTTGTCCCTTCTGGGGAGAAATGTGCACTTGGTGAATGTGTGCTGTTTTTACTTTATGGGGAGTCACAATGGGGGATGGCACTTAACTTTGCATTGGATGCTGTTGAGACTGTTTAAAGACTCTTCTTCTGGAGACAGGGTCTCATTGTGTAGCCCTTGTTGCTATGAATCTTACTATGAAGATGAGAATGGCTTGACACTCAAGAGATCTGCCGGCCTCTGCCTCCTGAGTGCTGGGATTAAAGACATACAGTAGTACCACATCAGGCTGACTATTGTGACCTTTGAAACTGGACTGGATGCATTTTGTATTATGAGACAGCCATGAACTTTTAATTTTATGTTTAATCCCAGCACATGGGAGTCAGAGGCAAGAGGATCTCTCTGAGACTGAGGCCAACCTGGTCTATAGAGTGAATTCCAGGCCAGCCAGGGGTACATGGTGAGACCCTGTCTCAAGACAAAATCAAGAACCCTGTTGTGTTTGAGTTGACGAAGGGCGGAGCTGGGGTGTCCACCATTGATTGTTGACAGGATTCAGCATCCCCTCAGAAGTACAACATCTCCGACCAGTCTGTGAGAGTTCCTAGATTGAATTAACTGAGACAGGAGAACCCGCCCACAATGTGGGTGGCCCCATCCTGAAGACCCGCCCACGACGTGGGTGGGTCCCATCCTGAAGACTCGCCTACAATGTGGGTGGCCCCATCCTATGGGCTGGGCTCCTAGACCGAATATAGCAGAAAGGGAGCAGTGCACGCATTCATTTCTCTGCCTCCTGCCTGAGCGTCTGATGTGATCAGTCGCCAAGATGGACTGTGCTCTCAAACTGTGAGTCAGGATAAACTTTCTTCCTCACATCGCTTATCTTGGCACAGCATACAGGATGAAGCTACTTGATGCAGAACTGGCTATTTTGTATGCTCACTCAGCGGCCTGCGTCCAGCCTACAGGACTGGTCGCAGACACAGCATGTGCCACACAAAGACAGACAGATGGAGAGAAGAAAGCTCTGTAGGGGATGAGTGTGGAGTGGAACCGTGCAAACACAAGGCCTGGATCACACAGACCCGGACACAGGCTCCTCCGCTCCTCCTGTCCTCACAGGAGGGCAGGGAAGTTGTCTCATTTCAGAACTGGGGATGAAACTCAGACTTGGAGCATGCCGGGAAGGGCTGCACACCGAGCTCCCAACATTCACTGTGGGTTCAAGCATTTGCCCATTGTGCTCACAAATGTTCTATGACGTCACCCTGCTCCAGGTGTGACAGTAGGAATACCGTGTATTTTCTAACTCTGATTTACCAAGAATAAGCTTGAACTCCTGAACCTCCCCTCCTGAATGCTGGGACCACCACAGGCACAACAGGTATGTGCTGACGAAAGATTGTGGTTTATTTGAGTGCCCTCACACGATCCTTTATTGCTACTGAATTGTGTGGTTACCAATCCTGTATGTTGGAAACCTAGCACACACATAAACACGCACAGCCCCTGTCTGCAGACCAATCCCTGTTTCCAGAGTTTCTTTACCAACTCTCAAGAATCAGTCAACAAACAGGCACATCATGTTCCCTCTGAGCCAGGCAGGGGGATGTTCCTAAGGTGTGTATGATCCTCCACCAATCCTGCCACAGATACAAAGCCCCATCTCCTGTGAATCAGAAGGAGGTGAAGATTCCAGAACAGTGTGGGCAGGAAAGAGAATGTGCAAAGGCTGTGTGCTTGGGGCTAACCGTGAGGGCTGTGGTGTGCCTCTGTCCAACTGCACTGTGCTGTGACCCACACACAGGAACCAATCCTCTGTTTTCTGTCTTTGTACTTGTGTCTATCTGGACCAATAGGTACCATGAGAAAAGGTGGTGAGACCGAAGGCAGATTCAAGGAGCTGTGATCCACGAATGGAGATGGCAGCTGCTCTTCCTGTGGGTTGGTTGGTCAGCACAACAGAAGAGACAGCTCAGGAAACAGCAGCTCTGGGGGCTAGCACCAGCCCCACAACCTACAGACTGGAGTTCAAGACCCCAGAATGCCATAAAGCCAACATAGACCAGCATTCCTAGAGGAGCTGGGGAGGTAGAGACAAGAGGCCAGCCTGTGAACAGAAAACCCTGCCTCAAACCAGAAGGCACTGAGGACTGAGCCTGGGCTGTGCTCTGGCCTTCAGCAGTGTGGGCAGCATCTACACACACACCCCCAAAAGTCTTTGAAAAATAACTTAGTCACTCTCCCTCCCCCTTTCCAAACCCCTTCCCCCCTTTTGGTGACAAGATCCAGCTCTGTAGACTAGGCTAGCCTCACACTCACAGCAATCCACCCACCTGCCTCTGCTTCCTGAGTATTGAGATTGAAGGCGTGCACCACCACAGCTGGCTGAGAGATTTATCTTTATTGTTTTTTTACTTTGTGTGTCTCTGTGTGTGAAGGTGTGTCCCAGCTGAGTTCTGGCAGGTGACTTCAGCTGCTTCGCCTGATCCTCAGTGTAGGCCACTGAGCTTTCCCATCTTCCCAAATTTTAAAGATGTCTAAATCACTCAGAACACCTGATTATTTACAGAATATTAACACAGAGGAAAGTAGGTCTATCCATGTCCAGGTTTGAGGTGATCTTTGGAACTTTTGGAATGGCAGTTGGTGGCACTGGAGTAACCACAGCAAGTGTGTTTTCCATCTTGCCCCAAACCTGTTTTCCCATGGGGTGTGATGCATGCCTTAACTGCAGCATTTGGGAGGCATAGGGAGGTAGAGGGTGATCAGTCTGAGGCTAGCTTTCTCTAAGTGTGAGTTTCAAGATACCAAGGGCTACATAGGGGAACCTGGTTTCAAAAAATTAAAGAAAGGGAAATTGGAGTTGTCAGGGGCTAGTGAGCTGGCTCAGGGGGAAAGGGGTCTTGCTGCCAAGCCCTGAACCTAAATGGTGGAAGGAGAGAACTAACTCCTTCGTGTTGGCCTTTGACCTCCATGTTTGCCCTGGCACAGGCATGCTCAACCACTTGAAATAAATAAAGAAGTGTGGGGTTTTTTAAAAAATCTTTTTGAAAAAGAAATGCAGAACATTTTCACGGTCCCAATGTTGCGTTTTTCCCTTTAAAACTGGACATGGGGGGGGGGGGCGCTGGAGAGATGGCTCAGCGGTTAAGAACAACTGCTCTTCCAGAGGTCCTGAGTTCAATTCCCAGCAACTACATGGTGGCTCACAACCATCTGTAATGGGATCCGATGCACTCCCCTGGTGTCTGAAGACAGCTACAGTGGACTCACATGAAATAAATAAATAATTCTTTAAAAAAAAAAAAAAAAACTGGACATGGGGGAGCACAGGCCTGTCAGCTCAGCTACCTTCGAGACCTATGCAGGAAGACTCGGACAGTTTATGTGGAGAGGGGAGGTCATCCTTTTTAAAAAGGCTGGGATGTGGCTCACTCAGGAGAGCAGTTGAGTGCAGGGTGGGGTGTGGGCAGGCTGTGCAGGCCTTCCAACAGTGGAGGCAGGAGAGTTAAGGCCTTACAGTTAGCTTCAACTACATAGTGAGTTCAAGACTGGACAGAGTGATATGAGACCTGTCTCCAATCAATATTAGTTAAATAATTGTTAATTAATGGGACATTCAATTAATTAGACAATCAATTACTTAAATGACCCAGCAAGCAGCGCTTGTGGGCATCAGCTTCTAGTGGGCATCACGGCTTGCAGGGACAGTGGGTGTTGTGTGACCTGGAAGGTTCCATTTTTCATCACACATTTGGAGACTGGGTACAGAAAGGGTTGGACAACTGTCTTATACCAACTGCTTAATAATTTTTTTGCAGGTTGTCTGGAATTAATATCTGAAGCCACCACACTAGGCTTGATTTATTTTGCATATTTATTTTTAATTCACATATTTTTGAGACAGGGTCTCTTGTAGCCCAGGCTAGACACCAACTCCCTCTGCCAAGCCCTCCAGTCCTTCACTTCCTTCTTGTTTGTATTTAGACACAAGGTGTCACTGTCTAACCCAGACTGACCTTGAACTCATAGCAATCCTCCAGCCTCTGCTTCCTACGTGCTCAGATGACAGGCATGTGCCTGCATACCCCTGGCAGGTGGTTTTAAACCCTAAGGTTTTTATTGATTCTCTGGGGACTTTGCATCATTACCATATCACTTCTCAGTCCTTCCATGTCCCCCTTCCTGCTTGTGACCTGCTCAAAAGGTACAAATAAGCCAGGTGGTAGTGACATCTCTGAGTCAGAGGCCAGCCAGGTCTACAGAGTGAGATCCAGGACAGCCTGGGCTATCAGAGAAAACCTGTCTTGAAAAACAAAACAAACAAACTGAAGTAAAAATATAATTAAGAAAAAGTCCAATTTGTGTTATGTATATATTCACTGGAGCATGGTCAGGCTCTTATGGAGAAGCCAGGGCAAGCATGCAGTGCATCTGTAGAGCTCCTGCCTGCCACGGAATGAAGTCCTGGATTCTAAGCTAAGCACTAAGGAAACAGGACTTGGCGCTCAGTGGTTAGAGCACTCATTGTCTTTACAGACGACCTCGGTTCTGTTATAGTACCCACATGGCAGCTCACAACCCTCTGTAACTCCAGTTCTTGGGTATCTGCTGCCCTTTGCAGGGACTGCATGCCCATAGTGCAGAGACTGAACAAGAGCATCTTAGCCGGGGTGGAATGATATGCACCTTTATCCCAGCACTGGAAGGAGTGAGTCCCTGTCACAAACAAAGCTAAGTGTGTTCCTGGTCTTCAGAAGTAAGAGGGCAGTACCAGGTGACCCCAAAGCTTCTCCAGCATCAGGCAGAGTTGGGATGGCATCCGGTCTCAGAGGCCCTTTTGCTTGTCAACACTGTAACCTTCATACCCCATGACTGTAAAGCAATCACTAAGGATGGTAGCAAGACACCCAGACCTGGGACAGAGCCAGTGAAGCATAAACAGGCAGATGGGCGTGAGGCTGTGTCCAGTGCTGACCTGGGCAGAAGCTGGTGACCATATTGTCAGCAATGGAGGACCCTGGACATCCATCTTGGAGAACACAGTCCCCCCAGCACATGGACCCTTTCATATCTGTCCTCACCCTGGCTCCTGGAGAATCTTCCAGAGCCATTCCCAGCAAGGAACTGACCCTGCAAGGATCACTCTACAATCCCATCCTGTGGTCCCTGTTTCCAGACCCTTGGTCTCCTGTCTGCCCCACCCTCTCCAGCACCTCTGTCTCCAGCTCATTCATTGCAATCCCACAAACCTCTGATGTGATCCTTCAAGCTCCAGGCAATTGCACAGGCTGTTCCACCCACCTGACCCACTTTCTCTTCTCCTGTGGCTCCTTGCCTACCGCAGGTACAAGTACTGGCTACTCCACTGTCTCTCAAACTCCTAATCCTCCTGCCTCCATCTGCTGTGTATTGAGATGACAGGTATGGGCCTCCACAAGTAGTTCTAACATGAACGTTTTTGGGGGGACATCAGGGTGATCTACTGGATGGGGAGCAGGGAACAATTTCTTAGTTAAGTCCTCCCCCCTCTCGCCAGACTTAGCACACAGGGGCCCATGACGGTGAGGGCCAGAGCTCCCTCAGAGCAGAAGTGTGGGCGGGGGATACACCACACACCTTCCTGGAACAGGACAGAGTGACAAACGCTCGACCAGACAAGCTGGGATGAAGCCTGATAGAGTTACCCAAGAGAGAGCAGAGTCCCCTGTGGCCACCCAGTCACACCCTTGTCACTATCACAAGGGAGTTACTCACACCAGGGGGAAGGGGGACTCTTCATCCTCTGCCAGTGACTGCCCCAATGCCAAGGTGGGGAGAGGGCTCAGGTGAGCAGATAAGTGATGAGGGCCCAGAACAGTGGACCTGGGTGTGGCCTGGCCTGGCAGCAGGGGACACAGTGAGTCAGGTGCCCTGTCCCTCACACAGTGTAGTCTGTCCTGACACACCTAGCACAGTCAGGACCAAGGGATCAAGCTGCCAGGGAGGGACAGAGACGGCCCCCCAAGCATCACCATCACAAGACAGTAGCTGTGAACTTCTTGCAGAAGCACGTTGTGGTGTTGTGGTAAGGTAGCCAGGGAAGGACAGACCTAGTGAATTATGAATTAATTAATTACTGTATAACTTTTGCAGTACTAGCTCTGTGTGCCTCATGGCAAGATGGGGGAAGAATTCATGACTCAGCAATGCCCCAAGCCTCTCACTGGGCGATTCTAGGGAAGGCTCCACCCCTGACCACGCCCCCAACCCCTCACTGGGTGATTCTAGACAGGGGTTGTTAGGGCTAGGCTGTTAAGGTAAACCATGCCCCCTGGCTCTCTTTTTGCTTTAATTTTGTTTATTTTTATTAGGTTTTTGTTGTTTTTGGTTTGGGTTTTTGTTTGCTTGTTTGTTTTGGTTGAGTTTTGTTATTTTTCTTTTTTGTTGTTCTGGGGTTTTTTGTTTGTTTGTTTGTTTGGGGTGGGGTTTTTTTTGGTTTTTGGTTTTTCAAGACAGGGTTTCTCTGTATAGCCCTGGCTGTCCTGGAACTCATTCTGTAGACCAAGCTGGCCTCGAACTCAGAAATCCACCTGCCTATGCCTCCCCAGTGCTGGGATTAAAGGTGTGCACCACCACTGCCCTGCTTGTTTTTGGTTTTTTAAAGAGAGGGTTTCTCTGTGTAGTTCTGGAACTTGTTCCGTAGACCAGGTTGGCCTTGAACTTAGAGATTTGCCTTTCTTTGCCTTCCAAGTGCTGGGATTAAAGGCCTATGCTTCCACTGCCTGATGACTAGTGTTTTTCTTTTCTTTTCCTTTTAGTTTGAGACAGGGAAGGTCTTATTACCTAGCCCTGGCTGTCCTGGAACTCACTGTGTGATCCTGCTGCCTTCGAACTCACAGAGATCTGCCTGCCCTGCCTCTGTCTTGCATTAAGGGAGGGCCGCAGCACACAGGAAGATTTAAAATCTTCCTGTCTAGTGCACTGGAGGAGCTGGGAGCACAGACTGCTGCCAGCAGGTGGTCGTTCTTGAGCCAGCATGGCAAGAAGCCATGACACAAATGAGATTCACTCATTTGTGAATGTGATCACACATACCAGCCAAGTCAAACACTACCCTAGGAAGGAGACACGGATGCCCTCGGGGATTGAGAGAAATGCAGAGGCCAAGGGACATTCAGGAGCCTGCAGGAAACTGGGTGCGGGCCTGGCCTGCGCTGTGCTCTGTGTGGAGTCTTGGGCCATGCAGGGCACTGAGCACTGTCCCCTGATGAATAAACACCAGAAAGCCCATTTCTCCTGACATTACCCGGGCACCTTATGCATTCACTGAAGTCTCACCAGCTCCTTGCTAGGTTTAGTTCATGCTAAATTCCTTGAGAGGTCTCAAAGCCCTTTGTGCCCCATCTCATCCCATCCTCACTGACTTCCTTTCCTCTACCAATTCTGGCTCTCTCTCCCTCTCTCTGTCACCTCTTTCCAGGCCTCAATTAAAACATCTTTTCTCAGAGAATTCTTCTCATCCCTTCTCCTCAGGCTGTGCCCAGGGTTTCAGCCCTGTGCTTTATGCCTTTCTGATGCAATTAGTGGTTCTTAATGTGTTTATTTATTGCATAGGTGCTCAATTATGCCCTCCCCCCACAGAATGTCATCTCAAGGGCAGTGTCTCCTCCTGTTCCCTCCCCATCCCTTCTGCTCAGCTCCAGGATGTCTAGTCCTCCATGCTCTTGCAATGATCGAAGCTCTGTCCTGCCCCAGGCTTTGCACAGGTTATCTCTTCAACCTGATGCACCTTCCAGCTGCTCTCCTCTCAGTTGACTCAGTCTCCCCACCAGGACTCTGGGTGACCCCCACTCCTTGCTATGAAGTCATTTAATTTCTTGGTGGCACTTGTCTACAAGTGTATTCATCTCTCTACCCAACTCAGTCCAGGACACTCGTGGATTGATTGGTCATGCCTAAACCAGTGGCTGGCACATAGGAGCTATTCAATGAGCAAGTATCATTGAGTACCAACTGTACACCTACCCTATTCTGGACAAGAGCAGCTAGTAATGACCTATAAGGTCTATCCTGGCCACGAAGTGAGGCTGCTGTGGCTGGAGCAGAGGTGGGATTAGGGGGTAGGGTTAAGGGGTTAGAGGGGTGAGGGTGTAGCACAAGGGAGGCAGAAAGTAGAAGGGCAGAGGAAGCAGATGAACATGGCAGACGGAGCTTTGAGGGCTGTGCAGGAGTTGGCGGAGAGTTTGTCTAATATGCACAATGAGCTGTGTGCTGCTCCACATCAGTCACTAGGTGAAGGCAGGAGGATCATCTGTGTGTCAAGTCATCCTCAGGTAATAGTGAGTGGGACCAGGCTGGGACAGGAAGGACACAGAAAGCAATGGAACAGAGTCGGTCACAGGGACAGGACAGGCGGCCAAATGCAGGTGCAAAGGCCCCAGGGTAGGGAAGTGCAGTTTGTATAAATATTTGTGGGCTAAGTGCATGTGGGCCAGGTGATTCCAGAAGAAACTGATTAACACGCGGGACAGTGGGGGATGTGCCTCCTGCGTCCCTTCTGCAGGGTCAGCCGTGGTCACGCTGCATGAGGGCATCAATTCCACGTACCTGTGGTTGCTATTTTTCTCTGTCACAGGAGCTGGCAATCTACCCAAGGACCCTGGGGTTTGTTGGGGACCCAACATCCGGTGACACTAGACAGAAACAGTGGCTGTAAGTAGGGGAGAGGTCACACAGACTGGACACCCCAGACTTTGCTCTTTGCTCCCTGTAAAAAGCACAAAACAGAGAGATAACAGTCGTCTTGCCCTCCCTCTGCCTCTGCCACTCACTATTGGTCTGAGGTCCTGCCTGTCTCTGAGTCGAGAGCGGGTGGCAAAGGCTGCAGCAGGCGGTGACAGGGACCTGAAAAGAGGCTGTTACAGGAGCAAGACTCATGGATGAGGACATAGCGACTGGAAAGGTGAGGGGCTACAGTGGGGATGCTGAGCTGGGGGGTTGCAAACTGACAGGACCCCTTCACAGTGGTGGGAAGACTGAGGCTGGAAAGGGGGTGCACTGAGATCACATGGCCTCCCTGGGACTTCAGAACAGGTTGATCCAGGCTCCAATATCTCCTTTGGAATCAGGGTTTCTCTGTGTAGACCTGGCTGGCCTTGAACTCACAGAGATCTGCCAGCCTCTGCCTCCTGAGTGCTGGGATTAAAGGTGTGTGCCACCAAGCCCGGCCTCTCTACTCACTTTTACAAACATATTTAGCTGTAGTGTGTATACTGCAGCACAGCAGCCATATGCATCTCTAGATTGTTTGTTTGTTTGTTTTGCTTGGTTTTTTTGTTTTGTTTTGAGTCTTGCTAGTGGTAGACCAGGTTTGCCTGGAACCTGCCATCCTCCTGCCTCTGCCTCCTGATTTGACAGCCTCACACCACCATGATTTCTAAAGACTCTTGCTTATCCCAGCCCAACCCTGTGTACACTTTAGGCAGATTCACAAAGACCCAGCCTGGGCTGGGCAGAACTCACATTTGGCTCAGAAGGAGCTGGGGAGCTTCCTGTAAGAATGGAGTCTTCTTTCTCTCCTCCATCCAGATGGTGTCCCCTGCTTGTGCCATGGCTCCCTTGGACAGCATGGAAGTCCTTGACCTCCTGTTTGATCGACAGGATGGTATACTGAGAAATGTAGACCTGGCCGAGGGCTGGATCCTCACCAGAGAGGATCAGGTGAGGGATCCCCAGGAGATTTCCAGCCCCAGCTGGGGTGGGGCGCAGGACATGCCACTGAACTGGGCAGTCTGTAAACCTCACACATCTGCTTAAGCATCCTTTCTTTTTTAAAAAATATTTATTTATTAATTAATGTATGTGAGTACACTGTAGCTGTCTTCAGACACACCCGAAAAGGGCATCAGATCCCATTACAGATGGTTGCAAGCCACCATGTGGTTGCTGGGAATTGAACTCAGGACCTTGGGTAGAACAGTCAGTGCTCTTAACCACTGAGCCATCTCTCCAGCCCCTTAAGCATCCTTTCAATATGTAGCTAGATATTCCAGGGGAGGGAGGGAGGCAGAGAGAGGACACAGTACTCACCCAGAGTCACACAACCAACTTCAACATGAGTTCAAACTCAGAACACAGAGCTCCTGTCCCCTGTTTGTCGTTTAACTGCTGTTGCATCTCAGATGCTCAGGGAGAAAGAAGGACCCCCCTCTCTAAGGCACAGAGAGGGTCAGGGATTTACAAATAGTCACACAGCAATCTGAATAAACATGTGTCTTGTTCTCGCCACTCCTCTTCTAGAAAGTTCTACCAACTTCTGACTCTGATGAATTCCTAAATTCTATCCTGGGACCTGGAGACTCTGACCCCAGCTCCCCAATATGGTCCCCCGCTGACAGTGACAGCGGTATCTCTGAGGATCTACCTTCAGATCCCCAGGACACCCCTCCTCGGAGCGGCAGTGGACCAGCTAACATGGCAGCCAGGTGTCATCCAGGAGAGCAAGGCAAGGGGCCCTGCCTCTCCTATCTTCCCAGCACCCCATGCCTTGAGCCTCCAAGAACACAAGTTCATGAGTCCTCAGTGGCCATTGACCTGGGTGAGTATGAAGCTAATCAAAACCCTGGGTGTGGGCGACACAGTGGGTGGAGGACCCTGGGAGAGGAGCCCATCAGCTCAGTCCTCAGATAGCTCAGACAGCAAGCAGCCAGGATACAAAGCCAGAGGGTGGCCTGAATCTGGGTTCCTCCAACTGTGGCTAATTCAGTAGGTGCTCAATAAAAGCCGGGGAGACTCCAGAGCCCTGACACAGGACAGAGTCTGCCCCGAGAAGGACAGCTTATCAGAGGCCACCTCAGAGATCAATAATGATTTACTTCAGGGACATCGATCAGCACCCCTAGCTAGGCAGAGCCTCAGCTAAAGATACAGGGACCCAGGGCAGCCTCTAGCTAGGCTCCACCCCGACCACACCCCCAGCCATGTATGAAGATTTACAAGGTGAACATTTGTCCCATTGGTGAGTTGACAAAGTCCAGGCACAGAGGAGGGAAGCCCCTTTCCTAAGGTCATACTGCTCTGTGCAGTCTTGTGCTGTTAAACACCATGCCTACTGTGTCCCAGACACCAAGAGGTACAGGCCACATATGACACAAACCTCCCAGTCCTGTACCACTGGTGGCAGCCACTCTGTACTATCTATCTATCTATCTCTGCACAGCTACTATACTAGCTGTGAGTCCCTTACAGAATCCTGTGCTTCTATAGCCCCATGGCAGAGACCCACAAGCTAGGATGAGTATAGCAGAGGGGAAACTGAGGCACAGGGACACGTTCCTTTCCATTCAGGTCATGGCTTTGTGGCACCCGCCTTCAGTCCCAGCACTTGGGAGGCAGAGGCAGATCTCTGAGTTTGAGGCCAGCCTGGCTGACAGATCGAGTTCCAGGACAGCCAGAGCTACACAGAGAAACCCTGTGTTAAAATAATAGGGGAAAGGCCTCTATTTTTGAAGATGTGAGGACTTGTTGGAGCTGGCCACAGAGACTGAATGGCCTGGCTTCCTCTCTGTTCCTTCTCTACCTGGCCAGACATGTGGAACACAGACATCCTGTACCCAGAGGAACAGGCTGGCTCGCCCTCCTGCTTCAACCTCACTGTGAAGGAATTACTGCTGTCCGGTGGCAGCGGGGACTTGGTAGGCATCCCCATGACTCCTGGTTGTCGCAGGTCCTGGATATCAGGAGGAACCTCCCATGTCTGCCTTGCACAACCTGGGACAGCCCAGAGAGGACCTAGGGTGCATCTCAGTCCCAGACAGTGTATCCAAGCTGGCCTGGGCTGGCAGGTGCTCTCTGGTAAAGAAGAGAGAGACAGAGACAAGGGGGGGAGGAGGGAGAGGGAGAGGGAGTATGGTCGGTCGGCTGGGCAGTGCAACTGTGAGATCCCAGAATGGAAGCTGAGGGGAAGGGGTGCCACTGGTAAGGACAGGAGGACCAGTCCAGGATGCTACCTGCCAGGAGAGAGGGTTAGGACAGAGACTAGTGGAAGCAGAGGTAGCATTCACCTATTTAGGTGGTGATGAGGCAGGACCACTGCACCTGTCAATCAAGCGATCCGCTCCACCCTGAGCCCTGCCCTCACTCCTGAACCCTGCCCCACATGAATCTCGCCCTCACCCCGCCCTCATTTTACTTTTTGGAGACTTGTGTCTAAATTCTCCAGGTGGATCTTGAACTTGAGTTCCTGCTATCTGAGTAGTCCTGGGTGCTTGGGTGACAAGCCTGTGTCTCTTCCCATGTCCTGTTCATGTGTTTTTAATTTTGGAGTCTGTGTCTCTGTTTAAAGCCCCTTCGTTCCCATAGCAACAGCATTCCCTGGCTGCCTCCCAGCTACTGGGACCTGGGAGTGGGCACTGCCAGGAGCTGGTGCTGACAGAAGATGAGAAGAAGTTGCTGGCTAAAGAGGGGGTGATCCTCCCCACCCAGCTGCCTCTCACCAAGGTGTGTGTCCTGGGGACCACTGCATGTGACTGAGTCTCACTTTATAGCCAGGGTTGCTCTCAAACTCATCCCCTACCTCCACTTCCCAAGTGCTTCAGGAACAAGCACGGACAACAGTGCCTGGTGTATGTGGCACTGGGGATGGGACCACTGTGTGGTCCTGGCTGTACTGAAACTCACTCTATAGACCATGCTGGCCTGGAACACACAGAGGTTCTCCTGCCTCTGTATCCCAAGTGCTGGGATTAAAGGTGTGTGCCACTACGACCAGACTTTTTCCTGTCTTCATTTTATACTGGTGCCTAAGGTGCTGTTTCTAGGTATTGTCAGCAGATGGTACTGTGGCCTGAGACACTGAGCCAAGATGGCAATCACACATTTTCTCAGAGTGAGATCTCCACTGTGGGTGAAGGAAAGCATCAGAGCTCTGGAAACTTCTAGAGATGGAGCAAGAATGTAGGAAGAGGGTGGGCAGAGAGTTCTCCCAGCATGCAGGAGGCTCTGGGTTCCATATCCAGCACCACAGAAACCTGGCAATGTGGCACATGTCTGTCACCCCAGCACCCAGGAGGGGGAGGCAGAAGCATCAGGAGTTCACAGTCATCCTTGGCTACATATGAGTTTGAGTATAGCCTGGGCTACATAAAATCCTGTCTCATGCCGGGCAGTGGTGGCACACTCCTTTAATCCCAGCACTTGGGAGGCAGAGGCAGGTGGATTTCTGAGTTTGAGGCCAGCCTGGTCTACAGAGTGAGTTCCAGGACAGCCAGTTGGGGACAGCAGAGGCTGACAACATGCCTCCTCCTCTGCAGTATGAGGAACGAGTGTTGAAAAAAATCCGCAGAAAGATCCGGAACAAACAGTCAGCTCAAGAAAGCAGGAAGAAAAAAAAAGAATACATCGATGGTCTGGAGAACCGGTAAGGCAGGTCGTGGGCGGTGCACTCCTAAGAGGCGGGGCCGGAGGCCGGGTAAGGCGGGTCGTGGGCGGTGCACTCCTAAGAGGCGGGGCCGGAGCCGGGTAAGGCGGGTCGTGGGTGGTGCACTCCTAAGAGGCGGGGCCAGAGGCCGGCCAGCAAAGTTTTTGCAGCCTAACAAAATTGGTTAAGTTACACTAGGGACAGACGTCCCACTAGGGACAGACACATTGTTTCTCCCTCCTGTACCAGCAATTCAAAGACTGCTAGGGATGGCCCAAGCATTGATTTATTTGTGTGTGTGTGTGTGTGTGTGTATGTGTGTGTGTGTACACATGCACCTGTGGAGGCTGGAGAGTAACCTCATGGCAGTTGGCTCCCTCCTTCTCTTGTGGGGGTTTATGGGAGTCAAACATGGGTCATCAGACTTGGAGACAGGCGTCTTTGCTGTCTGCACCCACTGAGCCATCTTTCAGGCCTTCAGTGGTTCTGAGTCCTGTAGGGAAATGGCACTGATAAAGGAAAGGCTGTGTGTATGTAACCTGCTCAGTTCTGTATGGGGTCTGTCCTTGCCTCTGTGACACCCTCAAAAAACATCAGACCATCCTCAGGGAGTACTCAGAGCCCAGGAGCGTGGACATGCTTGACAGGATCTCCCCCACAGTCAGTGCAGAGATGACTGTTAATAAAGTACCTGTCAAGCATGCGGACCTGAGGTCAGCTCTAGCACCAGCACATCCAGAAACTGAGGCATTGGGGATCCCTTGGGGTTCATTGGTTGGCCAGTGTAGCTGACTTGGTGACCCCAGGGTCAGTGAGGGATGCTAATATCAAAAGAATAAGACTCGCTGGTTACAGGCACTTGCTGCTCTATCACAAGGACCCAAGTTTGACTCCCAGCCACTGGGATGCCAGCTGCAAGGAGTCTAACTCCCACTTCTACTATGGTCACCTGCATTAATGTGCACACACACACACACACACACACACACACAAATAAAATAATAATAAAAATACCTGTGCGTGGGGCTGGAGAGACAGCTCAGTGGTTGCAACACCAGTTGCTCTTGTAGAGGACCTGGGTTGATTTCCCAGCACCCACATAGTGGCTTACAATTGCCTGTAATTCCAGCTTCATGGTATCCAGCGCCACCTTCTGGCCACCATGGGCAATGCATGCACATGGTACACCTGTGTGTGTGAGAAAGAGAGCATGTGCGCACGCACGCGTGCGCGCGCACACACACACACACACACTCACACACACAGGCCAACAGACATACACACATCCATATAAAGAAAAATCTAAACATGGTGGCCTACATCTTTAATCTCAGCACTGGAGAATTAGAGGAAAGAGAATCTCTGTGAGTTTTGGACCAGACAGGGCATTATAAAGAAAGACACTGTCTCAACAACAATAACAACAAATATTTTTTAAAAAGAGGAGAGAGATTAATGGAGGCACTTGGTGTCACCTCCCCTCTGCCACAGGTAAGCACCCACCACAGGCAAGCACGCACCACAGAACACACGAACAACTGTTACAGATGCAGTATGGCCTCAGGCTGTCACTTGCCCTTTCTGGATTTGGGTTCCCTGTGTATAAAGCAGGTGTCCATGGGGCTGGTGGGTGACAGACATGTTCTCAGTGTCACTGGGTTCTTGTCCTCACAGGATGTCAGCATGCACCGCTCAGAACCAGGAGCTGCAGAGGAAAGTTTTGCATTTAGAAAAGCAAAATTCGTGAGTGTGTGTCAATGGGGTTGGGGGTAGGGTTCCCAAGGAGTGGCAAAAAGATGGCACAGTGAATGTAAGGTGGTAAGCAATTAGACCTCTGTCTGTCAGAGGGCATTTGGATTTGGGGCTTTGACAGGTGTGTGAGGGTTGGCTAGAGAGGAACTGGCATATATGAAGTCTATGGGCTGAGTGAGGACCAGCTGTAGACATATCTGTGGAAACAACATCCTTGGAACAGAGGGCATAGCCTGTGCAAAGGCCCTGGGGCAGGATCAGAGGGACTGAGAGGCAGAGAGTGTGTCTTAGGAAAGGTGGAGTCTGTACACCATCGAGGCTCGGGGATTCTGGAAAGGGCCAGGAAGCAAGATGGAGACTCCAAGGGCTCAACCTGAATGTGTTTCCCTGCAAGGTCTCTTCTGGAGCAGCTGAAACACCTGCAGGCTCTTGTGGTCCAGTCCACCAGCAAGCCTGCCCATGCAGGCACCTGCATAGCGGTGAGTCCTGTCTGCAAGCACTCTTGGGGACCCCAAGACTGGTGGAGCCCATGGTCTCAGTCAAATGAGGTGTGTGTGTGTGTGTGTGTGTGTGTGTGTGTGTGTGTGTCTTTAATAGCAGAGCCTTGTAGCCTCACATGATGGGACAGGCTTGTCCTCATAAACCCCAGGAGGCAAAGGCAGGGGGATTGCTTCAAGTTACAGGTCAGCTTAGCTACAAAGCAAGGCTGTTCCAATAACCAATATGTATATCTAAAGAAACTTAAATAAAATAAAAAGTCTCGGCCACCTCCTGAGACCCACCTTCTGATAGCGGGATCTCAGTTTCCCTGCCTGTGAGCTCAGGGTGCTTTCTCACAGAGGAAGGGAAGGATGGGGTGACCCCACGCCATCTCTGGCAGGTCCTTCTGCTGTCCTTCGTCCTGATCATCCTCCCCTCCATCAGCCCTTTCAACTCCAACAAAGTCGACAGCCCTGGAGACTTCGTGCCAGTTCGAGGTAGGCAGTGCCAGCCTTCGGATCTCCAGGGTGAGGGTAGGGTGCAGCGGGCAGGGCATTGGTCTGCCATGCAGGGCCCTGGCTTCCATTCTCAGCACCATAGATACCAGGTGTCATGGTGCAGGCCTGTCAACCAGCATTGGGAAGGCAGAGGCAGGAGATTACTTCAGAGCTATCCTTGGCTACATAGGACAGCTTGGGCTACATGAGACCCCTGACAAAAAATGTGAACACACACACACACACCCCTCTCAAATGTGAACACACACATACCCCTCAAAACCAAAAGCCACATCAGGAGACTTGAAGCAAATGGCTCAGAGAGTAAAGACACTTGCCACCAAGCCTGAGGACTGGAGTACAAGTCTCAGATACACAAGATGGTAGAGGAGAACAGAATGTTGCCAGTCTTCAGACCCATACACAAACTCATAATACACACAATGAGTGTCACACAACCCAGGGGACACAGCCCCACTAAACCCTGCTCACCTGGGGCAGGTAAAACTCCACAGAGCTGAGGCTCTACTTCTTCTGATTCCCTAGTTCTCTCTAGTGTTTTCCAGAACACTGCACAACCATGCTGCATCCCGCGTGGCTCCTGACGTCACCCCAGGACCCAAGGCCCCAGGACCCTGGCCTGATGTTGGTGCGCCCCACAAAGGCTCTTCCTCCAGTAGCCTCAGTGCAGACTGGGGGAATTTTCTGGAAATTCCAATGCTGGATGACCCAACAGAAGAGCTAGACAACTCCACCCTGGTGCTGGCCAACTCCACAGAGGACCTGGGACGGGCCACCATGCTGGACTGGGTGGCTTCAGAACCACTGCTCAGCCTGGGCCGGGTGGGGCTGGAGATGCCATGGGAGGAGATGTGGCTGTCCTGGGTACCGAGGTGGCTCAGGGTCCATGTGGTGCGAGATGCTTTGGGAGTGCTGTGACAGGGAGTGACAGGCTGACTCAGACAGCCCTGGGGACTGACAGCCTCCTTGAGAAGCTGACCCCCATATCAGGTGAAAGTAGGGTTTCCAGGTGTAAGAACATGAAGACCCCGGTGTAGAACAAGAACCAGAGCCCTTTACCCAGACAGACAGACTGACATTTAATACCTGAACCCCAGCTTCCAACCATAGAGCTCCTACTCCCCTGACCACTAGGAAGATGCTGAGCCTACAGGGACCTGTGCTTCCCAATACCAAGGTTCAGCCCACAATCTTCCATCTTCCTCTTTTGGGGAAAGGTCTTACTGTTGTAGCCCAGGCTGGCCTCAAATTCAGAGCTCTACCTGCCTCTGCATCTCAAGTGCTGGGATTAAAGGTGTGTGCTCCCACCCTTTTCTAAGACTGTGTGAATTTCAATAAAGTATTTTGACAAAACTGGGGCTGTGGCTCAGTAGGCAAAACACTTGCCTAGTGTGCATGAAGCCCTTGGGTTCCATCCACAGCAGCATAAGAGCCAGGGGCAGGGTATACACCTCTTATTCCAGCACTGGGAGGTATAGAGGCAGGAGGATCAACAGTTCAAGGTCAGGCCACTTGTGGAGGTGCATGCCTTTAATCCCAGCACTTAAGAGGCTATAAGCAGTTAGATCTCTGTGAGTTTAAGACCAGCCTGGTCTATATAGTGAGACCACAGTTCAAAAAACAAAACCAAAAAATGAGTTCAAGGTCATCTTTGGGTCCACAGGGAGCTAGAGGCCAATCTGAGCTAACATGTGACCCTGTCTACCTACCTACCTACACACGCACACACACACACGCACACACACACACACACAGTATTTTGGGAGTCTAGGTAGCAAGGTGGAAGTTAATTCAGAGGTCGGGGCTCCCATTTCTGGCAGGCAGCCTGAGATGAAGGACTGACAGGTGGGCCAGAAGTGAGTTCAGCACCATGGAGAGTGCATGGATCCTGGAGGGTCCTTCAGGGCATGAGCTCTGGCCTGTGTCTCCAGGAGGGTCTTGGCTGGCTTCCCCCTCCCCCAACATCCTCATCCCCCCCCCCCCTGTGATTTTATGAGTGAAGAAGCTGGGGGCATGGAATGGACCGGGGTCATAGGGATGATGGTGTCTAGCTTTGTGGGCTGTACACAACTGCCAGGAGGAAGTCAGTCATTGCCTGAGTCAATGTAAACACAGGAGGAAAAAGAAAAGATAAATCTTGTGTCATGGATGGTGGCCACACTGTAAATCTCAGCACTCAGAAGGCAAAGGCAGGAGGATCTCTGAGTTCAAGGCTACTCTGTTTACAAAGCCAGAACAGCCAGTGCTACACTGTGTCTGGAAAACACAGAAATAGACAGCCTTGGGGTGGGTACTAGGGCTATGTGAGAAAGGGCGATTGTAGCAGGACCACAGTCGGAATCCCAGTCGGGCTGGCTGCATGTAGCTGTGGATCCCGAGCAGTAAGTACTCTTAACCACCGAGCTGTCCTATGTGCCTGTCTGTACACGAGCGCACTGCCCAGAGGCCACTCTAGAAATAGGAGGTACAGGCAGGTGTGAGTCGCCACATGGGCGCTAAGAATTGAGTCTGGGTCCTCTGTGGGAACAGCTGGTGCTGCAGCCTCTGAGCCATCTTTCCAGCCCGACCTGTCTTCTGAGACTGACAGACTCACCAGTTCACCTAGGATGGCTAACCAGTGAGCCCCAAGCATTTTCTTGTCCTCACCCCACTCCAGTGCTGACATTACAAGGGTCACAACCCTAAGAACTGTTCTTAAGGTGCTGAGGACTCAAAATCAAGCCTGAAGCCCCTGTAGACAGTGGCTGAGATGTCTGCTAGTCCCACTGTTCCTTGAGACATTAGCCACACAGCCTACAGTAGCCTGGAGCTGTCCATCCCCCTGCATTGCGAGAACTCCTCCACGCTGGATGGGTGTCCACTGTGTGCTGTTAGTCTTTGGACTAGAAGGTTGAGTCCGTGTCACTCAAAGCTCAGGGCTTCCTTCTTCTGTGGCTACTAGTTTTTCAAGTGTGTGTGTGTGTGTGTGTGTGTGTGTGTGTATACTGTCCTATGTTTGGGCAAGTCAGAGGAGGCCAGCCTTGCTACACAAGGCCCTATCTTTCTTAAGCAGATCTAATGGAAGCTAGAGGTTGCAACACTGCACACAGCCAGCAGATGGCAGCCCCTCAGCAAGTCTTGCTCCTACCCATTCCCTAGAAAGGTCCAGAAATAAGCAGGTAGTTGAGAACAGACACAGTGACCCTGGCCCTATTCCTTAGCACCTCCCAACAACCAGACTGTCAGGTAACCCATGATGCCACCGAGGATGTGGCAGGCCAAGCCTGCTGGCAGAGCAAAACAGAGGAAGGACCAGGCAGGGTGCCCCTGTGTGAAATTTAATGTCCAACAGGTTGGGGAGGGGCTAGTGCAAGGAGACCACTGGGCAGCCTGAGGCCAGGGGACCTGGAGCCAGGTGGGACAAGGGTGGAAAACTGCCCCAAGCTTATCCATATGCCCAAGGGCTGCTGAGCTTGCTGCCCAGAAGGCTGGGCTAAGGCACTGGGCGGCGAGCTGGGGACCAGTCAGCACGCAGACGGCTCGCTGCCCTCCACCTGCAGACCCTTGCTCAGGAGGAAGGCATCCTGCTTGGGGTCACGGCCCAGGAACTGCTTCAGCATGGTGCTGGCATCCTCAGAGCCCCCCGGCCTCAGGATGCTGGTCCGGTAGTCCATGCCAACCTAGGGAAGGGGGGAGGGTGTGAGTCACAGGGTTGAGTGGCCAGCTGGGGTTTCATTGACTAACCTGGAGTCAGCATCTTAGTGTGTGTGCAGGGGCAGGCCCCAGTTGTTGCCTGCCTGGATGCCTCATGCAGCTCCTGTTATTCTTCTACCGTAGCTGGCTGAGGCCCATAGCCAGTGTACGATAACTCACCTTGGGGCTAAGCACACCCTCCTGCTTGAAGCGTGTGTGGAACATGTCCATGGAGTACACCTCGCTCCATAAGTAGCCATAGTACTGGGCGTCGTAGCCACCAGCCAGGTGGCCAAAAGTGGCTGGCATGTTGGTACCTGGGCAGACATAGGGCAAAGTGAGGGGGTCCATGGTGACAGGTCCTAGATACTTTGAGCATGTAGTTAATGTCCCTGTGCATGGACGCTCTGGGTGAGGCCTGAATCTCCTGCAGGAGATTCCCAGGGTGGGGAATTCTGCAGCTCTCTGGGTGCTGGGATGGTGGTAGCCCTGCAATGCCGGGGGGGCCTATGAATGGTTACCTGGTGTAGCTGGCACCCCGAGGATCTCTTGGCAGAGCCGGGCATATTCCTCAGCTGGGTCTGCATCTGTTTGTGTGTGCAGGACCTGGTCCACCTTGGCAAGGACAATCTGCCGAAGGTTGAAGAGACCTTGGGGGGGGGGGAGCTTAGAGGTCAGCCTCAGCCTGGGAAAGCACCACCATGAAGGTTCTCTCATGGCTGAGCACCTGTGGCTACAGCAACACAGCCTTACCTGCATTGGCCTGGCGAGACTTGATGAGCTTCTCCAGTAGGTCCTGAGGGGCTTCACTGCCTGTGCGGAAGTGCTGGGACATGCGCATCAGTGGCTCTTTCTCCCACACCCAGTTCTCCAGCATCTGTGATGGTGCCTCCACAAAGTCTCGCTCCACATGGGTCCCACTGAACATAGCAAACTCAGCCTATACCAGACACAAGCAGGTAAAATCTTAGCCATGCTGGCCCAGGCCACCATGAGGTTTCAGTCCCTGTACAGGTACAGATGTCAGCTCCCTTGTTCTTGCACACTGGATGCCACTGGCTGCTGAGGCCAGAGGCTGTGCCATCTCCCTGTCTCTGTGTCCCCAGCCTCATACTAAGATTCATGCGACCCTGGCTCTGCTCCAGCCTCCCTCCCGTGCAAAATGTGTTCGTCAGCCCAGCATCAGGAGAGGCTCTGGGCTGAACTGTGTCCTCAAAGTCATCCTGGCATCCAAGTGTGGGTGAGATGGAGGTGTGATGGACCACTGCAGGTCACTGTCTGACACAGTAGTGAAGGGAAGAGGCGGGTAGGTGGGTAAGGGCTCGTGCTCACAAGCCTGATACTGAGTTTACACCCTAAGACCCAAATGGTGGGCGAGGGTGTGTCTTCTGGTTTGCACATGCAGGGCATACACATATCCCCTCCCACAAAGTTAGCGAATGTAATAAAAACAATCTATGCAGGCAGAAGGCCCAAAGCTAGCCCGTGCCTAGCCCTAGCTGGGCCAGGAGTGAATGTGCGGACTGCTGCTGCAGGCACTCAGCCGTGGCGTGGCCCAGCTGCACACTTAACACCAGGGGCCCCACCACATACCTGTGAGCAGAGCTGGTGCATGACATGACCAAACTCATGGAAGTAGGTCTCCACCTCATCGTGCTGCAGCAGGGAAGGTGTGTCGGGTGTGGGCTTGGTAAAATTGGCCACCATGGCCGCGATGGCCAGCTGCCGGCTGCCATCCTGCCGTAGGCAGCCAGGCTGCAGGCCGAAGCAGGCAGCATGGCCATACTTCCCTTCCCTGGGGAGCGAGATGTGGTCAGGGCAGAGATAAGAGGTACGAGGGCAGCCAGTATTAGGGACTTGTCAGTGGCTATTGGCACTGCAGGCTCTCCCTGCAGCAGGAGCCCTGGGCTGCCCCAGACTTCCTCTGTCCCCGTGCAGACAGCAGAGCAATGTGGTAAGCAACAGTGACCTGTGTGTCTGGGCAGGTCCCCATTCCCACCTGGGGTACAGGTCGAGGTAGAATTTGCCGATCTCCTCTCCAGAGGTGGCATCACGCACCGAGTACAGCCGCACGTCCTGGTGCCAGGCGGCAGCACCTTCCTCCAGAGTGAAAGTCAGCCCCAGCAGCTCTTGGTAGATGGCCAGCAGCCCACGCGTGACCACCTGCATGGGGAAGTACTCCTTCAGCAGGTTCTGGTCCACGCGATAGCGAGTCTCCTCCACCTGGTTCATGTAGTAGCGCATGTCCCATGCGTGGATCCGCCCATCGAACGGCAGTCCCCTCTTGGTACACTCTGCCTCTTTCAGCTCCAGGATCACTGCCCGCTCCTGTTCACCCAGTGGCTTCAGCTTCTGTGCCAGTTCATCTGCAGAGGCACCACTGTCACCCTCTGCCACCCCTGCTGCCCAGGAAAGAGGACAACACCCACCCACATACAACACAAGGGCAATCTACATCACCGTCCAGAAACCAGGAGAGTCAGAATAGACTCGTAGCTGCCACAGCCAGGGCAAGTGCTCTTGGGAGCAGCTTGACATGGGCTGAAGGCTCTACCCTAGAGACGGTCATAACAATGGCCTTTCAGGCTGAGTGGGTGGGGCAAAGACGGGCGCCCACGGCCAGAGTGGAGTGGCTACCTAGGAAGGTGGCTACTGTTTGACTGGTCTTGGCCATGTTCATCTCCAGGACGTAGTCCGCGTGTGTGTGGAACCCCAGCAGGCTGGACTTCTGTGCCCGCAGGGACACTAGCTCCTTCAGGATGGCACAGTTCTCCTGCAGGGACACAGGCATGGTGGCTCCAGCTCTGTATCACCCCAGCCAGAGCTACAGGTGCAGAGAGGTGAGCGAGCATCGGCTGTCCTGAGGTTGACAGAAAGTGGACCTGCCACTGTGATGGCATAGCAGACAAGTAGAGAAAAGGCACTGCTCCATTCGATCACCGTAAGAGAAAAGCAATGTAAGCCTGTGCTGGGGAAGAGGCAGCCAGAGGGTGGATGAGGACTGGCCGGGCCAGAGTCCCCAGCACCCCCCACGCAGGGCCCGGGCCACCTCACCCTACCGTAGCACCACACAGCAACTCATGCACCCAGGTGGGCAGGAAGCCTCACAGAGGCAGCACCAACCACAAATGGGAGACCTTGGGAGGCCAGGGGAGACTTCAGGATGAGTCCTGAGCACTCTAGTCGGTTAACTGATAGTAATCATTCCTCCCAAGCCACTGGGAGGTGGAGCTCATGGCCGGGGAACTGAGGCCACAGTTCAGCCAGCATTTTAAGGCCCAGCCTGTTCTGTTCTAAGCAATGCACAGCTGTCAAGTGTCCTAGACTGCAGCATCAGGAAGGTGGGGGACCAGGCCCCGCCTACTCTAAAGCCAAAAGAAGTAAAAACAGGCCCCGTTCCCTGCTCTGCCCTGCTACAGCTCAGGCCACTTACCTGCACCCCTTGGCTGACACACAGCCAAGTGCTTGGTACCACCAGGGAGCCACACTGCCTTTCCTGCTCAAGAGCTAAGTGGGGACTGCCCTGCAAAGGCCAACAGGTGTCCCTGTGATAGCCTGAGCACAGGGCCACAGTGAGCAGCTGCAGCAGGGTGAGCAAGGGGAGGACAGCACGTGTCAGTGACAGCAGTGTTACAGCCCCACCTCCTTGCAGCGACAGTTGAAGGCCTCCTCCAACAGGCGCCGAGTCTCAGGGACGTGGCACTTCTTCAGCAGTGGGAAATAGTGCGGGTACTTGAGGGTGACCTTCAGCTTGCCGTCCTCTGTCTTCTCCAGAGAGTTCAGAAAGTCCTCGGGAAGCCCACCTGTGGATGCAGCAAATGCTGCTCAGTCTGAGCCTTGAAGCCAGGCCAGCAACTCTGAGCCTGGAACCTGTAAGGGACCTCCCAGGGCTGCAGGTGACCTTGGCAGATGTCTCCAGTCAGCCAATGAGGATGACGGATAGAGTAGGGCAATCCCCCAGAAATGTTGGGGCCACAGACCCCAAAGACTTTAAGAGGGCACCAGAGAGCCATGGCATCATGGCAACAGGGTGAAGGCCCAACACCACCAAGAGGCGCTGAGGCTTCAAAGTCCCAAGCCCGGCTGAGATCCACCACCCCTTATCTTGGACTAAAACCCATTGTGTGGCAGAGTGCCTGTGGCTCCAGACACCTGCTCACAGCAAATGGTGAGGACAACAAGGCTGACACAGCTTAGGGCTCCTGCCGCAGATGGATCTAGGTCAGAAGAGCACAGCTCTGGCTTCCAGCATCCTTGGGAGCTAGGAGGACACCCTCCTCCGTGTGTGCTCACCCAGCTCCTCTCTTGTGAAGGGCAGGAAGGTGGTGTCCTCATTCAGGTTCTTGTTGAAGTCGATGCACAGCAGGCTCAGTCTCTTCTTGATGGTCTTGATCTTCTGCAGAGACACAGCAGTGTGGAGGGCGCTGGCCTCGGCTGCACCCCAGGCATCCCTGGACATGTACCCTCTCTCCCAGGCCTCTCACTTGGGGAGGACCCTCAGCCTGCAGCCTGAGCTCTGTGCTGTGCTGATGGGGATGGGGCTATCCTTGTCTGCTAAGGACAGGTCTAAGGTTCGACTAGAACCAGTGCAGCAACATGCTCTCAGACTGGGAGCTGAATTGGGGGTGACAAGGATGTGCTGTCAAATGGATAGGGAGCTAGATCAGGGGCTACCCTCTGCTGTGCTGAGGAAGAGCAGAAGTGGACACGGACCACAGTAAGGGCTGCAGGCTGTGACAGGCAGGCCCTTGCTGCCAGCACATGGACACTATGGCTTCAGAAACTGCTGCACCAACTCCCCAGCAGACAACACTGAAACAGCTGCTGCGGACATGTGGCCTTTGGGGGCTCCTGAAGCATGGACTTAGGCTGGAGGTGCCAGGCACTTCCTTAAAGCCACTCAGCCAGCCGGGCAGTGGTGGCGCACGCCTTTAATCCCAGCACTTGGGAGGCAAAGGCAGGAGGATCTCTGAGTTCAAGGCCAGCCTGGTCTACAGAGTGAGTTCCAGGACATCCAGGGCTACACAGAGAAACCCTGTCTCGAAAAACCTAAAAAAACAAACAAACAAAGCCATTCAGCCAATGAGTGCTCACTGGAATGGGGACTAGGTGTGGGCACGAGGCAGAGAATGCTAGGATCCACAGCTCCAAGCACGGCCACCTGTCTGTCCTTGTCCAACCTTACAAGAACAGGCATGTGAGCTCTCAATGAGCATGGTGACTCTGTGGAGGGGCACACTGAGCTGGGTCTGCTCTCCAGGGCTGGGAATCACAGGGAGGATCTAGCTTCCCTTAGCCTCTGCTAGGTGTTGCCACCGCCACCTAGCAGGGTGGCATCTGTATTAAGTAAAGATCCTAGGCTCTGATCCTGGTCTCTGGGGTGTGGACAACCCTGGTGGGATGGGATCCACCTGGGATCGTGCCTTCCATGGCGTGCTCCCAGCAGAACACTCACACAGTTACAGCCTTTCTTGTGTTGATTCAGTGCCCAGGCCACTTGTCCTCACCCCTCCAATTAGCTATGGCCTCTGTTTTGTCTAATGCACAGCCTCAGTAAGATACCTATCTGTGTGCATGCCAGGGCCTTCAAGACAGCCCAGGGGAGGCATGCATGGAGACCCACATTTCTGAGCCCGGCAGAGCTGACTCAGCCAAGCACTTGGGTGGGAATCGAGGGCAGCTGAGATGCTCTGCTTCCATGGCTCCGCACAGACCTGCTTCCCTAGGCTCAGGCCCCAAGGGAGGGGACACAGATGTTGTCAGCAGGCTGTGACTGTGGTGCAATTGGGACAGGGCACATTTACCTCCTGTGTGTCCTGAGGTAAGTGGAGTCCGTTTCTCCGGCCCAGCTTGATGAGCCGCTCCAGGTAGCGAGCTGCTTCCGGTTTCAGGGAATCCTTCGGGACTTTCTCCTGGAGGCAGGCACCAAAAACTCCTATCAGAGCCCAGTGGGGAAGAAGTCTCCCCTCCTGGGCCTCTCACAGTAGGAGCAGCACACCCACATGTTGGCTCAAACCACCAGGACTCCAGCTACAGGAAACACAGGGCTGGCTTCTGCCCACACACCCATACACAGACAGAAAAACATACACGGAATTAAAAAATACCTTTTAAAACATTAACTTTTATCTTATGTGCATTGGTGTTTTGCCTGCATATCTGTCTGTGTGAGGGTACTGGATCTCTTGGAACTGGAGTTACAGGCAGTTATAAGCTGCCAGGTGGGTTCTGGGAATTGACCCAGGTCCTTTAGAAGAGCAGCCAGTGCTCTAACCATTGAGCAATCTCTTCAGGCCCCAAAGACAAACATCTTAAAACAAACAAAACCCCACAATCTGATCGAGAGACAGGCAGCTTCAAGGGTAAAGGAGATTGAAGCCAAGCTCATGGTTCAATTCCCAGGGCCACAAACCATGGAAGAGAAACACTTCCAGGGGCCTTTCCCCAGTAAAGGAGCAAATGCTCAACAAAGCCAGGCATGGAGCCTCCCGAATCCCAGTCAGTAGAGGATACAGAGCAACACCTCCGTCTAGGAGCACAACCAACAGGGTGCGGACACGGCCCCCAGCATACAAAGATGCCAATCACTGTGAACGGTGGGTAAGGGAAGCTCACAAACCCCAACCAGTATTTCCTTTTCTTTTTATGGTGGTGGGATGTAAGCAGGCAACCTAGCTGAGCCAGGCCCCAACTCTACTGGGAGGCTCTAGGCAGGGTTTTATTGCTGAGGACACCAGCCCTCTGTATTTATTGCAACAGGTTCTCAGGCAGCCCAGGCTAGCTTCCAACTCAGTAAGGAACCAAGAATGGCCTTGAACTTCTTGCCTCCCGCTAAGTGCTGGGACAAGAGGCATGAACTCTGACATCCTGTTTTCTCCCAAGGACCCTGGTTGGCTTTGAACTCTTGATCCTGTGGCTTCAGCCTGCCAAATGTTACAATGACGCTCAGCTCTGCATCAATTTTACAATGGTGTTGGCAATTACAGGTGTTTCGACAACAAAGCACAGTTCACAAAGCACCCGCTTTCTCCATGCTCACTCCTGGGGCTCCAGGCTGCACAGTCTGCATGGATAGTGGCATCAAGGCCATCAAGGCTTAGGCTGGCAGCAGGTAGACCCCACCACCACCCTCTGGCTCTCCGCTGCGCACACACATGCCCACCCACCTGCCCACCCACCTGCAGCCACACGACCCTCTGGTACACGTCCTGCCTCATGCTCATCTCCACATCAAACTCTGAGAGCTTCTTGTCAGCCTCTGTGCTGGCTGTGCGGATGTCCTTGTATGGGGATACGTGCTGGGGAAAGTCGAGAATGTTCCTCTGCACTGAGGGTGAGACATGGACAAGGTGAGTGAGAAGCACAAACCTGCTGGCTGATGCCAAGACACCGCTGCACACAGCCAGCTTCCGGCACTGGGACAGAGAGGAGCACTTGGTGACAATGACCCAGCGGAGACTCAGGAATACAAAGCAGACACTGGGACAATGGCTGACCTGTCACGCTTGGGCAGGCAGGGAAGCTGAGGCAGGAGGAATATGCTGATTTCGGGGCCATACAAGTTTGAATATTACTATACTTGCCCTGGGATCCAGTCCCCTCCTCAGGAATGGAGCCAAAAGCACAGGTTACCATCAAATCTCAAACTTGTGCCACAGCAGGACTCACAACAGCCAGAAGTGGGGAATTAGTTCCCATCCACAATCTGGAGTACTATACAGCCACAAAGAGAAGCAAAGCTTTAACATACAGCACCAGCCAGAGGCCAGGCGAAAAGGTCACAGTGCATGGAACTGCATCAAAGAATCCAGAGTCGAGCAGGGCAGTGGTGGAGCCCGCCTTTAATCCCAGCACTTGGGAGGCAGAGGCAGGCGGATTTCTGAGTTCGAGGCCAGCCTGGTCTACAGAGTGAGCTCCAGGACAGCCAAGGCTACACAGAGAAACCCTGTCTCGAACCCCCCCACCCCCAAAAAAGAATCCAGAGTCAAGAAGCAGGTGTGTGGTGTGAGGGATGGTAAGTGATAAGGCTAAGGGATGGAGGCTCATGTGTGGAGACAACCCTGTATGTTTAACTGGCCATGTAGAGGGACACTTGGGTGACACTAGCCAGTGCAGGCAGGAACCTGGTCCCTTTAGCACTTTAGCTGCCCATGAACAAGTGACTGGGGCCTTGGCACAGAGTGCACAGTGGGGGTGGGAAGGGCACCAAGGGAAAGAAGGCCCAAGACAGGAGCACAAAGGTCACAGCCTCTACATAGTACATGTGGGTAAACTGAGGACCTGAGAGGGGGCAGCCCACACCCCTTTCTTTCTTTTTTCCCCTGTTTTAGAACAAGGTCTTGCTATACCCCAGGTGAGGCCTGAACCTATGGCAATCCTCCTGCCTCAGCCTGCAGAGTACTGAAGTCACAGCATACTGGGGTTCACCTTGGCTTTCTTTCTGATCTTTCCAACCCCCACAGGAAAAGGAAGAAGAGCTGCAGGAGATGCCTGCAGGGTCATCAGAGGATGCCTGGTACAGTGAGGCTAGACCAAAGGGCTCCATGGTGGGGTTCCCACCTGAGACCAGAGGAAGAGAACACTGCTTGGTGCATGAGGGGAAACTGAGGCTGGGGACTGGAGACAACCCTCCTGGCTGAAGCTGAAGCAGGAGATGGAGCAGAAGTCAGCTGCACCTCAGGGGTGTGTAAGGGTTCCCTGGCAGCCAGCCCCAGGAGGCACAGGAAGCCGATGGCAGGATCATCTGGCCCAAACCCAGGGATGCTGGACCAGAGGGGAGAGGCCTCAGCAGCCTGCACATGCCTTTCCTCGTCCACCTGGGACACAGCAGCCCTTAGACCGGGCAGCCTGGTGCTTCGGTGTGCTGTGTCTGCTGAGCCTGAGGTGCAAGCTGTGGTGCTTGGTGGTAACACCCAGGATTGTGTTACAGAAACACAACCACACAGGGGTGACACAAGATATGAAAAGGGCGATGTGAGCAAGACAGGAAAAGCTGCTGTAGGTGCCAGATCTCCCAGCAATGGGAATGCTGCCGCGGTAACAGGAAGGAAGCAGATCCGAAGGTGAGAGTGAGGCAGAAGGATGACCAGGACTCAGAACTGTCTCACAGGCACAGAGAGGGTGTCTCAAAACAAAACAAAGGCTAGTGAGTCACTACAGTGGGTAAAGGTGTCACCAGGCCTAACAACCTATGTGTGGTCCCTGCCATCCACACTGAGGTGAAACAACGAACCATGTAGGAGCCTGAGCATGGAGGACTGCAAATCTGAGGCCAGCCCGACAACATAGTAAGACCTGTCTCAAAGGCACCAGGGAGATGGCACAGCGGAGAGCACTGGTTGCACCCAAGAGGACCAGGGTTCAATTCACAAGTGTCTGTAACTCCAGTTCCAGGGGACCCAACGCCCCCTTCTGGCCGCTGTGAGAACTGCACACACATGGATGCAGGCAACAGAGATCCACCTTTCTCTGACACACACAGCTGGGATTAAGATATGTGCCACAAAGCCTGCTCTAAAAAGCAAATCCTTAAAGGAAAGAAAACAAACTGGTTGGGCAGTGGTGGCGCACGCCTTTAATCCCAGCACTTGGGAGGCAGAGGCAGGCAGATTTCTGAGTTCGAGGCCAGCCTGGTCTACAGAGTGAGTTCCAGGACAGCCAGGGCTATACAGAGAAACCCTGTCTCGAAAAACCAAAAAAAAAAAAAAAGAAGAAAGAAAGAAAGAAAGGAAGAAAGAAAG